>JAQFVV010012602.1:0-600000 GCA_028023455.1 Epiperipatus broadwayi | reverse complement strand
TTACCGTAATTACCAAAACTCCACATAAATATATTTACAGCAATTAAAAGCAACTTTTAGGGCTGTTCCTGAACAGCCCCCATGCAGCCCCAAAACTCCACATAAATATATTTACAGCAATTAAAAGCAGCAGTCAGAGAATCTTTGACATTCACAGCAAGTTTTCCGATTTAAGCCATTCGATGAAGCTCGCTGTTGTTCTCGCAGAAGCGGGACTTAGAGCATGATTTCATCCGAATCGCACTGGAACCTACACTTGCCGAATTTTTTGAGCAGGAAATGGGGGCTAGGGAAACATGAGACTCTGCTGATAATTGTTAGTAGACAGTCCTAAAAGATGGCAGTTAGAGGGGGAAGTGGTCTTAATGAATATTAAAATAGTTTTGACAATCGAAATTCCAGACACCCTCACCCGATACTGTAGCCAAAAGTGAAATGTGATCGCACATCGAAAATGCTTAGCACAAATCTGAGCTGTAAGCTGACACGATAGCTTCTGTGGCAGATTCCATGTCATGTTTCTGTGCATTAGCATAGAAATAGATACAAGCAGCCACCCCGTACTACACGGACTATTTCTAGGCTTACGCATTAGAAATAGAACGCTCATTAGCGGTGGTAGGCCACCTAAACGGCATATTTCTGTGCACTATCACAGAAATAACGCCCTCCGGTCGTTTCAACATGCTATTGTAAAACAACCAAAACAAAGGTGGAGAGGAAATGAAGATTTTTATTTTAGTAATTATGTGATTATTAAATATGAGGCATTCATTATTTTAAATAAGATTATTATTTTAAAAATAATATAGACTTTGTCGAAATATGTCACTGGTCACACTTTGTAAATAAGATTATTCATCAGGAATATTTTTAAGATATCTCGGCAATAAAAATTTATATTTTTTCCCAACTTATACATAAATCAAATTATGCAAAGTATTATTAGGACAGATTATTTTATATATGGTTTTGTGTAAATGTAATTTTTTTAAATTTCACTTTTTTAAAATAGATACTTTCTAAGGGCATTTATTGCTCTATAAGAATCTATTACATCAGGTTTAAAAAAATAAAACATAGCCTATTAAAGATTAAGAAATGTGGTTTTACATTATTGTCTTATACATCATTATTTGCATAAAATAGTTTTACAGTTTATTAAGGAGGAAAAAAAACTATATGGATAAGGGGGGGGGGAAACATGTCTAAATCTTGAGGTTTTACTATTACTTCATTCACTTTTATTAATGTTTTAAAAATGAAATACTTAAAATATGAGCATATATTACTAATTAAGTTATATGATTGATTAAATTTTAATGCAACATATCACTATTCTGGTTAACTTGGCAAATTTTTTTTGACAACTTCAGCATTTTGTATTAATAGTACTTAACATGTGTTTCTTAAGCAACAATTTTATTATATTCTAAATGCATTTATCTTTCTTTAAGTTTATTTTTAATGCCAAATTTTAATAAGTTTTATAATTTTAAAAGAAAAAAAACATTGAAGATTATGTGTCAATTTTGCATTAAATCTAACATGTTTTAAAGAATATCGAATTTAATGTTTATTTGTTATTAAAAATAATTTGCTTTTTTTTAAACAAAGAAAAAAATTGCATTACACTATAGCAGTAATTTTTTTTTTTGCTAATTTCGGAGTCACTTTGAAAGCAAAAATTTGTTACTTTTGAAATAATTCAATACTCTGATTTAGAGCAGATTGAATTTTTATTTTTGTAACAAAATAAAAATTGCTAGATCTGTCTGACTTTGACAGAGGACATACATATGTAACACACAGCTAAATAGTTTAGTCATATTAGAAAAATCACTTGATACTTAGTGAGGAATTTCTGCAAAATAGACTTTTTCATAACATGAAATAGAATTGAAAAGTACAAATTATAAAGATGCAAGTTGTCAAAAATATTATTTATAAGTTGTTTGTGATATCAATAGCAACATCTCATAAATTTACTTGTAAGCTTATTATCATAAGCTAAAATCACAGATTAGTTTCGCATTCATTAATGACAAATATTTGTTTACACAATAATTCCACTGCTTTTTATATCTCTACAATCTTAACTAATTATTTAAGATAACTTAATTGTATAACTATATATTTAATTGTATAATTATATATTTGAATGAAGTCATTTTTATGCTATTTGCAAATATCTTTACTCATTTAAAAAATATATTATTGACAAAACAAAGCATCTCATAACTTTTGCTGATCATTTTTGACACCTGCATTAGAAACAGTAATTCATTCTACTTACTTTACTTTCTAACCATGTATTGTAAGCATGAGTAATCATTGGATTTCGGATAGAAATGATAAACCTACATAAATATAAAATCATGTTATCTTAAAGGTGTATGAATATTATTTTATTATATAGATAGTATAAAAGAAATAATGGTGGTTGTCTGCAGGCTAAATTCAATTATCCTTTAATTGTTGCATCTGACTTTGATAGAAACATGTATATATAAAACAATTAAATGTAATTTAATAATATTAGGAATATGATAAATAGTGGGGAATTTCTTTCCCACATGGGAAGTGCAGTTTAAGGAATAAACTCTTAAGATTGCAAGTAGCCATAATTTACTTGGGTGATTTTAAGATGGCTTATATTGTAGGTGTTGAAAATAAGCAGAGAAAATTAAGGAATACTTTGTATAAAATGTAAAAACAATGGTTTCATTCACAATTAAATTTAAATAATGGACTTGACATAGAAAGTTGTTCAATAATAGATTGCAAATGATGCTAATATTTTAATTTATTAATAATTGTTTATGAATGTTGGACTCCGTGTCAGGGTAACTTTAGATCAAGATTTTGTTTTGTTTTTATAATTGAAGTCAAGTTTATTTTTATTATTTGTTTGAAAATAGTTTAAAAAATGCTTGTATATATATGGAATTAATTATTTGTTTACCTTATTCTCAGTTGCTCAGGAGATCAAATGACATTTAAGCAACCAAAGTATTAGACTGATTTACTAAAATAATTTTTTCTGCATCAGGAAATTGATCCAGGAATCTTTATCTCATCTCACTACAACTCTGTGTGTGTGTGCATTTAAGTACTTAATATTATATTGAATTTTATATTTTGCTTATTTCTGTTTATTATTTTTAATTACAATTTCAAACTCTATATAAGCTTGTTTTAGATAGATTTTTTACTGATGCTGTTATAATTTAAACTCATTCATGTGGATTCAAGTGAAAGCCTATACTTTATTAAATTTGTGTAATTAAAAGATTAGTTTTAATTGATGCAAAAGAAAATGTACATATCTTAATCTACCTTTCAAAGTTATATAGGCTAATTTAAAGCTTAGTTGCTTTTTCATAATGAAAGTACAGCACATTAATTTATACAGGAAATAAAATATATTAAATTGGAATATATTATTAAAATTTAGTTATGAATAAATAAAAATATAATATTTCATATTTTTTTATTTAAGGATCTTATTATTTATTTGTAGCAAGTTATTTGTAGAGTGCAGTGGTATAATGGTGGAATCAGAATTGGGGACTTATGGTTTAGAACTCAAGTCTATCTTTTTTTGTGCTTGACATCTTGAATGACAAATCATTCAGTTGTGCATAACTTAAAAAAATAATTGCAACTTATTACATAATTATTAGCTTAATAACTTACTGCAGATAGAGGAGCAAAACATTTTCATAGATAGTTAATGGATTTAATATTTTTATGTTAAATTCATTTAAATAATTTAGCAACATTATAATAAATGATAAAGGACAATTGATTAATAATAGTTATCTTGTGAGAAGTTCGAAAATCTCAGTACAAACAGTATTGCTTTATAATAAATCTTGAATACTAGATGACCTAACTACAGTTGGTTAATTATTATCATTCCAGCTCTCTTTTTTTTAAATTGTCATATAGCTACATTCTATTTATATGTGATTGAAGTATTCTGTATATTTTTTTCACATAAACACTTACATAATTGACAGCATAAATATAATCATTACATGTTTTTGGAAATCATATAAATAACATTTCTCCAGAATAACTTATTATCTATTACATTTTTCAGGTTGCTCAAAGACCCTTTCCATTATTGAGATGAGTGGAATTCATTCTTTTTTTTTTTTTTTTGCTGGTTGTTTTTTTTTTTTTTCACTATCAGACATTCAAAGAATTATATTCTTTTGTAATAAATATAGCACTTTTAATTTTTCATTTATAAACTCTGAATTGTTTTTTTTTGTTTGTTTGTTAAGCATTTAAGTTTAGCTTTTTGTGAGGCCTTAATTGAATCCAAAATAGGGCTATTTAAAATTAGCTTTTCTGTGTATTGTTCATTATAAATTCCATGTGTTAAATTCAGAAAAAATAAAATTCTGTATTTATTTATTAATAATATATAATGATAAATATATCCTATACCAAAATTAAATTAGTAGAAGACGCTGGTTTACTGTGACATTAGAATTGTATATTCATGCAACCACTTTTTTTCAGTTTAATTACATACATTACAAATCTGACTTATATATATATATTGAAGCAATCATATATATATGCTTCATAGATATGTTGTTGCCATAAAGTTATATATCTAGTCTTGCATTGGTGGTCGAGAGGTCAGCGCGACTGCCTTGCACTTGCAGGCAGTTGCCCGGGTTGCGGATTCACATCCCAGCCGATGCTATGACTCTTAAAAAAAGTTATATATCTAAGGCATTTTTAAAAAAATGTATAAAAGAAATTTAATTTTATTATGAAATTTAATTTTGTTCCGAAATTTAATGTTATGTGGGAGTAAGGGAGGGTTCAAATCAGCAAAAAAAAATTAACTAATTAATTAGAATCAACTGATGTTCAAAAGAATGTGTAAATTAACATCTAATTTTTGAATGTATATTTTAGTGTATCATTGTCATTATGGTAAAAGGTGACAAGAAATGTATATTTACCATGGAGATTAGATAAAACCAAAGGTATTCAGAATTTAATTAAGAAAAATGCAATTATTAAAGTTTTAAAATTAAACTAGATCAAGACTGTGATCAGTAAGATTTTTTTTTATAGTAAAGAAAAGAATTTTCTTTTAAGTTTTAAAATTAATTAATCAATTTGGAAAACATCCGGATGCCTTTGTTTTGAGGATATATATAGGGACAGGGAAGAAAGTTTTGCTTCTTGTGAAGTTTTCTAAGCTATTAGATAACATCTTGCTATGACCAGTGAGTAGAGCACATCAATTTCTCTGACCATCTCCAGAGGAGTGTGAGTATGGAGTTCCCTGGTACTATAAAATGTGATGCCACTAAAGTTCCTGCCTACAATTGATGATCAAAGTTGCTGGCATATTATGCTGTCACCATCAAAAGGAAACCCCTGGTATATGTCACTGAGTGACCAACCAGCCAATATTCAAGATCACTACTCCATAAGACCAATAAATTATACTGGGAAGTTCAGCATAGTGTTTTACTATCTATCAAAATCCTTTGAAGGTCTGTTAAAATAGTGATTTATTTAACTTTATAAATTTTAATTTACCGGTAAACAATTATAGTCTGTTCAATATGCTGCTTTTTTTGTTTAAATAATTTATTTATTAATCATTCTTTTAAAAATCTGTTTTTTTTTTTAGTATTATATAAAATATTCTTATTGTATTACCAAAATGTTTTCTTATTCTATTATAATGCATGCTTAATTAATTGTTCATATTGAGGAAGATCGAGTATATTGTAATATACTCGTTTTCTTAAATCTGCTAGACTTATTATTTAATAATCAGATGGAGGAGGTAAAATTCAGTAAATATATTACAGTGAATAAAATATTAAGTAATCCCATAATTCTATCAAATCAAGTCATTTAAATCCTTTCTTTCATTGATTCTAATTTGTTTTCCTTTTATTTGCTATTTTAAACTTATATATTTAAAATCTGTTATTCTAAAATATCATTTAGCCATCAAGACAATTACAATAGTTTATATAAAACATTCAAATTTAAAATTAAGGTTGAGTGTTAAAAAGTTAAAAGCAAACTTTATGTTTTGGGCAGGACAAGTATACATGTATACTACGCGCAAGTGATTTATAAACAACTTTCAATTTTAAAATAAAATTTAATATTCAAAGTTGTTTTAAAAAGAACAAATATATATGTATACTGTAGATACGATAGTTTAATTCTATAAAACTTATAATACAATTTAATATATTATCATTGTAGGCTATCATATCAATATTCCCTTATATCTTTAAAGACCTATGGGACAGATCTCTAATTAAAAGCTAGAGTAATTTTCTTATGAATTATATATATATGAATAACTGTGTAGGCTATATAATAGATGTCTACACATTGTGAACTTATGACATGACAGTTTTATTTTATATATAATTAATGTTAAGGCCTAGTATTTCTTATATATGTAGCATTACTAGGTTGTTTAATTTCAGTTATTTTATTTTGTTCCTCCAGCAGATGTCATTCATGCTTTGGAGAATATTAATTTGAATAGCCAGGTCCCTTTTGAATATGATCTACACAAATGAAGAAATATTCTTCTTACTTCAGACCCAGAAGACTTTTGTTTTTGTATCACAATTGGGCAGTAGATCGTTCCTGTCTGTTGATGAAAATTATTAATGATCATGAGGAAGATGCTCATTTCTTTTTACTATGATCCATTTATTTCATAAAGACTTGGATATGGTCTCATGGAAGTGAGCATATTCCAGTCTACTTCATCATCGGATTGTTTATCACTTTAGCAGCCCAGTACTGCCTCCCACAAATTGTGTATAGTCAAGCCTGATATTTCAGCATTTCTGGGTCATGATCATGAGAGTTATGTGATCATCTATTTTAACCAGATTTTTTAGAGTTAGTTCACATGTTTTCTTGTGTATGCTTAATTTAGTATCAAGTGCCTGGTTAAGAGATATTGCCCTAGAGATCATCAAATCTACCATCCAAAACATATATTTGTGTGTATTGAAATTCCTTGGTATATATAATCATAAATTAAATGTCATATAGTCTCTGATATATATATATATATATTATACATTGAAACTCTTAACATATATAATCACTAATTAATGTCATTCACACTTCTCCAATGAGTCTAGCAACAAATTAAGTGGTATTCATTTCTTTTGTTGGTAAGGTATTACTAATAAAGTGTTTGTACTTTCACATATATATTGTGTTGGGTGTCTTGTTTGTCACAAGGAAATCATATAGTTACAATCTAATTTTAAGAGTCTTTCCCTCTTTCTGATCACTGAGCCAAATAAAATAAAAGTATTATGTGGGTGTTGGAATGAGTTGTGGTGGTTTAAGACACTCTAGTGGTGATTATGCTGTTATCGGATTCCGATAATTACATATATATATATATTCATATGCAGGTATATATGCAAATAATGATGGGATTAGTAGTTTGGAAATACTATCAATAATAAGTTACTTGGAAGTATTTTACTCAGCAAATAATTGTGCGCTTAATCTTCAAAATTGTAGTGAAAATGAGAAAAAATATTTTAAAAAGTAGTAAGTCTCATAAAACTTAGCCAGACTACTACAACTAATGATTTGCTTCTTTCTAATAGAAATTGTTATAATATCAGTAGTAGTAAACATGGAAAAATAGTAAATACTTTTTAATTTTATCTTTATGAAATGTGTGAATTTTACTTGATACGAACTCTTCAAGATCCAAAGATAAACAGGACTTGCAGTTTAAACTTCATATAATGACTATTGTGAAACTTTTCTTCCATGGGAAAGAGGTTTGATAAAACAGGCAGGATAGATAATTTATTTAGTTAAAGAAGACTTTATGGTGTTGCATGTGTGTGATGCCTAATTTATGTTATTAGAATTTTTTGATAAGCAACAATCTCTGTTCCCAATTTATCAGCACTTATGTAACAGTATTAGGTTCAGAAAGGTCATAGAAAGAAAGTTTTTAATTTTTGATGGTATACTACACTATTATCAACAAAATAACTTTTTTTAAGGGAATTTTAATGCACATGTCAGTAGGAACAATAAAATATGAGCCATAATTACTAGAAATAATTGTATTAACTCTGAAGATTTGAATATTGTATTATTGCTGAGCTGTTTATTACATTCATCTATTTTAGGCCAAAAAACAAGCCTATAAAGGAGTTGGAATCCATTCATGATCAAAAATAAGGCCACTTGTGGATTATATTATAATAAAAAAAATAAATAATAAAAAATGACAATATCTCATGACCATTTTACAAGCATAGATTGTTGTAAAGACCCTAGATGATAATTTTCAAACATTCTTAATGAAATTCTCTGATAGTTGTTGAACATTAATATTGTCAAATTGGATTTTTAAATTGGTCACATTATGTTATATCAATTTCCTTTAAGGAATGTGGTATGGATATGAATAAGTCTTTTCTTAGATTTCTGCAAAGAAAAATCCCACTGTTTTTTGACTAATGTCTGTGAGAAAATGGTGGCATTCTCAACTGGATCAAATAATGAATGTAGAGGATCACATTTAGGAACTTAAATATAAAAATTCAATATTTGACCATCATTAAGATTATTTGATAGATCAAAATTGTAAAGGAGATAGTCATTTAATGATAGTCAGATTTTTTTTTTTTTGATACATTGAAAATAATATATGGACCTTTAAAAATGGTGTCTTTTCTATTTAATTGGAATATTTTGAACAAATATGTACAAGAATGGGTGATCATATTTTGGTTGAAAAGTGTTTATATAAATGTATTCAGCTTGATGAGGTTAAAGTAGCTTTTTTTTTTGTAATATTGAAAAATGGAAAAGTCTGGATGAAATGCTGATGATATGGAATATTTTAGGAATATATTATCCCTATACTTCTGTAGTTTAATAATACCCAAAGTTTACTATACTAATAAGAAAATTTTTTCACTCTATAGTCTAGTGCCAACTTTTAGAAATTGAGTTGTCAGATAGTTGCATAAATGTCAGAAAGTTTGATAATGGTTGTTAAATTACACTATCACAGATAATTCAAGTTTACAACAGATGACATTAGAGTGTGGAGGAGAATAACTCTTGTTTTTGTGGTTGAAATTTTTAAAAATAAAGGAAATAGAAAATTTCATTGTTATTCACTATGGCAAAAAAATATTTTCAATAATTTTATTGAACAAATTGCTTCCCATCATTGTTGAGTTTTCCCAGAGACTCAGCATAGTTTTAAAGAATAGACAAGATTTATGTTTTTAGGCAAAGTTTTGTTTATATATATATATATTGTTTTTATTGATTTGATCAAAGCTCTAATTTGACTCAATTAATCAAGAAGATTTATGACAATATTTTTTTAAAAAAAAAACTGTTTGTTTATATAACTTTATTCTTTTTATATAGCTACAACATGATGATATGTAAGAAAGATTAATTACAAATAATGAAAACTTTAGGATATTTGAAATGAAAACTGGTTTTAAACAGATAAAATATTAATTTCAATGTTGTTTTTCATTTTTATACTAATGGTCTTTAGAACAGTTTATAAACAGTTTCATAAAACAGGCAGTAATATGCATTATAGATATTATGATAGAGTTTGAATGTGAATTATTTAGAAACAAGAACTTTGTCTTTTGGCATATAGATTTGCAATATCCCTAGTGATTGCACTATTTTTTGCCAATTCAAAGATAATCTATAAAACATTCTTAATGTTTTGGATTTAACTTACAAAGGATTAGATTTAATATTTAATATAAAAAAAATTCATATGTTTTATGTGCAAATAAAGAGAGGAAATATTTAGCAACATTTGACCAAGATGTTATTTTGAGAACATGGATCTGTTTAAATGTATTGAATAGATTTTTATGTAGAAAGATTGACTTGGATGTTACAATACAACACCATCTCTTATATACTATTAATATATTTGGCAAAATAAGAATTTTTGCCATGGTGATATAATCACTCTGTAGTTCTTCCAAGTTTATTGTATAGAAGTAAAGCATGAATTTATATCAGTGTGATCAAGTTTTCTACATTCTATTTTCTAAATGTAATACTGAATATAAAAGTATAAGAGTAAATCTCATTGGATTTGGCAGAGGGAAAGTATCATACTTTCCAAAAACTTATTTTATGATGAATTCAAGCATGATTTTAGAGTAATAGATCTATTAGAAAGATTGTCTCAACCATATTCTAAAGCAGTATCAATTGCTTTCATTAGGAAAATGTGATAAGAATGGAATACAATGAAGAGCTGCAATTAAACAAAGTAAGATTGGGGGAGGGGGTGTTTGTTGTAGAAGAAATTAAAATATAGTATTCAAGATATTAAATGGAGTGAAGGATGTTAAATAAGATCAGCTTGCAATGTGTGTGTATATATTCATAGTTCACAATTAGAGATGATTGCAAAGATCAATTTTAATTTTTCATTTTTCATCTCACTCTTTTTTTAATTAGGATGGTTATATTTGTTTACTAATAAGTGCTAAATATGACATTGATATTAAATATAAGTAAATTCAAGCCTAAGTGAAATTTCTCTAATACAAATAAAATTTAATCGTAATCTGTTTAATTGTGAAAGAATTTTTAAAAAAGGTTAGGAATTTATCATGAAATTCTTTCTACACTATCTTCAGGAAAGTTTTTATTTAAATACTCTTTGGTCCAGATTAATACTCTTAAACTATTAGAGATAAGATTTATTGGTGCATAACATAGCTTAGCTGAGTTTATATATATATGAGAAAAAGTAAAGATACCTACTATGTTCAGTAACAGATATCTAATTTTAATATCTTTTAAATTTATTTTGAAAATATATTTCTTTTGAATTTTATTTTCTTAAACATAGAAACTTAAAATTAGGATCATGTTATAGAATAATTTGTATTAAATAATAGTAAGCCTTTAATAACAAAACATAGTCCCAATAGAGAACTTGATCTTAAGTGGATATCAGGAATTATTTTTTAACACTTACAGTGTATTAAACAGGTGTCAATATATTATTAGTAATATTTTTTACTCATGTTACTGGAACAATTTTTGATTTTATTCAATTAAGTCATTTGTTTTATAAATTTAGTTTGATATGTGATTATTAAAATCCATCCTTGAACACTTTTGGATGAAAATTTTTCTTATTCTGTTCATTTATTTTCTTTAATTTAATTTCATCTTTTTTTAAATAGTATCTGTGTTTAGCCACAACTGAAAGCTGCGACATTGACTTGTGAAATTGTTATAGTTTTTAAGTTTTTTATTTATTTTTTGTTTGGGTTGGATAATTATGGCTCTGAGATCTGTGCAACTTCAGGGAACTACTAGAATCATATTTCAGTTGTTCAATAATAGTTGCAGTACTGTGTAACTTAGTAACTATTTGCTGTTAAGTGACTGCTGACATAGTTTTTATAATTATTATAACTGAAAGGTTACTTTTTTTCTCTTTAATTTTTCTTAATAGGAAATAAACCAGGAACATAGACAAACTAAAGGAAACAAACAAATATTACATAGACTGACATTTGCATTCACATGTTTAAAGTTTGGCAGATCTGTTATAGTAGTAGTACTGGTATGACTCATATCACAGAAATAAGAAAATATTATTTTTTGAAAGAATGAGTATATGTTATTCAAATTGAAATATAAGTTGTAATTATTAAAATTGTGATTTCAAAATGATCTGGCAACTTCAAGAAAATTTCAATAAAACAATATAAATATATATAGGGTATATGAGCACAGACTTTCAAACGACCCACCATTCTCCACTCTATCTCATAACACTGATACACTTGAACACATATATGTATAAATTAGATCTCCATATAGTAGTGTCACCCAATACAAGCCATAGTAATCAATGGATGATTGCATTAGATCCTAAGATCTAGATGCAGTGCTCTCAGATCCAAGGCTATTTACTGATGAAAGCCACAAGCTAGAAACTAGTCTCAGCATATTAAATCAGAAGTTACTCAAACCTTGCATCTATTGATTACTATGGCTTGCACTGGGTGACACTATTGTATATGGGGAGTAAAAAGTTTAAATATAGATAGAATATTGGTTAATTTATGACAATAGCAAAAAAAGTAGTTTACTGTTTAAGGCTCAAACAGTATCTATAGTAACAAGGCAATATACACACAAATGGAAAAATGTGAGTGATTTAGTTTGCAAGTTGTGTAAGAAAGGTATAGAAAATATTGGGCATCTGTTAATTGAATGTAAATGCTTGCAAGTAGAAAGGGCACAAATAATGAAGCTGTGGGAAAATAAATATAAACAAAGTGATTATATAGAAGGTGGGTTCTTGGTTTTTATGCTGGGTTTGGGAAAAGATAAGGAGGATTTAGATATAAAGACCATGGGGTTGACAAAGATTATGTTGTGGAAATGGGATGGAGCAGGATAGAGAAGAATATGGGAAAAACTTGAGGCAGGGAACATAAGGGAAGGTAAAGTGGCTAACAGGTTTCCCTGGGCATGGTAGCTGAGAGATTCCAGACTCTGAAAAAAGAAGCCACAGTGCATCTCATCTCATTGTTTTAACAGTTTGTGTAAACATAGAAAATGATGATCATATGATGTTTAATGGTTTAATAAATTATATCTATTGCTAAAGAATGATGCTAGTTGTTACGAATGAAGAAAACATATAGAAACTGTGATAAGCATTGCCATAATTTAACTGTAATCCATTTACATTTCTGACAGATATTGTCTCTTGGAATGATTTTTCTTTTTATCATTTAATTATAGACTAAGATGTTTGAATGTTTATAAAATTTCACTGTGTTACAAGAAAATGCATTTCCATTAAATAGTTTTGATTTAAGGATGGATAAATTGGAATAAACAATTTGGTAAATGCAGTAAAAAATAGAAAACTTTTTAGAATTTAAACTCAGAAATAAAATGGTACCATGTACCTATCTTACAATATATTAAGTTGAAGAATCAGACATTTATGTATGTTTTTAAATACCGCACTACTACATATTAATAGCAAATTTGCGCATTTTATTTTAGCTGAAGGTTATGTTTTAAAAATTAATCATTACATTTTTTTCTAAATCATTCTTCTAGAAGGAAATATATACACAAAGTCTTCCATATTTAACTTATCAGACCAATTGTCAAGAAGGTATTGATCAGTTGATAAATTTTCTGTCAGGCAATTTGTAAAAGCTGAAATTAATGTCTTATTTCATATGGAATAATCCTTCACATCATTCTTATCAAAAGAAAGAATGTGGCTATGTTTAGGTGAGGCTGCTTATTTTTTATGAGCTATAAATTTTATCTAATAGTGACCATAAAAGCACACAAAGTTATAATGCTGTATATATAATAGAATTTTCAATTTAGAAAGACATCAAGAACTTATATTCATTTTCATAAAATATATCATTTCAGCTCCATCTAATAAATTTTATCTAATATATATATTTTGGTTAATAAATTTTTCAATTGAGTGATTTTGCTTTACTTTATAACCCTTATATTTCTATGGTTTTATATATATGGTTTTTTATTCTTTGTTCATGGTAAGATTAGAAATCGAGGCAATACAGATTATTATTAATCTGGCAGGCATTTGATTACCATTCATATCGATTGCTATTACTTGTTGCTGCAAAATATTTTAGCATTCTATTTATTCTTTATGGTGCTAGAAAATAAAATGATATATATTATACGCACCAATATAGATTTCCAATAACTCAACACAAAAAAAAAACACTTAATGAATTGACAAATGTCAGATAAAAATGAGTACATCTTTGAGTATTTTAAAAAGCTTGGCTGTGGTTATATTTTTATCTTCACCAGAAACAAACTCATTGTGAATACTTGATAGTATTCCAAGCAGCTTCTACAATAGACATGTAACTTTTGTCTAATTAAATGTTAAACAAAGATAGTTGAGTTTGTAATGTATATTTATTTTATTTCAATGAAAAAAAAAAGAGAAAGACATTAAAGGATCTTTGAATATAGTAATTATGTAATGCCTGTGAATTTAGAACTCAAACCTGAGTCTATGGGTCTTATAAATTTATTTAAATCACAAAGTAAGTATAATATTTTCACCTTTAAGTATTATGATGTTAGCTAATCATTCAATATTAGTCAATAAATTCATAAATGTCCATTATTAATAAGAGGGGAAGATCACAGGTCAATCTAAGCTTGTATATGAGTATCAGTGCATTGATCACAAAAAGAAAAAAATAATTATAAAATAATATGGCTTTTACTAATGATGGAGGAAATATTATAATGCTATGAGTTTTGAACCCATGATTTATTTTTTTAAAAAACTTGACATATAGTTTAACAACATCTCATCCAATCAATCTTTTTATCCATTTCCAACTTTGATATAATTAAGTTTATTTATTATTAATTTATAAGACTTCAATTAAAGAAATTCTTATAGGGGGGATACAAATAGTTTGTTTATTATAAGTAGTAAGTTTGTTTGGAAAGCAAGTCAGACTAATTGTTAGAGTAGAAATTCTATAAAAGTGTTGGAAAGAATAGAAGTATCAGTAAATCTTATTTTAGCAATAAGATTTTGTAAAAATGTAATTTTTTTCATATTACTAATACTAGCTTTAATATATTAATATTGGGAAGGATGTATAAATATGTTTCAAAGACACTATTAAAAGTATTAGGCTGATGAGCATTTTACTTTGCATGTTTTTAATTTTCCTATCAAATTATATTTAATGGCTATTATTAAAGTCTGAACATTTGTGTCAATTTTATTGGTAATAACTTTTATTTATATAGATAGTTTGATAATTTCTACTTACATATATAAAGTTATAAGGAGGAAGAGATGCATTTTCATGAATATCAGACTTATTATTTTAGAATGTATTAGGATTTATTTATAGTTAGGAGTCAGAATACAAGAAAAATTCATGTTATACAAGCACATATTGTTGGGTGGATCATAGATTAGTATGCACAAACATTAGTAGGTTTTCTTACTTTAATCATATTCGTTAGAAATTCTTTATAAATATTTATTATATATACTGAATTTCAACATCTATTAAGAACTAAACTGTGCGAATCTGCATTTCAGGATTTTTATATTATTGAAAATACCAATAAATCTATTTTTGTGTTCACTAGAAAAAAATCATGGCTCGTTTTGTGACATTGATCTTATTATTAGTGATTCGATTAAATGGAAACATGGTATTTTCCACTGAGCAGAATAATAAATTAAATACAGCGCTTCATAATATATATAGAGATTTAAAAGTAGAAATTTACTGGCTGATAAGAAGGCTTATAATTTTTTGCAAATTAAAATTGCAAAGGAGATAAAAACGTTCACTGATCATAATCACTCTAGATCTTTTTCTTTGATGCTCTGAAAGTAGCATATGACTTGAGAAATGATATCACAATCTTATTAAATCCAGCATTGGTACTTTCTTATATGATGACAATGATATTTTGAATAAGTGAAATAACTATTTTGATCATCATTTGAATAGTGATATAAGAACTATTGGAAACTTTTAATGATATATCCATTTTATCTACTTGCTTGGATTTGGACAAAAGCATTGTCTTAGTAAATTCATAGCAGCTTTTTATATTATTAAAAATGGAAAGAGTTTATATTCTGATTAATTACCTGGAAAAGTTTTAAAGTATGTTTCTGATATGCTAGCTTCAAAATGTTGAAATTTTTTTAGAAAAACACCTGGGTCTCGTTTTACGCGATAGATAAGTTTCTCAGAAAACACGCGCAAACAAAATCACGCAAAAATAGACGTAACTTACATTGAAAAAGGGGGGATGCGATCTATGATTTTTCAAAATTCGCATAAAAGCAAAACACCAACGTAAAATTACTTAAAAATTTGCGCAAAAAAAAAATAAGGAAATAAAATATGACCAATAAAAAATTTCAAATTTGAAAAAATTGATACAAGACAAACTTTTTTTAACTATAATATTTAATTTTATTCAAAATAATATATTTTTATGCATAATTTACAGTAATTTACATTTTTTTATACATGTTTTAATTATTATGATTTTCTGGTGACAATGGAATTTATCTTTGAGACGATGATTTTATTAATTGTTTATGAAGCTCGCGATATCCAGACATACAACCATTTAGCTCTTGTTGGAATTTAAGAGCACGTTAATGATTAGTGTCATTAATAAGAAAATAATAATTGATTACGTTCTTTTTTAAAAAGCAAAAATAGAATGTGATTTAAAATGCAAAATTAACACGCACAATGTTTGAACAAATTTACATTATAATCTTGTAAAATTTAATATGTGTATACATAAAATGTGGAAACCATGATTTTAATTTCATTATTGCATAAAATCTTACTATTATAAAGCACTGAAAATATTGAAATTACTAAGATGAAAGTCGAATTCCAATAATGTGCTATTACTTTCAATGTAATGTAAGTGCACAAAATTTATTATTTAAAGTAATAGCGCATTATCGGAAATCGACTTCCGGTGAAACACGAATCGCGTAACTTCAAAATCGTGTTAAATAAGTCCCCGTAAAAAGAGACCCAGGTGTATATGAATTCATGAGGTTGTGTAACCTGATGTTAAGGATGTTATTGTGCAAATATTTAAAAATAAAGGTAGTAGACACAAATGATAGTAAGTGTCATGGAATACCATTATTATTTGCTACAACAATGTTTAAAATATTTTAGCAGAGATTCAATATGGTTTTAGAGAATCAAGAAAAATGTAGACATGCTTTTTAATGCCAGACAAGTGCAAGAAAAGTGTTAGACAAAAGAGTGATTTGTATATTGATTTATTGATTTGAACAAGGTATTTGACTCCATTAATTGAGTAGGTCTATGACATTGTTTGGAATTGGTTGGTTGTTCTCCCAAGCTCATTCTAATTATATGGGTTCTGAATGATAGAATTAGGGGTTGGAAAATCTGAAGCATATGAAATGAAAACTAGGATTAAACAAGGTTATCTACTTGTTCTAATAGTGTTTTTGTTTTTTATGATAATTCTTTTTGGAACTTTTTATAGGTGATTTAATAAAATAGAAATGAAGATGCAGTACAGGTTTAATTAATGTTGGAATTTTTAATTTGATTTGATTAAAAGTGAAAATAGAATTTATCTTGGGTTCTGGATTTACAGTGAGCTGATGGTTATGTTATCCTTTTCAGTTCAAACGACAATCTATAAAATGTACTTACTGTTTTAAATGCAACATATAAAAACCTTGGTTTAATAAGTAATGCTCAAAAAATTCCTGTTCTGCATTATCTAGTGATGGAATAAAGATATTCAACCACTTTTAGTTTAGATAGTTATCAATTTGAGAATGTAAGCCAATTAAAAAGTATCTTCACTGATATATAAGAGCTGTTATTTAATTTATTGTATGGAAGTAGTGAGACTTGGTTAGCCTATTGATACAATATAAAGTCTTTAGAGAAGTTTCGTTTAAGATTGCTTTAGAAAAATTTTTAAAAATACAATGACAAGATTAAAAAACTAACTAGTAGATTCTTCAATTTTCTGGATGTGATACCATAGAATCCACTGTTGTAAAATCATACCTTTATTGGATTGGTAAAATATATGAATAATGCAAAGACTTTTTAAAAGGTGTTTTGTGGTGAACTTGAGCATGTTTTCCATGAGAGAAATCCTGTTTCTTCTATAAGGATTACTTCATTCTAAAAAAGTAATTGATAGAGACTAGAATCCATTGGAGGGTTCCATTCAAATATGATGTTGTAAGTAATTCAGAGAGAAGTTTTCTGCAGCTGAAACTAAAAGGCAACATTAGAAATTGTGATATAAACATTGACCAACATGTTTTATATATATGGATGCATTTATGTTTCACAAATTGGTTTGTATAATTATTGCAAATCTCATCTTTAGAATAGTTTTTTTTAGTATTATTTATGGCTGCTGCAGCTAATAATGAGAATTTATTTAAGTCAGCATAGTATCTTTTTTATTTAATCTCAAATATATACTCCTAAAAAATCAAGTATCTCAGCATGATAAATAAATTAATAGCATAAATACTTATAAACTGATATGCATAGTATTGTGAATGCCATGTTTTTGTTTTTTTTTCTAGAAAATAGAACAGAATCATTTTATGCTATTATTATTTTAAAAAAAAACTTTTTTTCTTCTAATTGTTCTTTAAAAAAGATTAAATTTAATTACTAAATCTTAGAGAATATTATGAAAAGGAGAGGAGTTGTTAAATAAACTGATCTACATTTTAATAGGAAATAAAACAAAATTAATTATTAAATATTTATTTTTTCTATCACTATGGCATAAAATGTTTAATAAAAATATTAAAATTAATATAGTTTTTATATTGCTATTCAAGTTCTCAAATTAAAAAACTTTCAATATTTAAATAATTTTAAATTGGCCATCATGGATATAGGAAATACATATGTAATGACTACAATTTCCCATTAGTAAAACTAAAAAAAATTGAATTTTGAAGAAATCAAATTAATGCCTGTTTGTCTACATGGTATATGAATACCTGTAATAAGTATTGGTTCTAAACTGTGTATAATATATAAAAGCAAAAAGATTGGCAAACTTATGTACAGATTACAATTTATGCAGAAAAACTTATTTAAGAGAAAAATTGAATTGATGGAATAAAGAATGAAAGTAAACTTTTTGCTTTTATTTCTAAAGTAAATATTTATTTTTGAAGCAAATGGCAAAAAAATAAATAAATAATAAAGATAGTATTCTTTTCATATTTGGTCACTTTTATGACCATCATAATAATATGGTAAAACTATACACAGATTACAATTTATATAGAGAAGTTTATTTTTGAAAAAAATGAATTGTTCAAAAAATCTGATTTAGTCCATTTTTTTTTCCAACTATATGCAAAATATAGTCAAAGCTTACAGATCAATAGCTAATGTTAATCATCTAATATCTGATTTAGTTTTATTTCAGCATGTATGCCCAAGGATCACAATTTATTAAATGGCACATATACACTATTGAGAGTATTCATTTATAATTTATCTTTAAAGCGCATGCGCATTGGCTTAATCGCTAATATTACTATTACATAAAAAACAGCACTATATAAAATAATATCTCATTATATTTACTTATATATATAATAATGGTAAATAATTAAAATAATAAACAATTTTTTTTATATAATTAAGTCATTTTAAAGCAATATTACACTAATAAATTACAGTACATTTAAATTACTCATATATTATTTTAATTTTGTTCTATTAATAATCTTTTTTAAATAACAAGTACAGAAATATTTTTTCAGCACTCTCTCCCTTTACCATTACAATTATTTGAGGGGGTTTAATCAAATCTATAAAGTTTCCTAATTCGAAAACACTCATCATGAATTAGGAAGGAATGGTATTCTATTTGCAGTAGTTTTAAAAAATATATATAATGGAAAGGCAAAGAATAAAAAGTCATTCTACAATGACTATATAATTCTTTTTAGTGAACTAAATTTAATATAGTATATGTGTATACTGTAGATAATATGTTATAAAATATATTCTACAAGACTACATAGACAATTATCAACTATTATTACATTAATAATTTTTGACATAAAGCGATATTTATTACTTTGGTGAGGCAGGCTCTTGATAGAGCATATCTTTGCCAAAGCACAACCATAATGAATATTAGCAAATACATTAGCATATCAGTATGCATAAAAATTTACATTAAACCAGTCACTGATTATCATAGTTTTGCATATTTGCATGTGTAAATTAACCTAGCATTTGACTATGTCATTAGATTAAATGACCAGTGCTTGCTATTGGCTCTTATATTTATGGTGCTTTTTTATTTTTTATTATTACTTTCAAAGCAAATAATTTTAGCATCATCAGGTATAAAGGAATGACTAAATTTTTTCTCATGGTCTACAGACACTGAGCTATAAGCACTGTTGAATTTAGTTCCTATATAAATGATCATGCTGAGTGATTCTTGATTTTAAGTTACCACATATCTTTCCACAGTATCTATCATCACAAAATTGACACTCCAGGGTGCATATCAATTGAGATTTATCATCATCTTTAATCTTATCTTTGGAATTGTTAATAAGTCTATTTAGTGATAAAAGATATCTAAAACCAATATTAAAATCTTTGTGCATAATTGACATTATTTTTAAATATATATTAGAAATATAAGGCATATCATTCCATAGTTTAGAATTAGATGTTTTAAGATTAATTTTAGAAAAAACTAGAATTAGATGTTATATCAAATTTATGTCTATTAAATGTTTTTTTATCTGTTAAGCATGTCCCTAGAACAACCAACTTTAATTAAATCTTTTTTATTAACTCTCCAAATTATTTTTTCTATTGGCTTCAAATCTACAAAGTTTTGAATTTCTAAACAAAAAAGCTTTAAAGCCTGCCATTTTATATAGAAATGGAACCCATTGAGTGTGGATGCAGATAGCTCCTAATATTAAGAAGTTTTATAATCATTAAATAATCAATAATGTAATTCTATCTTATTAATTTCAAGTCCAGAAATTTGATAGATTAGTTATTGTGCTCTTCTTCCATTAGCCATTTAATTTCAGGAAATTGCTTCAATTTGTTAAATATTTTTTGTATAAGTTTATGGGGAGTGCAAACAAAAACATCATCCAAATATCAGTGTATATAACATTTTTATTAGTGTCAAAAAGGGGTTGAATAACATCTCTTTCAATGAAAGTTCTGCTAAGATGTCTTTAATAAATGACAAGCCCATGAGCCAATTTGTAGTCATAATAAAAGTTTCACCTCTAATTATAGCATTGTCAATTTTTCAATGTTAGATACTATGGATAGACACATGCAAACTTAAAATCGAGAATCACTCAACATGTTTATTTATAAAACATGGCTAACATTAGAAAAAAATTGATCATTCTTTTAAATCTTCTAATGCTAAAATTATTTGCCTAGAAAGTAATAATAAAAAATAAAAGAAGCTTAGAATATGATTAATTCTAAGAACTTTGTAAATATAAAAGCCAGTAGCATTCCTCTCAGCAAGCACTGGTCACTTAATTTAATGACATAGCAAACTTCTAGGTCAATTTACATATGCAAGTCTATGATAATCAGTGACTAGTTTAATGTATGTTTATATGCATGCAGATATGTTAATACATTTGCTAACATACTATAGTCATGTTTTGACCAAGATACGCTGTATCAAAAGCCTGGCTTAGCAAAGTAATAAATATTGTTTTATACCAAAAATTTATTACCATAATAGTTGAAAATTGTCTACATATTCTTGTAGAATTTATTTAATTAATATCTATCTATAGTGGTTCTTTAGTCTGTTTATTTGATAGCCTGTAATGTTGTCTTTTGACTTTATTTTTTGAATGACTTCAAGATTTTCCCCAATTGCAGTTTTTCATTCTACTTGGTCTTCAGCCATACTGTTTTTAAATAAAAACAGTTAATATTGCACTTCTTTAGAAGGTCTTGAGATAATCATTACAATGTGAATGAGGCTTGCCTTTCTCATGAAAACTAATTGAAATTCATTTTAAGGAACTCTATCACTATTGTTTAGCTTAGATATGCTCAAATCAGAAAAATGTACTTTTACAATATTAGATTCAATAGCATCTCATATAGCAAGCTAATGATTACACTATTTTATGATCTTCCGATTATATTTTTAGAATCTTATGGACTATTCTAGAATGAAAATTTTCCAAAGCCTTTGTATTATGTCAGAAAGGATACATGTCTTACTTCAATAGGTCTATCAGTATGATGAAATATCTTTTAATTTATTAAATGAATCAGCTGCACATTGGAGTTCCAGTTTGAACTTCAATGTTCAAATACTTCTTAAAAAGTTACCAGGATATTTAAATTGATTTATTTTCAAATTGATAATCATACAAATTAAAAGTTGCTGAAGATTTGTCTTCTGTCATTGGCTGACGAAGCACTCGAGTTTTTTGAATTTTAAGAACATTCTGTAGATCATCTTTCAATTTTGTTAAGAATAACATAATCATAAGCCTACTATAAATCCAGATGCTAAACACAGAAGATTTATAATGATGAGAGAGGGTAAGAAATATAGCACTGAATTATTATTATAAGTTCACTTAATTAGGGAAAAATATTAGTTCAGCAAGATCAAGAAACTAAGATACTAGATTAACAGTGTTGTGATTGTATTCATAACTTTTATTTCATAAAAATCATTTGAAAATTTTAATATATATATGTAAAAATTTAGCATGTAAAAAAAAATTTTTTTAATAAGATACTACTATTTTTTTTCCTTTTTTATCTTTAGAATGTAATAGAGAGAACTCTTGATATATGTTTTTAAAGATATGATCATCGATTGTCATTGAATCAGTTAATTAGTAATACTAATTTACCTGAGGGTATATGTTTCAAAATCAACTAAAAAATGTAATTAATTTGGAATTATATATCCATATATGAATAGGAAATACTTATTCATTTAAATTGTAGTTCAATATAATTTATTGTGATTACTAAATAATAATTACAGAAATCTGTCATCAAAGCAATACAACAGTATTGTCTTAACAATAAACTACTCTAATATTCTATAGATTTGTTTAAGCAAGAGGGCTGTGGTAATCCAATTTATATATAATAACTAATTAGCTGTTAACATTTATGGTCTATACACACACACAATTGTCATTATGAATTTAAATATAAAATGAAACAGAAATTTGGCGAAAATTAATATGTAAATTCTTGGTCAGATGGTATATATGTTTAATATCAAATTTACCATTCTTAATTAAATAACAATATGCATGGAAGATGATGAATATTAAAGATCGTTTTCTTCTCAGTAAAGAAAATATTTCATTTTCTTATGATCTTAAGTCTTACGAATGGTAATTCCAGCCATCTATATGTAATAGTTCTGCTACCCACTACTATGGTTTTCTTTTTGGGTAGTTGTTTGTGATTAACAGACAGTCTATTGCTGATCATGTTATAATACATAGCTTCATTTCACATAGCTAGACTGGGATATTTAAAATTCTGTACCGAGATTTAAGCCAGCAGCTTTTGCTCATCAATAAAAGACTTTATTATTGAGAAACTTTTTATTGTATATTATTTTTCTAAATAATATTTTCTCACTAGTGTTGTTCTTCTTTGACTACTATTTTTGTAATAATTTATTTTTCTAGAAATAATTTTCACTTTTTAATTTTTATTTAAATGTTTATTACACTTTTTTATTATTATATAAAAATGCACAATGTATCCACAGTATAAGGAGCCATATATTGCATTAATAATAGGAAATAAATATTGACAATTGTAATACCATTCTAAAATATACACATAATTGGGGTGTTGTTGTTTTTTTAAATTTTGATTTACATTGCTGGTAGTCAAAAAACAATGCAGACCCCTTTTTTTTTTTTAAGTGTCATAGCATTGGCCGGGACGCGAACCCGCAACCCGGGCAACTTCCTGCAAGTGCAAGGCAGTCGTGCTGACCTCTCGACTACCAATGCAAGACATGCACTATTTTAGAGACTAAGTTTAATCTTTGAGATAAGATGTTTGATAAATCTTAATTGAAATATTTATCTAATTCATCTTCAGACCTTATTATGTTGATTTCTGAGTGTAAATAGATATTTAAAAAAATTCTATACTAATCTTAGCATATTATTCATGATTTATATACCGTAAAGTTTTATGCAAAGAAAATAATTAGTTTCAGAAGCAAAGTTATCAGTTTTTCATTTAATGGTACACTGAAATGTCTGTATTTGGATATAATTTATTCGAGACTCACAGCCTAGTGCAAAATTATCATCCAACACCACCGTTTAAACAGGAAAAGTATAATATAAATATACACATAAAATTAATTTATCATATTTAACTTTTATATATTGTATTGACATGTAAATTTGAACTAAAATCAAACTTTTAAAAGCCTAAAACATTACACTGACACTATCATCAACCATTTGATTTTCATTAATCCATATTAATAGTAGTTTTTAATCTGTTCAATGATATTTTAATGTGAACAATTTAATTTAGAAATTTCCTTTGCTGTCTATGCATTTTTTAAATTTAATTTAAAAAAAATCGTATTTAACTTTGATAATTTTATCACTCTTTTTATTGAAAATAATTTCTTTCCTGGAGTTCATGTTAGTTTTCTAATTCTATTTTTTCTTGTTTATTATTAAAATTATGTAGTACATACATACATTTTTTGTCAAAAAAAATAAAGAATTTTCACTGCTAAAGGTGTAAATTAATATGTAAAACAACTAAATTGGTAACAAAACCTTTACTAAATGTGAGAATGATGTCAGACAAACAAGAAGAAAGTATTTAAAAACAACTTGCATGCTGCATCAATTAGTGATAATTATTATAATATTTGTGTTTGATGATTTATCAATTTAATTTTCACTATTATTGCAGGAATTGATTATTTTATGTTAATAAAGCACAAGGATAAGGATTAGTTCTCAAACTAATTTCATTGTTTTAATATATTTTCATTATTTCTAAAGATGTTTTTAATAATGATCAAGCAAAAAATTAATTTTATTTTTCCATAATATTATTTTAAAAAATTAATTGTACAGTTTATGTTGAGGGTTTTAATATTATTAATTTAAAACATATTTGTTGGTAGAGGAGTGCATGTAAGTTTAATACATTATAATGATGTAATTTATGTTGATCTTTACATTTATTTCAAGTGTGCATTGAAAAAAATAAATTCCAGTAATATTTAGAAGCAGAGTCAATCTGAGGGAAGTGCATACAGTTTGGTGGTATAAGGCCCTAGGACTGCATGATATGTCTTTTGAATGGGTTTTTTTTTGTAAATTCTAGTCAAAATAAATATAATTTTTTAATGAAGGAATTGTTCTTGACTTGATTTGTACTAATTATAAAGCAATATATCTATATCTGTAAATAAGATATTATTTATTATCAGTTTCTTATTATATGTAAAAGAGATCCTGCATGAAAATATTGCACCAAGCTCCCCTCTCATACCATCTCTGTCTAAAAAGGGCTTTGGGAATTGACAATATGAATTAGGTGACTTAAATTGGTAACTAAGACTTATAAAACAGCTATGATTTTTTTAATGTTGCATGAGTCATACTATCTGCTAACCCTATTATATACATATACAGTATATAAATAATTTGCATTCGGTCTACAGTGATTTAATTTTGTTTTTTTTTACATATATTTTTTAAACTGAATTTTAAATATTTTTTTAATATTTATATTATGACCTACATAAATATCCAAACTGCTTTATTGATCATTTTTATTAGAACAACTTACATCATAGAATCAATTATTTAATAAAACAAATTTGTATTGGTGAAGGGAAACATAATAAATATTTTCCAAAAGAAAATATTTTAATTTTATAAGTTATATCTATGTGAAGTTTTTTTTTTTCAAAATCAACATTCTCTTTAAAACAACTCATTGTTAGAAATAATTTGTAGCTGATTTTGCACACTCTTAATGCAATTAGTATCACATATTTAGTGT
Source organism: Epiperipatus broadwayi (assembly GCA_028023455.1). Lineage (NCBI taxonomy): Eukaryota > Metazoa > Onychophora > Udeonychophora > Euonychophora > Peripatidae > Epiperipatus > Epiperipatus broadwayi. The sequence continues at coordinate 574,255 of JAQFVV010012602.1, read as the reverse complement.
TTATTAATCAATAGGATAGAATTAAATCTTTTAACAATATATATTTGACAAAAATATGATGTGTTAAAATCCAGCATATGAACAATCATGTGATAGTGCAAACACATTTGATAATTTTCATGCATTAAGTTTATAATATTGCTCTAAAATTGAGGTAATAAAATATGTTGTTAAGATCACATGCAAAATAAAACTATCATGGCAATGACTATGTACTTGATTGTCAAATTATTTTACCTACCTTTGGATAATTAATTTAGTATACATTCATTGTGTGATATGACAACCACATAGTTCATTTGCATATACAAATTTCTGAGAATATGATTGCTTTTTTTTTAATTGATAAAAGAATGAATAATTAAAAAAAAAAAGGCTGATTATTAGTTTAGATCTTATTTTATGCCAAAACAGTAGCTTAGTTTTATTATTCACTATAGCATCTTTCTGCTAATATGCAAAAATACCTTTAGTTATATTTTAATTAAAATATATAGTTATTGACCTAGGGGTTAGGCCTAGTTAAATAATTAAACACATGTTCTATGATTCAAAAGTTTAGATGTAAATATTTAGGCCATTAATTTGAATGTCATATTAGATAGACAGGGGTATTGGATAGCTGTAATACAGAATTGTTCTTTCTGTTAAGGAAGATTAATAATTCAGAAATTAGCCTGTGGATCTGTTTGATATCATCATCTGTGATATTCAATAATTATTCATCTCTATGTAGATGTCTCATGAATTAAATGGTATATAGAGAATTTTTCTATTAAACATATTTTGCTATTTAGCTAATTAAAAACATTTTTATACACATTTTGTTCTTTATAATTTTTTTAGTATATGCTTATATACTTTTTGAATATCTTTAAAGTGCATTATGAAAGAAAACAGAGATATGTATGATAAAGGAAGCTTCTTCTTACTCAGTTTTAATTTGCTCCTTAAAGTAAATTGACTGTTTAACTCATGGCAAATGTCATTTCTTTTAGAGAGTCGAATTGAAACATGGAAAAAAGATAATTAGTTTATAGAAAAGCTGTGACTGTTGGTAAAGAAAGAACCTTCATTCTTAATGATAATTTTAAGCAAGTAGTAAAAATTATGCAAAATTATTATATTCATAGTTTAACTATATTACTGCAGTTTCTGAGAAACATTTAAAAAATATTCAATATTTATTCATGATTAAATATATTTACATGATAAAACCAGGATATAAATAAACATCAAAAAATATAAAATGATGAAAGTCATAAGGCTGTCATGAAATTTGATAGGGAACTGTCTCAAGTATGTAATAAAACAATATAGGCTTAGAAATTACATTTTATTTATTCAACAAAATAAATACACATTTAATCATGTGTACTATGTTCACACATATCTTATTTTAATGTTTTAAAAATTTTAGCCTGGGTTTGTAATTTTACCAGCGAATTTACAAATTTGTTATATAGTAGAAAGGCTTATAAGTCATGAGTGAGTTTACAAATGTATTAGTTTTTGATTAATAGTTATTATGCAAGAAAGGTTACAAAATAAAGAAACTTCTCAATTATATTTGGAAAATTATGTCATTTTTCAGTTTTTCAAAAATGAACCTGTGCACCTTCTGTTTCATAATAGCAATCAATTATTCTTATTGCAATGTTACTGATTTTTACATGTTATACTTCAGCTGGTGAACTGTAGCTGCTAATGTCTTCAAGATGGTCCCATAGAAAGAGATCAGACACTCTTGAAAATAGTGGATTGGCAATCAAATAATGCATAATTTCTTGAAATTATTTAAACATTTGATCAATATTTTATTATTAATTTTTTTATAATTTATTTTTAAATGCTTTTATTGAAGTTGGAAAATTGTTTTGTGGATGTGTTTGTTTGTAAACTTTTGATTTCTTTTTTCAGAAGTTAGAATGAAATTTTAAAATTGAGGTTTTATAGATTTAAATTCAATAGAATTGCTTGAAATTTGATATATAACTAATTAATACCAAGCTAATTCATATGGGGCACTAATCTTTTCAATAGTCACTTAGTTTCTTAGATATAGAAGAGAGAGCATGAAAATATTGAATATTTTGTAATTTCAAATTTAAAAATTCTTCTTAGAACTGTCATTTGTTTTAAATAAATTTCTCATGAGGGCAATACACCTGGGTCTCATTTTATGCAGTAGATAGGTTCCTCAGAAAATGCGCACAAAAGAAATTGCACAAAAATAAACATAACTTACCTTGAAAAATGGGGGATAGGTTCTGTAATTTTCAGAAATTGGCACAAAAGCAAAACATGAAGGAAAAATTACTTTAAAATTCACATTAAAAAAATAAGGAAATAAAGTATGACCAATAAAAAATTTCAAATATTTGAAAAAAATTAATACAAGACAAACTTTTTTACTTTTTTTATTAACTACAGTATTTAATTTTACATTTTTTCATACATATTTTAATCATTACCGCTATTTGACAATATGCATTCGTTTTTGAACTAGTAAGAAATCAGATTCGTGATGTGATGTACAACTAGCACCACTTTCAGTCTTGTGCTGAGATCACAATCAAAACAAAAAGATTATACATTATCATTAGAAAGATTATTTTCAGTTTATAAAATCAATAAAATCTTCGTTATTATTTATTTTAAAAATCTAAAAAAAGATTTATTTCTGTTAATATCTAACAAAATACGTTTTAAAAGGTTAAAATTTTTGAATATTTATTGAGATATTTTTATATGTACATATAAATCTATTATTATTATTATTATTATTTACTCATTAGTATAAGTAGGTTATTTACGTAGAAGCTAAGATTCTAAATACAGCTTCAGGTCATATTCACATTAGCTGCTAATATAACATTATATTTTTGAAAAAAAAAAGTATTTCAAGTCAAAATAAGTTATTAATAATTTAAATTTCTTGATATCTAATGAATATAGTGAAATATGAAAGATATTAAGAAGAAACATGAATCGCATAACTTCAAAATCGCATTAAAATAATCCGTATAAAATGAGACCCAGGTGTATAGAGATTTTTTCTTTCAATTTAATAACATTTTTAAATTGAGATTTTATTAAATTAAGTTCAATATACTTTGTTAAAGTTTTGTACATTTAAAAAAAATCTCTATGAAAGTGATAGGATACATTAATATTTTAAACAGATGACTTATGTGTGTGTGTGGGGGGGGGCATCAATGTTTTAAGTAAAGCCTGCAATTTTCTTAGTTGCAATTGTAAACTTCATTTAAATAATAAGAAAATTGTTTTATAATATAGTTTTGTTAATTTTTTTTTTAATTTTCAAATAAAAAGAAAAAATGTCAGCCAATTTTAAATATAAAAGTTAATTATTAATTTATTATACATATATAATTGAGTACTCATACTAAATATGATATTTACATAAAGAGTATACATATTAACTTACTGTAGAAATATCTAGTGATATATATATACTATAAGTATGAATGTGATTTAAAGTAAATTTATAGGTATTAAGTAAAGTTCATTTACAATATAATTTAAAAAAAAAAAAGTCAAACACTTTTCACCTAAAAGAATATTTCATATTTTTAATCATTTATATATACATATATGATTATATACATATACTAGATGTGATATATACATAAGAGGTATATATTTTAACTTATAACAGAAATGTCTAGTGATATATATATTGAACCGGATGCTTTATCCATTTCAAAAGTATCATTGTGAAATTAAAACTAACATTTATATTTATAAAGTTTTTAAAAGAAAACTACTTAAAAGTTTTGTATGTTATTTTTTATATGTATTAAGAGTATGTGCATTAATGCACATACTCATTTATAGTTTGAAATTCTTTGATTTTACTTTTTTCATAGATTTTAGTTTAAAATAATTTTCTTTTGACATTTTTTTTCATTACAGTAATTAAAAGCAAGCAAAGTTTTAATCTATTTTAAAAGCATTTTAATTTTAAAAAAACTTTTGATTGCAATCAATGTTCTTTTTAATTGTTGATTGTAATCTATTTTAAAAGCTGAGACTTATTTTTGCATTTACTTAAATTCAATTAATGTTTGAAAATAGATAAGAGCCCTAGTTAGATTTTGTGTTTTTTTAAAATTAAGATTAAGCAGGAGATAGAGATTTATTCTGGTCAAAACTTTTAATTAATGATTAGGCAGGAGATAACAATTCACATAAATAGCTCCAGATTTTTGAGTGGATTATTCTGCTTATTATTTGGCTTTTTATTCACATTCTTATTGCAATTCTTAGAGTAAGGATCAGAGAAAGCTAAACAATTATAGACTGGTAGCGATAACATCAGTGCTATATAAAGTTTTTTTTATATATGGTGGCTGGATGAGTTGCAAAATGGATGGAAGAAAATAATATAGTGGGAGAAATGCCCAGGAGGTTTTTGATCAGTTAGGCATATAGGAAATAGTTTATTTGTAGTTACACAACTTATGGATATGAGTAGGAATGCAGTTAGACAATTATATATTGTTTTTATAGATATAGAGAAGGCATATGATAGAGTAAATAGAAATAGATTATGGATAGGTTAAGTTTAGTAAATTTGGGAATAGATGGAGCTTTAGTGGATATTATTAAGTAATTATATGAAAATAATTACTACACATATCAATTAGGGAATATAGAATCAGTTAAAGTTAAAAATGGGGTAGGACTAAGGCAAGGATATCCTCTGTCACCTATTTTGTTTTCGTTGTATATGAGAGAATTGGAGAGAGCACTAGAAAGACTAGGAAGAGGGGGTAGCGATACCACTAATAGGTGGCAAGGGAATATATACATTATCAGGTCTTTTATTTGCAGATGATGTTATTTTGTTTGCAGAAAGAAGGGAAGATATGGAAGTTATGCTGAGGACATGCGCAAAGAGGGGGAAAGAGATGGGAATTAAATTTAGTGAAGAAAAATTAAAAGTAATGATGATTAATATTGGGGAAAGAGAAGACAAAGAATTTTTATTGGACGATATAAAGTTATGTGTGGTGAATAGATATAACTATTTGGGAATCTTTTTAAGTAATCAGAGAAATTGCTTGGATTAATGGGAAAAATTGACAAATGAAGCAAAGAAAAGAAAGGGATTGATAAAGAAATTAGCAGTGTTCTCCTATAATAAATATGATGTAGCTAGGATTGTATGGAAAGGAGTGGCAGTAGTGGGGTTAACATATGGTAATGATGTCATGTGTTAGTAAAGGGGTATTAGATAACTTAGAAAAAGTACAAAGAGAAGTATGATGACATGCATTAGATGCAGAAGTGTGGATGGCAAATAAGGCAATTCAAGGAGAAATGGGATGGTCAAATTTTTATATGAGAGATGCAAAAAGCAAAATGAAAATGTTCGGTAGATTGCAGTTTATGGATAATAAAAGAATAGCCAAAATAGTATTTAATTGGATTATGAATGAAGGGCAGGCAACAAGATGGGGGTGAAAGGTAATATGTTATACAGAAGATTTAGATAAAGAATTAATGTCAGTATACTTATACAGAAAGTGGGATGATTGTGTTAGGAGAATTGTTGAGTGTTTTAGTGTTAAGGAATGGTCTAGAAGAATAGATGCATTAATAAAGAATAGGGAGTTGGAGAGATGGAGAGCTAGTATGGAGAGTAAAAAGAGTTTAAATATTTATAGAAGTAAACAGAATATTGGGTGTGAGTTAATTTATGATAATAGCAAGGAAAGTAGTTTACTGTTTATGGCTCGAACAGGATCTTTAGCAACAAGGGAATGTATATATAAATGGAAAAATATGGATGATTTAGTCTGCAAGTTATGTAGGGAAGGCAAAGAAAATATTAGATATCTGTTAATTGAATGTAAATGTCTGCAAGCAGAAAGGAGACAAATAATGAAGTTGTGGAAGAATAAATATAAACAAAGTGATTATACAGAAAGTGGCTTATTGGTTTTTATGCTGGATTTGGGAAAAGATAAAGGGGTTTTAGATCTAAAGGCCATAGTGTTGGCAAAGATTATGTGGTGGAAATGGGATGAAGCAATGTAAAAAAGAATATGGGAAGACAGGGCAGGGAATGGAAAGGGGTTCAAAGTGGCTAACATGTTTCTCTCGGCATAATTGCTGAGAGATTCTTGACTCTGTATAAGGAGAAGTCACAGTGCATCACATCACATGTAGTTTTTTTTATGTAAATTAATCAGTCATAAATGAATATCTAATAGATGATTTTTTTAACTTACAGTGAAAATTTTGTTTGAATGACATAAGTGGCAAATAACCCACTCTGTATACATTTCTAATTAAACAGTGATGTGTATGCAAAATGTATATTATTGGAGTGACATGGTTGACATATATCAGTTACATATAGTGAAATTAGACATTATTTGATAATAATCAATTTTAGAATGAGAAGAATTAAGATGAGGTTTTTTTTTTTTGTTTAGATAATTAGAATAAGAATAAAATGCACTCAAGTTTAAACTTTGCTATTTTTATTATCGTAAGGTATTCTAGTTAGTAATTGCTATTTGGAAACACAGCTCCCTTAATAAAGTATTATTACTTTTTGATGTATTTATTTATGTTTGAATGTGTGCACATGCATATTTTCTGTTGTAATTTGATCTGATAACTTTATTGAATTGTCAGACATAATAGTTAAGTATTTAACTGACAATTTATTGTGTTTTGATAAGTAATTTCAATAATTGGAACATATTTGAATCAGCAGTGGCTAATATAAAAAAGTATTGTTTACAAATGAACAGTATAAAAGATGTTCATGTAATATAAAAATATATACATGTTTAAAAAAAAGGCAAACAAGAAAAAATATTCTTATCATTAAAATATATATTCTCTTAATTTGAAATACCTAATATTCAAATTTTTCCATCTTCAATTTTTCTAATAAAGATAAATTTTAAGTAATATTCTGTCTTACTTTGAAAATAAAAACCTATTTATGTGTAATATTATATGTTTACTTTGTTTCAGGCAACTAAAATGTGAGTCCCAATATATTTGAAAAATTATCTGTAAGGAGATCATTGTTCACAGTAACCCCTCTAACTAAAGGTTAGCAATTCATAAATAGATTAAAACACTCCATTACAATTTTAAATCATATTAATAAGATTTCTAATAATAATTTAGAAAAACAAAAAATTTTACAGATCAAGGTAAAACACTTTTTAACCTTTAGTTTATAGTTGAAAATAACAATGCAAAAAAAAACAATATAACTATTGTTCAAATAAAGACCAAAGTTATTGCTTATTTTATATATATGATGTCATTAGTGAGTCCTGAAATAAAACTTCTGAATTATTTACACTAAGCATATATATTATATTCATTTATTGTTATATATTATTTTTTGAGTGCTTAATTTTATTGCAGTAATATATATAATCTATTAAGAACTACTATGTAATTTCACTCCTTTTTATGTCAAAAATTGTTTTATTCACATCTAAGGGTTGTTAGCCGAGAGGTCATAGCAACTGCCTTGCAAGCAAGTAGTTGGTTGCAGACGGTTGTGGGTTCGCGTCCCGGCCGATGCTATGACATATGAAAAAAAAATTGAAATTTTTTTTAATTTTTTGTTTTGGATAAAAACTTGTTTTTTTTTTTAAATAATGTTTTATATTGTGAAAATGATATATTAATTTCTTTTTATAAGCAAAGCAATATATATGTAATTCCAGTTATATTAGTCCAGATGTAAATTTAAAAAATATATTTTTAAATTATTGAAAATATATTTTTTATTTTTTTTAAAAAAACTCCTATTAATTTCTTATGCAAAGTAACAGTGGTATTGTTGTGAAAGATTCATTATTAAACTATTTACTAATTAAAAAGGTTTATTTTACAATGTAGTATTTTAGCAATTATTTACATCATTTATATATATACAAATACAAAAACTGTATTAAGAGCAAACTTTATTAACATGAACAGCATAGTTTTGACCAATAAATAAGCATTGCAAGACTTGTAACAGAGATGGGAGAATAAGTCCCTGTTCAAAGACTAAAAAAATTGCATATTGTTTGCATATTGCATTAATTAGTTAGAACAAGCCATTAATTAATGCATTCTGCAAACAATATGCTATTTTTTTAGCTTTTAAACAGGGTCTTATTTCCCTGCTTCTTTTACAAGCATTGGCATGTTTATGAAGATTATCACTCAAAAACCTGCTAAATGTTAATAATGCTTTACTCTTAATATAGTTTTTGGTTTGTGTATATATATATATTACATCTGCAGAGCGTTTATAAATTTTACTCATCATTTATATATATAATATAATCAATTATTAGTTATTATAATGAGTTGAAACATGAATTAGATCACAGAAATATCTTCTTTGTCACATAAAATATTAAATATATATATATTACATGTAACTTCTGATTTGTAAAACAAGACATTTCAAATCTCACAGAACATGTTCCAGAGAAACATTTTCTTAGTGATATCAAATCTCTGCCATCTAATCACAATCCAGAATTAACCAGAATCTTATTTTTTATTGATATGCTTTATTTGCAAGAGCCAAAATAGTTATTCTTGCTATTGTTGCCTTTATAGTTAGTAAGCCTGATTATGTACATTATTGTCTGGTTCAATGTTATATGTAAGCTTTTTTACAATAAAACAAGCAAATACTAAAATAGTTTATATAAAATAAGAATCTAGATAATCTTGGATTGTGGTTAATGATGTCATAGGCTTGAATAGAGCTCACAATGTTTCCTGATTATTGTAATCGACTATTGAGAAGTTAGAACATATATTATTTAACAATGAGCTTTCTAAAGGATACTGCAGTCTCATATACTATGGTTTATATGTATAAAGTTGAATAAGAATAATAAACTTTTTTTTTTGATGTTATGAATAAAATCCAGTTAAGCACAATTAAAAAAAATCAGCCTGATTCATATTTGTTTTATATATGAATGCTATATAAATGCACATATTTGAAGTTATATTTTCATTCAATACAAATCTATTACTTGTGTATTTTTTTATTTTGCTGTGTCTTTAATATTAATTTTTTAATATACACTATTTTTCATAAATCAATATCATAGAGGAAATGCCAAACCACATTATCATTTGATTTTTTTATCCTTTTTAGATCAATGTGGATAATGTTGCTATCATAGTGGATGTTCTGTTGATTTATCTAAACATTTGCTTTAAAAATTACTACTAAACAGAGTTCTAGTACAAAATCTGGTATTCCAAGCTTATTGTGATGATGGAAATTTATATATTTTCATCACTCAGATGATCTTTGTTTAATTTTTGTAGAAGCTGAAGCATATATGGATGTCATTTGTGTGTCTTAAGAATGCAATAAATATTATATTTTAGAGCCTTTCATTTTGTGGATTGCTGATAAAAATATTTTTGGGGATTCTTGATACAATTGTAGTCAATAGATTTCAAAGATACACTACATAGTTTATCACATATGAATCTTATTATTTTTTTAAAAAAATTGCAGCAAGTCTTTTAACACAATCTTGTCATTGGATCACTGTCTTAAAACAATCTTTTAAATTTTGGATGGCTTCTTTTTAATTTTATTTTATTTTAGTAGATTTTGCTTGGATAAATCATGGCTAGTAAAACTATAAATTACTTCTATAATGCTAAATTGATGGGATATCATATATTATATTGAAAGAGTTATTTCATCTTTGTGAATTAACAGTATACTTTTTGAATTGCAGTTTGCAAAGATGACTAAATGAAACATGAACTTAGTAATAAAGAGCTTGTAAGATATTCATTTATTATTTTAGTATCTTTTAGCAAAAACTTCTAACATTATACATATATATGTGAAAATATTTCCAGTGCATACCATTGCCTGAAATAAATATCAAATCACCTCAAATGTTAAGAAATTTTCAGTTACTTTTTTGAATTAGCTGTTTTGAGATGGGACTCTAACATTTATTTCACTATGATGTCACATACATATAATGAAAACCTTTTAATTAATTGATAAATAAAATGTCATGTTATTTCCAATTTATGATAATAGAAATCTATCATATATTAGAAAATTTAATTAATGCCTTCAGATTATATATAGGTAGGTTTTAATTTTAAAATATTAAATTAGAAAACCTTCTTTTGAAATATGTTATTCTTTTTATCAGTTATTTTAGGAAATTCTTTAAATCATAAACACACACAGATATATTTTGAAATTAAGATAAAAGTATTCATGAAGAATTTAATAGATAAAATGCTTTTCCCCCCCATATGTCAAATCATCTGCCAGGAAGTGAGCCCGCAACAACTGTCTGCAACTAACTGCTTGCTTGCAAGGCAGCCTGACTTCTTGGCTACCAAAGCTTTTGTCTTTCAAATATTTATAGAAATACTAGCAAAAATTCACATTAACCTACTTCTATGTATGATTCTCCTACAGTATAAATGCAAGCAAACTAAAATTATCATCAGAAACTATGGCATCTGTAATTTTGTGTTGCTTTTTTCATCTCTTTCTAGTTTTGCCTTTTTTACTTATAAGAAGATTGAATTAATGCAAAACAGCTCTATTACACTATTTTTTAAAGTCATCTATTCATATTTGTATGTTTTTTTTGTACCTCGATTAACCCAAAAATTAGGGTTTTAGTTTCTTATCATTAATTTCACATATGTGGTCAAACAATAGTAACTTCTTCAGTATAACTTCTCTTATTGATTCACTTTTTTTAATGCAATTCTTTATTAATAACTTTTTGAATTCACTATTTCTCAATGAATATGTCTGTAAATCAAGTTAGATATAAATATTTAAGAACCTGATTAAGTGATGGTGGACATAATGAGGAAAAAAATCACAATATCAAGTAAACCATCTTTTCATACATTCAATCTTAAACATGTTTATTTTTTTTTTGTAAAATCAAAATTTTGATTGTTAAGCAACCTTCTTCAGTAATCAAAACATGAATTTTATATAAAATTTTAACATTGTTGAAATTAAGTGTAATGGGGTGACAATTTGCTTGGTAGGAATGAAATGTAATAGTAAAATAAGGGAAACTACTATATAAATAATAAAAATCATAATAATTAAACATGTTTTATGAAAAAATCGGTTTATTTTGCAGTCCATTGAAATTGGAATTAATAATAGCTGGTTAAATGTTTTATCTAGACTTGAAAATTTTTATGAAGCAAAATAGCATACAGTAATATTAAGAAATTACCAAAGAGATTTTTAAAATGTGGATTTTGAGGAATCGTAAAAAAGATAAATAGTTTGAAAAAAATATTAGAATAAACAAATTAAATATACATATTGACTGAGAAATTGAAAGTGGAAATGTAATTGTATTAGTAATTCGTAGAAATAGAGAAATTATGTTGGAATTTAATCTATCTATGGGGGAAAAGTGGGCACAAAAAGAAAAAAGTCATAAATAGTACCATATTACTTAGAATATAAGTCATCCCTGAATTTAAGCCACAGTAGGATTTTAAGCTTGGAAAATTGAGAGAAAAAAATCTAAAAATGATTTTATAATAAATATGGTATTGAAGAATTAAAAAAAAAAAAAGAATAAGAAACATTTTTATTTATGTGAATAGGAATGAATATAATCTTTCTTTTGAATTCAGCATCATATGTAGAAGATCATTGTCCATTATTAGTGAGTATAGATAATAATAAAAAATTCAAAATTAAAATACATCCAAATACCACATGACTCAACACAGCTACAATCACAATACTATGTGCATGCATGTGTAAAGCATAAAGCAAAGACATGATTGTGTTGGAGAATGCAAGATTGGTAGAAATATTCGCTTTGAATTAATATGGGCAATAAAAAAATTCAAAATTAAAATATAGCCAGATGCGATGGATTCTACACAGCTGTTATCAAACAGCAACTAGATTAACTCAGAAAAGTGTGAATGGGGAATCATGAATAAACCGCTATCAGCATCTACATTACTATGCAATGCATAAAATGTAAAGCAAAGATACAATCATGGGAAATGTGAAATCAGCAGAAATAAGATGTTAAAAATGTTTGTTTCAAATTTAGGCCGCATCCTAATTTTGCATATTCAAAATTTGAATAAAACGGCATCGTAAATTCAAAGTGATACAGTAATATTGAGAAAAATGTTGATTATAAGATTTTGAATATCAAATCAGAAGATAGGCAAACAAGGAAGTAGTACAGATTAAATAAATAATAGAATAGTTAGTTGTTCAGGAGGTCATAAGATATTCAAACACCAACAAAGTGACAGATTGGGCTTCACTTTATGAGCATATTACTATATCAGATGATATAAACAATAATAAGATAGAATTTCAGTAGAGAAGAATCAATAATAGATTATTATAATTATATATTAAATCCAAAGTAAAGGGCATATGACAATTTGCAATATATTTTTAAAAACTTCCTTGCATAATAGTTAACATGCCTGCCTGCTATGTCTATGATTGGAATTGAAATCCACATTAGGTAAAACTTGAAATTTTTTTAGGTTGCAATCAGGCTTGCTATTTTTTTTCCAGACATCCAGCACATAAACAAACTATTAGTTATCCAATTAATGATTAGAAGTTGGGTATCCAGAGATTTATTTTAAAAATGAATGCAAAGAACTGTTTGATATGATAAGATGCATAACTGAGATAATAAATATTATCTCAGTCTGATAAACCCAAAAGAATATTTAGATAAAAATGTTTATTTAATGATGAAGAAATAATGTCATTTCTATAATAAACACATCTTGTTATTTAATCACATTATTTTAACTGAGTCATAAGTATATATGTAGTGTCTGTGTATATTTATTTATATAAACACACACTCATACTTGTATATATATTTCCAATATGTTTTTATAAACTTTTTTTTAATTAAAGTTAACATATTTAAAGTAATAAAACTTAATACTTATTTTTACTCTTCTAAATCTTTTTCTGTTAATTTTCTCTGTCTTTCTGATTTTATTGATGCTCTCTAATTGTAAAAAATTAAAGATCTTGCGCTTGCTGCTTGATGTTGAAGCATTTAGAGAGCAAGGTAATTTAGAGCAATAACTTAATGAATTTTCTTTTACTGAGTAGACTTTCAACATGGCTTGCTAACTAGTTCATGTAGTCTGTTCAAAATAAATGTTCTCTCCATATTGATGGCTAAATGTGAACAAGGCATTAAAAATCTTGGTGACAGTTGTATATCTCTGTGCACATGTAGCAAACAGCAAACATGAGAATTGAAATTCAAGACAAGAAAAATAAAAGACATTCGATGGTTGTTTTCATTTTGGGTCATCATTTTAACAACTTCTAAACTTTTATTCTTATTATTTTTAGATAATTGTTATTAATATTCTTTTAATTTACATTATATATATAAGAAATAACACTTTTAAAAGACTTATCTCTGAAACTGTAATATAAGTACATGATAAGCTTTATTGAGAATAAAGCTTTGCTCTTAATACTGTTTTTTATCATTTATTTACATTAAATATATATAAAATAAAACTTATTTATCTTGTTTTGTTTTCTGTTTGCACACACTTTACATAAGTTTTCTCTGCTAAAAGTTAATTAAAAATATATAGTCTAGCTATTCACGTGTACATAGGCAGTTGTATATTGTTTTATTGCAATCTTTAGCTGCATAACATTCTGCTAGTAGATATGCCATGGTTAAACTAAGCTTGAGAGTGACAGTTCTTTTTAAATGATCAGACTTTTTTTTTTTTAGTCATAAATTGAACAAAAAAAACCCCATTTACTCACCAACATTTATTATAAGGATGGCTGCTTATTACAAGTAGATAGCGTTAAAAGGTAAATAACCTCAAATAGCTTTCTGCAGGCATAAGCTAGAAGAACAGTGAAGAACTCAACATTTCGAAACTCGTTAAATGGTAAGTGGTGAAGGTTTTTGCAGATTTTTTTGGTTTTTATCTTCTAGCTAGTAAAGCTGGTAGCCAGCCACTAAAGAGGAAATTTTATTCATGATTGTGTTAATAAATTGAAGACTGTATATTGCTGAATTCAAGAAAACTAACTATAACCATAACAACTATTTATGACTAACATTTTAGAAAGAGTATGGAATCATCTCTGCTATTCCAATATGTTAATACAGAATTAAAATACATTGGAAATGATTGCAAGAGAATAAGGATTGAAATTATAAGAATTGAATGGAATGACATTTTAACAGGAGTTGATAAATAAGTTTGCAAAATCAAACACTTTTATTCTAAAACCATCAGTTATGTTTGAAAACATGATAAAAGATTACTATATCTATCACTGTAGTAGTATGTTTAGCATATTAAAAAATCTGTCTCAATTCCAGAGATCATGAAATGGGCACTAATGAGTATTCTTTTTAATCTAAATCTGTAAAAAATATTTTCTAATATTTACTCTTATAATTAAATATGCAGTTACATTTGAAGTAATCATTAAATTTTATGCATTATTTATAAAGTATTTTGTATGTTCTGTTGTTAGTCACATGATTATGGCATTCATGAATTTAATATATATTTGTAATTTTTATAGTCTTTTGAGAATGTGTTATGATTATCTATTCCCTTCTCATCTGCAGCAATAGTTATTTATTACACTACAAAAATATTATTCATTAAGTGGATAATCTCCAGTCGAATAAATGAGTAATAAAAATTATTAATAGTTATTTATTACATCTTTTATTATATATTTAATCACTGACATTTTGATAGGATTAAAGGCATGGAGTTGAAATTTTATTATAAAGTAATGGTGAATAGTATAGATTATTTAACTATGCACTTTATCAATTTGATTTAAAGTTTCTTTTATGAATATTTGAAAGTTTTTTTTAATTATCTTATAATTCTACTATTTACTATAATCGTTGACTCGTTGATATAATTTTTTTTATAAAGCTTAACGAAATTCTCATTGTTGATTTCATTGTTTGAATATATTCTCCTACTAGTATCTGTAAATAAACAATGTTTTGAAATTTTTTGCATAAATTTAGCAGCAGCTTAAAGGTGATAAGTAAAATAATTTAATTACGAGTAATATTTTTTTAAAAATTATTTTAACAAACCATTTTTATTTGAATTAACTAAATGAAATGTAGTCAATTCTAAACAAAAGACAAAATGCATTATATAAATTATTTAAATATTGTATTGTTTGCTTATAATCACAAGCTAATTTTAATAAAGATTATTTAAGTATTCATTTAAAAATATTTTTAGATACACAATGATAAAAACCGAATGTGATAATTTTTACAGTATTATTGTAAATATTCACACAAGTAAAAAGAAAATATTAAAAATACATGAGTTTTTTTTTTTTGCAAGTATATATAAGATCTAGGTGCAGTGTTCTCAGATCCAAGGCTCCTCGCTGACGAAAGCCCAAGCCAGAAACTGATTGGGTGGATATTGGATGAGTAGGCACTAGATGGGGATTTTATGCACAAACCTTCTGGCATCCATTGATTACTCTGGTTGGCACAGGTTGGCACTACTGTATGAAGAGTTTTGCCTCTTTAATAACAGTTATGTACTAGCATGAGAGATGGTGATCATGTGATATTTAATGATGAATCAATATAAAGATTCAAATAAATAAATACTTTTTTTTTTATTCTAAGGCAAAATATTTATCAATGATTTAAAATATATAAATAAGAAAAACTGTAGAGATGTATATAGATTCACACATGCATGAACAATGAAAGTTTTGTAATATGTTATAAATAATTATTATTATAGTTTTTCTTCTGATAAATAAGTTAAATAAATAACCCTGTGTAGTTTGGCATAGTTGTTAGAGTATTCGACTTGGAATTGGGAAATCGCAGGCTCGATTCTGGCACTCACAGGTCTGGCGCTCAAACTTCTTATGAACTCCTGAACAATAATGCCATGTGCCTTTTTTCAATTTTATTTAAATAAATTTGTATATAAAATAAGAATAGTGAAAACAAAATTATGTTGTAACTTTATATTTTAAAAAATATCAGGTATTTAAAGTTGAATCATTATTTGGAGTAATTAATTATTGAAGCCATAAAAATTAAGTTAATATTTTTATTAATGACCTCATTTTTATTAATTTTTTAAAAAGTGATTTCATTTTGTGTTTAAAAAACAACTATATTATGTATATATTACTAGAGTAAATTAAAATAGATATTAATTTTGGTTAATTTAAAAAATAATCAAATTTCCATATGTATGTAAACTTCTTTAAATATAACTATTGACTTTTATCATTAGCTCTTTTTTTAACATGAAAATGATACATTAGTCATACATTGGCCGAGTTGTCAGCATAGCTGCCTTACAAGCAGTTGTCTCGGGTTTGCAGGTTCACTTCCCAGCCGATGCTTTGACACATGAAACTGATACATTATTTATAGATGCTTCTTAAATGAAGCACCATTGTGTTAGGATTTTGACAATTGGCTTACTCATTGCTTTTCAGAGATTATGTTGGGTCATAAAATCTTTACTGGTAAAAAAACTGACATTAAATGAATTATCCCACTATTATTTGTAGGAAAAAAATTTTTTTTTATATACAAATCTTGAATTTGAAATCTCTTGTTCCAAAACTTTCTCAGTTTTGTAATTTTTCAATTTAAAAGTACATCTTTTACCCCATCATTATAAGCCCGAATTATGTTTGATAGAAGTAAAAAAGACAGACAGCTTCTTGGCCAGTAAACCTACTAATTTACAGATATTTGTTGCCCCCTTTTTTTTTTTAATTTTATTTATAAATATGTGCATAAACTAATTTATTATAAAATATTAAAAATCACTTGAAAATTTTATTCAGGTAATAAAAGTTTTTAAATAATAGGTATTTGGATTAACAGTATTCTACTTGCACTAAGAAAAACAAATCATTGTTGTTGTTTTTTCAGGTCCACAGAATTTACTTTATATAAAACATTCCATTGAAGTTTTTATTTTACAAATTTTTCCAAAAGAAGTTTTTTTTATATTGAACAATACAATATTTGCTGTTGTATAATTTTTTTCGATTTCATTAATTTATTTAAAAAACAAGCAAACAATATTTTAAAACATTTATAAATAAGGTAAAGCTTGGAAATACAATTTTCAAATGGTTAAAGTATAAAGCTGCAATAATTGTTTGTTTATAAATAAGTGAATATGTGGTTAGGACAAAATAACAGAAACACTTGTCATATTGACAGTCTTTGGAAATATTTAGCAATGCAACATTTTTTTTTTTTTAGGATAATAATCTAAATTAGTAGTGAGGGATGTCTGACAGAAAGTTATTCTGTTTAATAATATAAGAGAAGAATCAGTGAATCTATATGAATTTTAATTGGTCAAATTGATAATATTTAAGTAGCTGAAATAATGATGTCCAAAATTTCTAAACTGTTTATTATTTCAAGAATGATGATCTCAATGATGATGATATCATCAGCAGCAGCCACTTATAAATGGGTATGACTATTTCAACTGCTAAAGAGGGGGGAGGGGGCTCTAGTAATGACTTGCAACAATATGAACCAGGAAATATGTCTAGGTAAAATACATTCGTCAGTTATTCTATTGATTTGATATTTTATGATGCTACTTTAGAACTTTTACAATAATCTTTTTCTTTTTGAAAGATTTTGACATCATGTTTAATTGTAACTCTCCATTATATTTTATCTGTAGTCATTTTAGACTGTCAACATTGCAATTCTTTATAATGTCTTTGAGATAATGTAAACAGGATCTGTCCTTCTATGGAAACCATATTTAATATCAATATAAAATATATTTTTAGGAAGCCTTGTATTATTCATCTCTTTTCCCATATTCAATCTAATGAAGATATAATTTTATAATAGTTAGCTCTACAATGTTACATCCAGAAAGTTGAAGAATATATTGATAAATCTTACATTCTTGATAAATGTATTTTTAGATTTACAGGGCATCTTTAAATGAAAATTTTCTAAAGTCTGTAATAGATTGTTCAAATCTCACTTCTTTACAATAAATTACTCAAATATCAATTCTATATACATGTATTTCACTGTGATGAAAAACTATTTTTTAAATTGTTAATTCCATCTTAATATTTAAAAAAGCTAATAAAATATTTAATTGGCTCACATTCTCAAGCTGACATTTATTTATGTTTGGATGTGCACACACAACACACTTTGTTACATTTGTTTTTTTTTTTTTTTTTTTAAAAAATCATGAATAAATTATCCTAGATTAAAATTCACTTGTGTTATGTTATACTTTGTTGTTATTTTTTATAAAATTTATTCTAGGGATAATTTTTCATAAAATAAACATTTCATTCTAATGTCGCAAAAGTGGTATATCGTAGTTTGGTTTCTTTTGTTAGAATTCTGGATTCAGTTTTTGTCTATCAAATTAATCTCTATTTCAATATTCTTTTTAGTATCTAAATTAAGTAATGGAGTTACCATTGATTGTACAGTTTTTAGGCTGGATATCTTTTTTCTTTTTTTTTTGGAGCAAAAACTTGTAGTCATATACATCAAGTTGAAGATGGCTGTATCTAATATCTTGTTATGCTGACCATAACTTTTTAAAGTTGATGACATAGGTATAATATTGTCTAGTGGAGAAAAATGTAATTGCTAATTTGAACTACTGCTATTATGTTTATATCACATTCCTTATATACAATATACATCTTCCCTAGTTTGATTTTACTTCTGAGCTTAGTTATCCTTATTTGTACTCAAGTTATTCAAATTAGCATAGAAAGACAAGCTTAGTAAAATACAAATAATTGTGCAGTCAGTCCTATAATAGTGCTTGCTTAGATTGTGTGAATTTGTCTTAACATTAGTAGTTTATTAGGCAACATTAACCATAATCCCCCCCCCCCCATTTTGCTTACATGTAATTTTGTCTGCCAAGAAACATTATGTGAATTTGTATTTATGTATTGGATTATTTCCATCATCTAATATTAAGTATTGAATGTCTTTAGAAAAATTAAACTATTTAAATTTTTCGATTATATTCAACTGTTAGTAATAGTGCACAGGTTAGTATATGCACAATGTTTTGAGAGATATTATTCTCTCTTCTTCTCATGATCCTGGCCTGACCAATGACAATACTAGCATGGGAATCAAACTTGGACCCTTAGATTCTTGAATATTGAATTTTAAGGTAACACGAACCAACTGAGCCATCGTGTTTGGTTAGAGTGTTACCTTAATATTCAATAATCTGAGGGTCCAGGTTCAATTCCCATGTTATTATTGTCACTGGTCAGAGCAGCAACACCTGAATAAGAAAGGAAAATAATACCACTTGAAACATTGTGCATATACTAACCTGTGTGCTATTACTGACTGTTGAATGTAATTGAAAATTTTAAATAAAGTTAAATTTTCTAAAAGATGTCCAATACTTAATATTAGATGATGGAAATAGTTCATTATATAAATACAATTAAAATACCATTATCATATACCTTCAGGAAAACATTATGTGAATTTATATAAAAATATCAGATGTATAAGGCCATTGTGTAATATAAACAATTACAGCATATGGTTAATGATAGTATTTTATTGAAATAATACACCTTGATGTTTTTGAATTTTAGAGAATCATATTTGCTATTATTTTTTGAAAATAATTTCATGTAATTCAAATTAAATATTATATATGTTAATGTTATAATAAAAATCAATATATAATTTTAATATGAAAAATAATAATTAACAATGGAAATAAACTAATGAATATTTTATACCAAATTTAATATTTGAATGATTTTGACTGATTAGAAAATGGAAATTTTTTTTTTAGCTTTAAATAAATAAATAAAAAAAATAATTTTTTTTTGAATGTGATTATTATTTAATAAATAATGTAATTTACATGTCACCATCTGCAATGTCCTAAGGCATAATGACATCCATGTGTTCAATTTTTTTTTTTTTTACAAAAAACAACAACATAAATCCAGAGGCAAATATTACTTGGGTGTTTATATTTGTTTAAAATCAATATTTTTTTATTTAATCTATCATAAGTCTATTTTAAACTACTATTAGATTTTAGATTCTGCTTGTTCCATTTACAGCTTATGTACCTATTTGCAGAAGCCTAATATGTTTCATGTTATTTGTTAGTATTTGAGAACTTTTATGAATTGATCACTCCTTAATTTCATTTTTTATAGATCCTATTATTTTTATCAAGCAATTTTGCACAATGCCTAGTTTTTTTAAATATGCATTGCTAAAATATAAAATAACTTATAGTACTTTTCTATTGGACGCTAAGTAGCAATTGGAACTATAGTATAATGAACAAATCATTTTGATTCTCCCCTTTAAAATATAATTGTATTTGTTAATTAATATAATATTAAATCATCTATGCTCTTTATTACTGTTTTACAATGCTTTTATTACAACCCACTATGACAGTTTCGATTGCCCCAGCAATCTTCTTCAGAACTTTTACTTTTTATATGATGACAGTTTATAGCTGACTTGCTTTTTATCAATTTAATATTATGCCTTTATGAATCACTTGATATTGCACATTACATATCAGATGTTCATAAAATTAACTGAGCACTTTTCAATCTTTTAAAGATTCTTTGATATCCATAAACTAACTGGTTCAAATTTTTTGATATTATTTATTATTATTAATTTTGAATAACGTTCTCTTACTACAAAAAATTTTTCATGTAGCATTTCCAAATAACGAATACAGTCATAATATCCACCTTATTTTGTTCCAAGCCATCCTTTGGCTTTCCCATCTCGTTTATATCATATTGTGCAGATAATAAATAATTCATGTTGTTTTACAATACAATGTGCATTGCTTACTGTAATGTAAATACATTTTAACACGTACGTCTATATAACACACTTTTAATGTGTATAATTCGCATATATAATTAAAGATTATTGTAGAAACAAAATGAAAAAAAAAAAAAATAAATTGAGTTTTTCTTTTATATTTATTTAGTATGTATTACTCATTCACATTCACTTAAAAAATAATAATAACTCAAAAAATATTGACAAACTTTTATCTTTTTTTAAAAAAAAAATGAAAGTGAAATCAGATTTTGACTTAGCAATGTATTGAGTTATCAGAATAATCCAGTTCTAATGCAATTAAATACTTACTCTGGATTATATTCTTTTTTTAAATAACTTTTTTCTTTTCTAAAAATGTAATAACAATCCCTTTATTGATAGATATGACCTCTTCATTTGTTTTGATGTTTTTAGTTATCAGTTTTGGAATTTATGCAGTCATCCCTATTTTCAGTTAGCCATTTCAGATTTTCAGGTAAACTATTTATATAAACTTTAATCCTTCTAACTCAATATCAAAGCATTTAACTAATTCTTTTTTCTGTAATTTTTGTTTTATCACTTAAAAATACTTCATTAATTTTTTAAAAATTTATAATGATTCTAGCTTTAAACGTAGAGAACATTTTACTACACAAAATACTGTACCATTTTAAATTTATAGACAAAAAAGAAACAAACTAAAATGTAGGTCCTTTCAATGCAATCCAAATAAATATTCATAAATGTGATATATATTAAATTGAAATATTTAAAATTTTGAATTTAATATGGATACTGAGACAAAAAAAAATTATTGTCATATTGGAAAATTTATTAAAATTAAAAATTTTTAATGTTTTATTATTTTTTTATTTACTTTTTTTTTTATTTACATTTTTTTTTTGGGGGGGGGGGGATACTGTATAATTGAAATAGTATATATTGATACAGCACATATTATGATTTCTCTGAAATATTTTATGTGAAATTCTTTAAGGTCTATAAGATGGTGTATGGTAGTCTTCATTCAATGTTATCTTTAGTTAGATTGATTATTAATGTATATCTGCTCATTGAAAATAATATGTAAAAAAAATTTTTTTTAAATAATGCTTTTATTTAAACAATACTAGCTGACTAAAAAATAGAAAAATAAAGTAATCTGAATAAAAAGTAGAAGAAAAAAAACTGAATCTCGGTTAATTTGCCATTCTCAGAAAATATCAGAGATCTTAAGAATCTAGACTTGTTATAAAACAATTGGAAATTGCAGGAATATTGTCATTTCATAAAAGCATTTGAAGTCTTTTTGACTTTTATGATTTATTTGTGCCTCAAATGCCTTTTTGAAATGACAAGATTCCTGCAATTTCCAATTGTTTTATAACAAGTCTAGATTCTTAAGATGACTGATATTTTCTGAGAATGGCAAATTAACTGAGATTCAGCTTTTTTCTACTTTCTAATCAGTTTATTTTGTTATTTTTCTACTTTAAAAAAAAAAGTTACATAGTACTGTTTATTATTTTGTTAAAACTAAAAAAATAATCTCAGATAGAGCAAATTCTCAAAATGTGGAAGTACAAACAAAAACATGGCAAGTTAATGAAAAAGCATATAAAATTAATGACCTTTCTCCAATAAGAGTGCAATTTCATTTTTTCCTAGAGTTTTACTATTCACAATTAATTCTATTTTGATAAATATTCATACTGCAGTAAGTTTTTCATTTTGGACTCAAATTCTGATATGCATTATACTTAAATTATTATTATTTTTAAACAATATGAGCTGTATTATTCAAATTTGTATACATTTAATATTAGACAATTTATTTATTTTTTTACACTATTTTGTAATTTTATATTTTTTTGCCAGTACTCATTACACTAAATGATTTTTTTGCTGCCCTCCCCAATCATTCTAACATTGTCTATTATCTGTAACATGTTTTACTTAAGATATATATATTTTTATTATATGAGCTTTTTGCCTGTAGTATTTTCTTTTTCACTTAATGTTTCATCTTCATAAAATTTAATATCAATAGTTGACATTAATATTTTTTTTTGTTAACTTACATCCTAGTGAAATTATATGCTTTTATACGATTTTTTTTAATCACATAGTTGTTGGAGGTGAATTTTTTTTAAAATTAAATATATATGTGCAAGATTTTTATTTATTTATACATTTTTGTAGATTCTTTTTTTTTTTAATATATATTTTTATATTAAGATCTATTTTTATATCTGATAAACTTTTCAAGCTAGTTGTTAGAACTGTGTTTACAAAGTGATAAAATAAACTACAATTGATGATAAAGGGTTTTCCATTAGCTCTTAGTTATAATACTTAATTTCTTAGTTGTTCTACTTGCTTTTGAGTATAGAATTACATATGCATACACAATATCTTTTTATGCATTAATACAGGTGTCCCCAACCCTATGCCCATGGGCACCATGGTGCCCGCAGACCATTTTACGTGTGCCCGCCGCTATCCGAACTTGATAAAAAATTATTTATCTGATATAAATAAATTTAATTTTTAAAATTTCTTATAAATTATTGTATTATATTGTAATCAAATTGTAGGGCATAGTATACTTTTACAGCGTAAAAATATAAACGTTAATTATATGTTAAAATTTATTTTTGAAATATTTTTTTGTACATTATGTGTATTATTAACAATATCCAACTATAAATTTACATTGAAAAATAAATGGTGCCCGCCATCTGGTTGAAAAAAATAAATGGTGCCCACCACCTGACCGGTATTATAGAATGTGCTTTTAAGTGCAAAAAGGTTGGGGACCCCTGCATTAATGGGTCCAATTGCATTATTGATAAAATTTAGCTATTTTTTCCGTTTTTTTTTTAAGTAGCCAATCTTCTCTTCTCAACTATTGATCAGTATTATCATTTTTTCACTAGTGATTAAAATAAGTATGAAAAATAAACCTCTACTATCTTGAATTTGATTAGTCTGACAAGTATTATTTTTCCATCACTGGTTTTCTGTGGTCTATTTAAAGATTGTTCTACCTTTAACTATATTTAAATCACAAAGTAAAAGAAAAATTGTTGGATTAATGCTATTATATATATAATACAAAAACCATAAAACAATACAATACTATTGTATTGTTTTATGGTTTTGTATTTTATTTATTACTAGTATAGTGTTAGGCAATTTTGAATTTTTATATATATGAAAATATCCCAGTACATATTGCTTATGAAATGTTCAAATCACCCTTCCAAATGTTTTTTTCATCAATGCCATCTATGAATAAATACAAAGTTGTGCTTTATATTTAATCACAGAGGGTATTGCTAAAAACCAATGTTTGGGAAAGTGATTTGAGCACTATATATATATTAAATAAAATACACTAGAATAACTCTACAAAATTAAAAATGCCTATATAAAATTAAAAAAAAATTTTTTTTGCTATAGCCAGCTTAAAGCTTCTTCTGCTATCTTAATTATTGTTGTGTGATTTTAATGAGATTTAAATATTAACATTGTATTGCTACTCAAGATAGTAGAAGAAGCCATAAGCTGGCTATAGCAAAGAAATTATTTTTTCATTTTATTTAGACATTTTTAATTTTCTAGAGTTATTCTAGTGTATTTTGTTTATTATAGTTATATCACTTGATATTATGAATATATAACTAGACTTAGTAAATAGAGGCTGAATTTTCTTCTACTTAGCATTTTTAATATAGCAACTAAAACATCATTTGAATACTTTTCAGGTTTTTATTATTACATTAGCATTTTAAATCTGAATAAATTGTAAATAAAAAGATTAGAAAAAATATTTTCTGAAAGCTAGATTATTTTGGGTAATGTATTAGTAATTATCACTGAAATAACTTCACTGGACAAGGTTTTCACTAATGAGATGGAAAATTGTTACTATCATAATAGGGAATGACATTTAGTTAGATCATCTTTTTATCTAAATAGATGATCTCATTTTAAGATTTATTCTTAATTTTACTTATAACATTTTAATTATATAACATAATCAGTTGTATAATTTATTATATTAGACATGTAATTTATATAAATCAGAATATTGAACACCTTCTACTAAACCTATTTTGTGAAATAAGATATTAAATTGTACACAGCTTCTGACAAAACAAGTTTTACAGACTGATTTCAAGGGAACTCCCCAGCTCTTCACTATCTATACCTATCTTTAAACATGTCATCCCTAACTGAAAATCAGAATAAGCCAGAATTTTATACAAAACAGATTTTATTTTCTTTATTTGAAAGTGTAAAAGCTGAAATACATGTATTTGTAATATTAAGTGTGATGCTTTTTATAATTAACACCTAAACATATAATTATATTTTAAACAAATATGGTTTAATCATCATTTATAAACCTGATCATGATGTTGGATAAATGCATAAGATATTACAGATTGAATATTTACTTCAAATTTCATAATTCTTGACTCTTTCAGATTGAGAAATGTAATGAATTTGAACAGGCATTCAAATACATACTTTCTTGTATACAGAACAATTGGACAGAGAGGAAAAGATAATAAAAAAGGAGTGTCAAATAAACCCTTAATTCCGCTTAATATGATAGATAATTAATAATGTTTTGAAATCATTAATCTTCCCCTTAAAATGAAAAATGGAGAAATCAGGAGAAACCTCATAAATAATTATATAAAAGTTTTGTTGGTTATTGTCTTTGGTAGAATAACTTCGTTGGTTATAGTGTCTCTTTAAATTCAGTATACACAAATCTAAAGATTACCAATTAAGTTCTACATCTATTTATCATGGTCAGGCTAGCAACATTTAAATAAGAATAAATGTCATTCAAAACATTGTATTCTATACTAGCCTACATGTTATTATTAAAAGTTTGAATTTTTCTAAAACATTTAAAATTTCGCAATAGATGATGAAAGTAGTCCAACATATAATTATAACTAAAATGCCATCACTATAAATATTCAGACATTCATACCTGTAATTATAACAGTAAATAAGAGGGAAACTTTAAAAATTAAACATGTTATTAATATAATTTAAATATAATTTATTAGCAATGTTGCTTAAAAAGGATTAATTAAATAAATTTAAATTCATTATTATAACTTAATACAAAGGAATTTTGCATTGCATATGTATAGTAGAAATTTGATTCTATAATAAAAGTTGTGCATCATTTTTTTATGTATCATGAGTTGAGGTTAATGTAAAATGGCTGACGAATAAAAAGGGGAAATGCTTAAAATGTATTCCCATATTCGATGCTTAAAAAGTTGATTAATGTAAGTAAAATTAAATTTAAACTACTAATTAAAACTAAATTAATTAGTGAATATTGTTTTAAAAAAATATAGAAAATTAAAATATATTAGTATAAATTGTTAACGAATGGATATTGCTTTTAAAAAATTAAATAAATAAATTCATTACTTATATTTATTTGATTCTGAAGAAAATTTGCATGCAAATGTGGTATAAAATTCTTAATAAAAACATATGATTTTTTTGACAGTTCAATTTTTTAGTAAAAGGATTACTACGAGGACATGTATTTGTTAATCATGACATAAGTATACTTGGTCATTAGGGGCTGTCATTCTATTTTTTTCTGTATTTATTTTATTTTGAAAATGAATTTTTAGCATAGAATTGCAAATCAATATAAATTATTCACATAGCATATGATAATAATTCAACTTGGATAGTATATTTAGCACTGGGTTTTAAAAGCAATCACTGTTTTATCATTTTTCATTTATTTTGAAAAAAAACTTTAACACAAAAACATCATTTTTTGCTTTTGGAATCAAATATGTTAGGAATCGATATGTATTACAAATATTTACATAACATACAAATAAGAACATTTTGACCTGAAATTAATTGATGTCTTTATGTATATTTATGGTTGCCATGATAATTGATATGAAAGTGCTGAAAAAATAAATGCTTTTCGAATTTCTCCGTTTTGAAATACAGTGGGTTGTGATATAATTTTTACATTTTGTTTCACTGCCCCCTCCCCCTACATACATTGTACATCACATGTTTTTATTAAGAAACTTTGATTAGAATAGAATACATATTTTTCTACATTAGTTTTCTGGGTTGTTTTTGATCCCAAAACTATCTTCATGTGAATATTTTTTTCCTGCTCCATCATTCCTCTTACTTCCATTTTATTGTACCAGGTATAGATAAATTATGGATTTTAACAATATTTTCTGCCGTGGACAATTTTTATGTAAAAAATTGCAATGATATTTTCTTTACACCGATTGAAGACTTGGAAATGCTGTTGTTGATAGCAATGTTTCATCAGAGATATGAATACTCCTTTTGAGTTTACTTATTACAAGCACTCCTTGTGCCCATTCCTTTCATTGGTTTTTTATATTTTATTTCTGTTATTAGTTTTATTCCTCTTGCAATATTTTTTTTTATTAAATGGAAAGAGTAAACAGTGAATTTAAATTGTGCCAAATTTTGCTGAGATTCATGAAGTATTGATGAATGTAAAATATTTCAAAGAATAGTTATATTGCATCATATATAATATTGATTTTTTTCTCTTTGAATTTGTAATTCAAATTTGCAAACAGTTGTTCTCCTGCTAATGAAGTGATTTCTTTCTTCTTTATATCCTAAAGCTAAATGCACTTTCAGTGAAGTTTATCATAATCATAGAAAGCTATGATTATGGTAAACTTAATTGAAAGTGCACTTAGTATTAGGGTATAAGAAAGAAAGAAATCATTTCATTACACAAAGAACAAACTTTTGCAAATTTGAATTGCATCACATATATGCATAATATATTGATAGCAACCATGAATTTTGTTTAACATATTTTGAATTGAAGAATAAAGTTTGCACAAAACAAATAATACTTTTGGGATGATTTTTTTTTTGGTAAGAAATGAATTAAAATGTTATTGAGATTTGTAAAATCTTGAAACAAGATTTTAAAGATGCCTTCATTTATGTTTTGTTATTTGTAAAATTGACATTACTGTGAATGAATCATTATTTGTAATTATTGTGAGAATGAAATTATATATATTTTAGTGAATAATAATCATTAAATTGTTTGTTATCTATAATTTTTATGAAAGTTTTTCTTGAACTATTATTTTCCTGCATACATTGCTTTTATTCTCCATACTCTTCAAAATGCAAAATTTTAGATTTATTATATATTTAACAAAAAAAAAACATGCTTTTTAAAAAACTGTCAGTAGAGATCGAACAGGAACTTTATGTTGAGAATCAATTGTTAATTTATCTAAGCAATTATGGGTAAATGCTTATTTAAGCTTCCGAAATTATTTGGAAGTTATAATAAAACTTTCACCATTTTTTCATGCAGCAATAGGTAGGATTCATTTGGTGCAATTAGTAGAGGGTCTGACTTCTTATTGAGAGGTCCCAGGATTGATTCTGGCATTTATAAATCTAGTGCTCAAACTTCTTATGAACTGAACAATAAAGCCATATGTCTTTTTGCCCTGCTTGGTTTGTCACAGTTGGTAGAGTATCTGACTTTGGATTGGACGATCCTAGAATCATTTCTGTCTCTCACAGTTCTGGCACTCAAACTTCTTATGCACTTCTGAGCAATAAAACCATTAACCTTATATATATATAGGTAATTGAGCAATATCATTCATGAAAATTGATTTAAAACTTTGCTTTAAAATACTATGTGAGTTTCTCATTTTGATGTTTCAAATTATGATTGTTTTGAATCCTAGGTGGTTGAGAGTAGTTGATAGAGTGACAGACTCGGGGCTGGAAGATCCAGGATTGATGCAGATTAACTGAATGAAATTA
Organism: Epiperipatus broadwayi; assembly: GCA_028023455.1. Lineage (NCBI taxonomy): Eukaryota > Metazoa > Onychophora > Udeonychophora > Euonychophora > Peripatidae > Epiperipatus > Epiperipatus broadwayi. The sequence continues at coordinate 545,429 of JAQFVV010012602.1, read as the reverse complement.
TTAAATGCTATATCTACTACTTGGATGCTCAAATGTCATATGATTTTCTAAAGATTTATTGTGTGATTACTCTTTTATTTTAAAGTTGTTTCATGTCCTCATATATGTCAACTTTAGTTTTAAGTATTTTAGTGAGAAAAGCAAAAATATAATAATATTACAAATAAAGGTCAATTTGTTTTAGAGTTAAGTAAATCTAGATTGATTAATTTAAGATTTGTTGGATTTAGTTTTTCTATTATTATGAAATTATTTTCAAATGTTAAAAGTTCAGAATAAAAGACAAAGAAATATTGAGGTCCAAATATTTTTAACATTTTCCTATTCATGCTGTATTGTATCATCTGTTGAGATGTGTATAAAATAGATATGTACATGCATGCATTGTCCTGGCTTCTGCACACATTACCTATATATTCTTTAAAAGTATCTTTCTTACCCTAATGTGAAAATTTTAATTTAATAGCACAGCATTAAAAAAGAAATTGGTCAATCCAATATTTGTCTCTTGGAGTTGGTTAGTTAAAAAACAAATAATTTATGCATTATTTTTAATGTTCAATTAAAAATTCCATTTTAAATGAATTTTTAATGTTGTTTAAAGCTATAATTTTAAAAATAATTTTAATAATTTATAAGTAATGAGAATTGTGAAACCTAATTTGCAATACAAATCATTATTGATTTGTATTGATTAATTTTACTTTAAAAAAATAACAAAAAACATCTTAGAATTAAGCTTTCAGGCTGATTTATCCAAGAATTATTGAGTTTATTCTCTTTATTATTGCAAAAGTGTCATTAAAATCTCGAGCTGTTGTGTCAAATACTGTGCTTTGATTTATTTACATTATAATATAGTTGTTTTTTCCCCTAATCATTCGTCTGAATTTTTAAATCAAAAGGTATCATTCATGGTATTAATTTTTTCAATTACAATTTAAATTTTATAATTTAAAAAAAAAAGTGTAGATCTTGCTGAGATAATATGAGAGGTTCTATAGTTCTTAAAGATTAATGTGTTAGAAAGATTGTAACCTGGGATTTAAATTTGAGGATTTTTTCTGTTATCTAATCCAGCTAATTATTCATATTGATTAAAGTCCAGAATACTGTGAGTTATCAGAGGAAATTCGATATACTAATTGCAAAACAAAAAAAAACAATTGTATTATATTGTAACTTTGTTCATCTGTTGCTGATCCCATGGTATGATCACAGACATTGATAAAGATGCTAGCTGCAGTAAAAAATAATCATGTTTAATAACATGAGTTAGTTGGTATTACAGAAAGGATTCAAATTCCAAATAATTTTTTTACAGGAATGTTTACACAAATGTTCTTTTCTAGTAATAAAATCCAGGTAATGAAAAAAATATATGAATATAACCTATTATATAATTAATACATTAAAGAGCAATAGCTTTATAAAATTATGAGTAAAAGTATTTAAGTACTCTCCATTAACTCATTGGAAAAATAAGATGTAGGTGCTTTATATATAATAGTCAATTTCTGAATTTTAAACTGATAATTAGAAGCTAATTGGATTGGTTACAAAAATTCCACCAGTTCAAATCTTTAGACATAAAACAAATCAGAATGGACAAAATGCTAATGTGAAAATTTTTGAAGAATGGTCAGTACTTTCAAATATTACATTATAGGATTTGGTTGTATCTATTTCATAACTGAAAGCAATTAATAATGATTATGTGGTAATAATGAAAAAAGCTTCTGCAATTTGTGTATTATTTAATGTTTTTTAAAGACTCCCATGATTTATTTATTACATACACTCATATGTATTATTATAAGGTTATATAAAATTTGGAATTGTTATTAATTTCTATCTACCAGATTATAATTACATGTAAATTATCTTTCACATATTCCTTTATTTTATAAATTTTATATGATATTAACCAAAAAAAATGTCTAACTCCATATATATATATATACACACACACATTATATTTTGATTACTTTTAAAATGTAAAAAAAGAAAAAGTGATCCACTCAATAAAAAAAAATCTGTCAAGAAAATGAATATGTGAAAAATAATTTATATATTGGAATTAATGGACCAAGAAAAAATAACAATTATATGTATACTTATGACTATAAATAACATCACATTTAAAAAATTTCTATATGGTATCTTTTATACTTTAAAATAAATTAAATGATCTAAATATTTTTCAAACCTATTCCAATTTGTGGGTAGTGATTTTTAAGGAGTTGGCATAGCTGATGAAGAGAGTTTCTTTCAAACAGGTCGTGAGGTTCTGATCATAGTTTACAATTCAGAATTTAGCTGATATTTAGAATATCTATATTGTTATGTAATAATAGAGAACACTTAAATACTTTCATAATTATAATTAAATACTGAGGTAGCTACAGAATCTTAAGTGTTTTTAATTAAATAGTTTCTTCATCGTAATAAATGAAAAAAGTAAATTTAGCAAGGATTTGTTTTTGCTTTTATTTTTAAATTCTGCAATCCTAAATTAAATGCATAAAATATTTATAACATTTATATTATTTATTATTTTCATACAGAGTTAAATATATTTAATATATAGTTATGTATTGTTGTTTTTGTAAATCAACACATTTTATAAATGTCTGTTCATCTTTTCAAGCATATGTTTCACTTTTAATCTTGTTTGGTCTCTTCTCGTTACTCCAAATATATATATCTCATTGTGTAGTTTAAAATCTTGCTCTTTTGATAAATATCCAAATCTCAGATTAATAAATAAGATTGATAAAACATTTTTTTTTAAAAAAAAATTTTTTTTCAAATAATTAGTTATCTTTTTTATAATATTATTAGTTTCACAAAAAGCATTCCCCAAATCTAATTCTATAATTAATTTCATTAATTATGTTTTCATTTGTATTAATAATGTAATCAGTGTGTTTATAGTTGTTAACTTTTTAATTTATTATTGTCAATCTTTAATTTGCTCTTTTTAAAAAAATTAATACTATTTGTCTGTTTAACATTTATCTTTAGTTCAATTTTTTTTGCTTTTATTTGGTCAACTCTTGTAAACTCTAGATGTCTAAATTAAGTAATTCTATTTCTTTATTTTTTATTTCTTTAGTTTTCTTTTTTAATATCTGGTAGAATCATCTAGCTACACATCTAGATCAATATTATTATTATTATCAACATATAGTCTAATTATAGCAATTAAATTTTGATATATATCCTGATCCCATGTATTGATGTTCCAAAATATTAATTATTTCAATAATGCTCAGTCAAATGTTTTTTTTTTTTTTAAATAATCTACAAATCTCATGCCACATGGCAACTCATATTGAAGATGTGTGCTTATTTCATTTACTTATTAATTAATTATAAAGAATAAACATTTTCAGTTGCATATTTTGACTATTTTCAAATTATGCTTTAAAATGCTGTCACTAACATAAGATTTGATTTAGATTTGGCTATTTAAAAGCAACAATTTAAATCATTATTATATGCAATTTACATTTATATTAGCAAAGTAGATATCTTGTAGTTTGGGCTTTGTGATTTTTTATCAGATAACAAAGTATGCTATAATTTGCACAGTTTTTTTTAAAGCTAAAATAAGCTTTAGATATGAGTTTATATAGTCAAAATATATTATAAATTCAGATTTGAATAAAATGAAATATTTAATCTTATTTAACTCAATATTCTGAGGTTTTTCAAATGTTTTTTTAAGTAAATTCATTTTAAAATTAAACTTTAAAAAAATAAATTAAAAAAAAGTAAAGCAAATAAATTAATATAGATTTGTCAAGTTCTACATTAAAAATAATAACTCAACCTTCCCAAACTGCAACATTTTTCTTTGTTTTTTTTTTCAACTTTAATTTTATTTTGATAGATAGTTTTGTTTAGAAAGGAAATAAATTCTAAAAATTAACTTTTGAATTTTGCAATTATTTTAAAAATTAGATTTTAATCAAAACAAAGTATCATTTCATCCTTCAGTTGTTAGAAGGAGTACACCCGGGTCTCATTTTACGCAGATTATTTTAATGCGATTTTGAAGTTATGCGATTCATGTTTCTTCTTAATATATTTGTATGCAGTTTTCTTTTATGTGATAAAAATTATTAGATCAGAAGTCAAGCTCCAATAATGTGCTATTATTTTAAATATTATAAATTTTGTGCGCTCACACATCATATTTAAAGTAATAGCACCTTATCAGAGTTTGACTTCCATCTAATAATTTCAATATTTTCAGCGCTTTATAATAGTACTGTAATAGATTTTATGCAATAAAGAAGTTCATAATTCACTTAAAATCAGGATTTCCCCATTTTATATACACATTAAATTTTACAAGATTATATATAATGTAAATCTGTTCAAACATTATAGATGCCTATACTAAGCATATTGTTGTTTTTGCATTTTAAATCACAGACTATTTTTGCTTTTTAAAAAAAGAGTACGTAATCAATTAATCATTTAATGTCAGCAGATAATAAATTTTACAAGATTATAATGTAAATCTGTTCAAACATTATAGATGCGTATACTATACACATTGTTGTTTTTTCATTTTAAATCACATTCTATTTTTGCTTTTTTAAAAAAGAGTACATAATCAATTAATCATTTAGTGTCCACAAATTTATTTTTAAAAGGTGACTAACAGTGGTGGGCACAATTAAATTTGACAATTAAAATTTGATTTTTAATTGTAATTAACAATTTAAAACTTACATAATGTGATCTGAAATTAATGTGATGTGAAACGATGAAATTTGATTTTTAAACAGAATTGAAAATTAAAAAATTAAAGACAAAAATAAGAATTTAATTTTTAATTGTTAGTTTTAATTAAATTTTGCCAAACAGTGGTGAGTAGGTATCTTTTTATTATCATAAATCTAAGTTCTTATTTTTATTTTAAACTTTTAGTTTACCCTAATGAAGAGGAAAAAACATCTAAGAAAATGAATTTCTTTGGAAACAAAAATTTCAATTTTAGATCACTTAGTGAAATGGGAAGGATCAACAGTGATTGGAAAAAATTTTAGTTTGGGCGAGTCCACTATAAGAGCAATTTAAAAATATGAAGTTGGCACTAGTTGTATTTCTTCTTGTAATGAATCTGATTTTTTACCAGTTTACAAACAAACCTGCATATCGTCAAATAGCGATAATAATTAAATAGCACAGCTGCCTTACAAGTAGTTGTCCCAGGTTCACTTCCTGGCTGATGCTATGACACATGGAATATATATATATATATTGTTTTGAATAAAATTAAATACTGTAGTTAATAAAAAAAAAGTAAAAAAAAGTTTATCTTGTATCAATTTTTTTCAAATTTGAAAATTTTTATTAGTTATATTTTATTTCCATATTTTTTTATGCGAATTTTTAAGTGATTTTACGTAGTTGCTTTGCTTTTATGCGATTTTTGGAAATTACAGTACGTATCCTCCATTTTTCAAGGTAAGTTAAATCTATTTTTGTGATTTTTTTTGTGCGCATTTTCTGAGGAACCTATCTACCGCATAAAACGAGACCCAGGTGTATATTGATTTCAGAAAAGGAACAAAATCTTTTTTATTTGACATTTGCATTTAAAATGTGAATGAGTACTGATAAATCTACCAAGTTATGCTTTAAAAAGTTTATTTTTTTATAATCTTGCAATAAATTCTAAAAAACTGTCTGTGATGATATGTTAGCAAACAGCTTATAACCATCCTGAAGTTTGCATTGTTAATGTTATGCAGAAAAATATAACCTTTTATTTTTAAAATAAAACATTTGTGTACAAAATAAATGTGTAATATGTAATCTTGATTTTTAATGGTTATTACATAATTATTGTGTAAAAATAACCATGAATCAATAAATTTCAAAAAATCAAGTTATTAGTTTTTAAAAATATTTTTTCCAAGTAATATTGCCAAGTTTGAGAGTTCTAAAAAAGAGTGTAATATGATCAAAACAGAGTTTAAAAGACTCATTTTTGCTGAATTTTCAATAATCCTGACATTTTTAGAATTTTTTTGGAGTTAAAATATTAGAATAAAATATACATGGACTTTAATGGTCAGGAAAAAAAGAAAAATCTATCAATAGATGACCCTATTTTCAAATTCAAGAGATTGTCAATGAATGATTAAAATTTATTTAATATTCTGCCTTTATTTTGTTTGTAACATATATTAGAATGGTAATTTCTATGAAGAATTTGCCCTGATATATACTTTTCACTGAAAAAGTAGAAAATTACTAATGTTTTTGAACTTGTGGTGCTTTCTGAAACTTCTGAGAATTTCATGAGCAGTAAACAAAAATAAATATTTGAGCAAATTAGACATGAAATCTCAGTCAAAGAGATTGTTCTAGTTTTGTTATATCATTCTGCATAAATAATTAGAAAAGTGTATTATGTTTGGAAAGATTATTAATGAAAGAAAATTAAGTTATTGAATTCATCATTACAGTAAACAATATGCCTTTTAGCAACCCAAAAATACAAACAGATGATAGATTATTCTAGAGAAATGCTTTTTATATGATCACCATTAGTTGACTTGATAGCATATCATCATCATAATAATAATAGCTTTAATTAATTATTTAATCTACAATAGGTCAATCATAGATTACACATAATTAACTAAACGGTACATATAAGATTATAACAAAGAAAATAAAAATCATGATGTAAATTACAAATATGAAAAGGGGAGGATTTTTTTAAAAATGTATCATTCTAGATGACACCATTGTAATAAATTAAAAATTATATTTTTAACAACTCATCACATGATCACCATTTTTTATGCTTGCTCATAACTGTTATTAAAACAGGCAAAACTATATGTATTGCCCCTCATATACATATACAATACATATAGAGAGTTTTGCCTATTTTAATTTTTAACAACTGTATTATAATTTTTATCATTTAGACTATAATAATTATTATTACAAAAATCTTTATTATAAGAGTCCAATAACTAAAACAATTGAGAAAATTTATGAGTATTCGAGTAACAGATTTTAATATAAAAAAGATCTGCAGATTTTAATATAAAAAAGTTCTGAAGTTCTAGTTTTACATTCTGCTTAATTAAAGAAAATATTTATCAGATTTTGTCAAATTATTCTTTTAGTTACAATTTTTCATAAAAAAATTTAGGTTTCTTATCCTTCTCCTTGAATAGAAAGGCAATATGTTATCTTTATTCATTCCAACATGTCTATAAAATTTTTTTTCCTAATGATTGAATTTAATAATATTCCTTTTTGGGTATGAATTCCAAACAACAAATAAGCTCTGAGTAATTTATATTTGATTTGATTATTAAACAATCTGCCATATCTAAAAATCATTCCCATAATTTTGAGAGTTCTGTTAATTATTGATTCAACAAGTACATGGAAAGATCCATTATTTGTAAATAGAATATCCAGAATCTTTTGAAAAGTGTTACATTTAGTTTTATGGGTTTCAATATAATGACATATCTAGGTAGATATTCAGACTTGTTAGAATATGAAACTATTGAACATTTGTCCATATTAATTAACATTTTGTAATAATAATAATAATAATTTTAGATTAAAAACAAAGTCCTTGAGATTTTAAGATTATATTTTATTCATATGATTATCAATGATTGTTAGTTATATGCTGCTTCCTTCTTTATAATATAAATATTTCTTATATTTTATAATTAAAAACTAATTATAAAGAAATGCTATTATTAATTACAAAGATGCATTATATATATGTTCCATGATAAAGTTTATCACTAGTATCTACTAGAATGAAAGTTTTGAAAATTTGTTGATTAAGCAATGGAGAATATAATTATTAGTAATGTTTGTACTATTTTACACAATGTCAGAATTGCAGATTCATTAGCTAAGAAGTCCTGAATCAATTAATTTCCAGATTAGTAAAGCAAAAAAAAAATACTGAGTTAAGTCCATTAAATGGAAATATATTCAATCCACCACTTATTAGTTTGGTGCTTAAATGTTCTATAATCTATTTGAGGAATTGGTTTGTCATGCTCATTCATTTTTCATTGGTCGTAGTAACTGGATATCATTATATCAATCTTTAAAAAAATGTTCACTAGAAAATAATATATGGGGGGGGGGCATGAGCAAAAATAGGTATACAATTGTAAGAGTTCTGTATCTTAAAATGTTGAGAGGCACTGTTATTCCACAATTATGGCTACAGCATGATAATGAAGACTTCTGTTGCAAAATGAAGCTCCTCCCCATTCTATAACAATATGTGAGTTTCTCAAGAAAGAATTATCCCATAAATGGATAGGTTAGTGAGGTCCAGTTGAATGGCCATCATGATCACCAGACCTTACCTCACCTCAATGGATTTCTTCTATTGGGATATTGTCAAAGATAAAGTATTTTCCAGAAAACCATGCACTGTTGTTGACATGTGTACATTCATAAGAGAAGCATGCCAAGAAATTGATAATGATAAAAATCTCTGTGTCAAGATGTGCTTGAATGTAAAAACTAGATTACAGGAATGTGTAAATGCTGAAGACCAGCAATTGGAACATTTAAGAGATTGTATGTAATTGTAATTTGTATGTTAATCTTATTGTGACTTAATAAAATTATTCAATTAAATTTAAAAATTGTTTTTTTTTTATATATAATAAAAACTGTATACCTACTTTTGCACACACACACACCTCCCCTGTATTTATATGTTTAGACAAATGTCAATTTATTATGTTAATTTAATAAATGCCGTTTTAAATTGCTAACATTATTATTCACACTATATTACATAAGCATTTCAGAAATGTTAAAAAACAAACAAAAAAAAAATCTTTATGGTAATTCATTTTAGAATTTTAATTAACTGAAAAACTTAATTATGAAGCAATTTTTAGAATATTTTAACAACTGTGATTCTATAATAATAATTAGAAATATTTTTCACCCTTGTACTTTTTTTTTGATCAAAATGAAGTTTTAATTTAAACTTTTTAAAATATTTATTTAATTGCATGATGATCTTTCTAATTTATTCTTATTAAATTATTACTTTCAATATTTAAAAATAAACTTGGAATTATTATTCTAAATCTTTTCACTTCGCAAGCCATACAGTTGTCAGAAAGAATTTATTATGTCAAAATTAAATCTCTCTTTAATCTTATATGGTATTGAAATGTAGCATTTGAAAATCTGTTATGCAAACTGACAGCATTTTTCAAGAATTTAAAAGTAATAAAGGTTTGACAATAGCAAATGCATATTCACTTTCTGTTAAATTTTAATAAATTAACTTTTGATAAAATTTATCAAATTATAAAATATTTCTGATGCAATATAATTTGTTCGAATTGGAACATAATCTTAAATAATTATTCAATTGTAATTATAAAATTTGTTTTATTATAATACAGTATTTTAATTTCAGAATGAAAATAAATCATTAATTATCAAATATCAAAATAATATTAATTATTAGATATCAAATTGACACATTGATATCTGATTGTCATATAGAATGGCATTCCTATTGTTATGAAAATTTTAGCATATTATTTGAAATAATATTATCAGAAAAAGTTATCAGATGAAAACAAGAAAGTAAGACTAAAGGCAAATGCTAAAAAAAGATATATTGGTCAAATTATTAATATAGAACAAAACAAAATGAATGAAGTTAATCATAGAACTAAATATGAATCCAGTATTTTTTTCTAGAAATATATCAAAAGTAAATATGCCTATGTGTTTGAAAAGAAGTTTTTTTAACAATATGGATCTGATATTTTAATAGTTAATAGAAGAGCAATATGGAGACTTCAGAGCATTCATTGAAGTATGAAGAAATATGTTAATTAATAAAGCAAGATTGGAAATGAAATAGTGATTGAAAGAATAACTCTTACATTAAAAGAATTGAGGTTAAAATAGAGCTGGGCTGAAAGTATCAGTTGAAAAGATAATTGAAGCCTTAAATAAAATCCTAGGAATATTGTTAGAAATGTAAAAAGTGATGTATGAAAATGGATGAATGAAATAAAAAAAAAAAAATTATATAGAAAAAATAAGTTATGGATCAAAGGAATAGGATTAAATCTTAAGAGATCTTCATACTGCAGTGGATTAATAATGTTTGGTAATGTAGGATTTATTTAGATAGCTTTTTTCTCACACAATTTGAAATGATGTTTTTAATAACATATTGCTAATAAAATATTTCATATTGGATTTTATATTGGGTTTCATTTTCCTCCTGTAATAATCCTTCTTGAAAAGTTTATTTCTGTTTTTCTATCTTTATATTTTTTTTTTTGTTTATTTTTTTTTCATTTTTGATGACATATTACTAATATCTCTATGTTGAGCAAAATATTATAGAAAGATATTGACAGCAGTTAATCATAGTTGTGTTAGCATTAAAGCATCCAAATCAAGACTTTCAATAAATGTTCACCAATGTTTTCGTAACTATTCATATATCATAATACAAAAATGTCATTGGGCCATAGTATTAAAATGCAAATTGTAATAGATTAAATAAGATATAAAAAGAATTGATATTATAAGAATGACTGCAGTTTTCTTTTTTTTCATGCACATTCACAAAGTTAGACAGACAAAGTTAATAAAGCAATTTGTAAAAATAGTTCAATTGATAACTTTTGTTTTCTTCTATTCAAGTATGCCCCTGCATATATACATAAAAAGTAATGTGTGTTAGTTTGATTGGATATTTTGTTTAAATTTTCAAGAAGTTTTATTTATTTATTTATTTTAAAAGTGAAATACATTTAAGAAGGACTACTACAAATGCAGAAATTTTAATCTGTTGTATTAACTAGCTTCTATGTCATAAAATGCTGTTACATATGCCTCAATAGTTGTGAAAATTGTATTAAATAGTCTATGTTTTATACAATCTGATAAATATATTATAAACGTTTTTTTTTTTGTATAGATGTTTGATGTAAATTCTTTTAAGATTATTAAAAAAAGACAAAAGATAATGAAAAAGAAATGAGGTTTTGGGATATGAATCTTGGTATATTATTATTTTTTGAAGTAGAACCCCCTTTTTTTTGTTTTTGGAAGAGTCAGTTATTAGAGAAGTATTTTAATTACTTAAATATGTCTTGCAAGATTTACTTATAGTTATTAACAATTGGATTGCTAAAGTTGAATTGAAAAGAGAAAAAAAATGGAATTAAGTAGTCCTAGATTTAAAAGCAGAAATGAAACAAGGGAGTGAATGATAAGTGTTTGTGAATTCAGCACCTTTTTACTGTCAATGCATTTTTCAAACACCCGAAACATTTACTGCATAAAGAATATCACTGAATATTTTTCACAAGATCAGATTATTTTCTTGATGTCATTATTAAAGGTCTTAAGTTTAAATAATGAAAACTTGACCAGGAGAGCATTAGGTGAAGGAGATCATGAATTACTTATATGTAAATTTTGAGTCAAACTAATATAGAATTACAACTTCAAAAATAAGTTAGAATACATACCTATTGCTTTTAGGAATAACATCAGAAATTTGGATATAATTGGTATGAATCAGATGAACTATACTTGGAAATGAAAGAAATGATTAAAGATGAATCTGGTAAAAGTTTGATCAAGATGGAACAATCATAAATGTCAAAATGAATTTCAGATATGTAGAGGTAATTATAAAAAATGAAGAGGAATCAAAATTTAAAAAAAATCTCTTGAAGGCACTGAATGAGGAATTCCAAGGATTTAACCACACAGTTAAGATTTATTATAAAAAACATTTATAGAGGACTTTTAAAACATAAGTATAATATAAGGTTCAATCAAGTTGCTGAAAAATCTAATGGATATATTGTAACTGGCATAACAAAAATCAAATAAATAGGGAAGGAATATACAAAAGAGCTGTATTGCAAAATTATTAGGTAAGGTACTTGATGAAGTAAACTTAATAATAAAGTGGGATTAAAATTATTCTTGAAAATGTCAAACAAAACATAAAGTTAAAAAAATTGATAGCATTGCAACAGAAATTTTACATAAAAGTGGAAAAATTATCAAGTTTTTATTTACTGAACTGAATTATGCTAATTAATCTGGAAATTTACTCATTAGCCTACAGATTGAAATAAATTATAATTCAAGATGAAAGAAAGAAGTTTGACCGATTGTGAAACTATTCTACAATGTCTTATACCACTTGCAAAAAATTTACACTAAAAATTATTTAGCATAAATTACAGCTTTGCATCAAAAAATAACTGCTAATATGCATGCTAGTCTTTAAAAAAAGATTAAGAAATAAGCACATCATTGTATATTATACTAAATTTTTGAATCCAATGATATCAGAGAAAAACCTGTATCTACTTTATTAATCACAATAAAGCTTTTGATTCAGTTGATCGTATTAAATTATGAAATGTTTGTTTAGGAAAATAAGTATATGAATGTATATTATTATTCTTATGAAGAATCTTTTTGAGATTAGAAACAGAAATTATAACTGATTATAGTGAAGCAGACATTTTTTTTTTTTAATAGAAGTTAACTATTTAATGAAAATAATTTTAGATGTATAGCTGAAAGTAGAGGAGGCCCAAATATATTTATTTAGAGTATTATTCTTATATCTTCTCCTTTACTTTTTTTGAATTTTTCATATATTCATATATATTACTTTTTATAAATCTCCACATATACACCAGTGCAAATTTTTTTATATAATTCATTTAATTTTCTAACAAGTTTGACTGTCCTGTAGTCTGAAAATGCTCTGATGAAGACCTCGGGACATTCGAAACTGTTATAAAATTAAAGGAATTAAATAAAAAAATTTGCATTGAAGTGTATATGTGATTTATAAAAAGTAATATACCTGGGTCTTGTTTTATGCGGTAGATAGGTTCCTCAGAAAATACGCACAAAAAATAAACTTACCTTGAAAAATGGGGAATAGGTTTTGTAATTTTCAGAAATCGGCATAAAAGCAAAGCAACAAGAAAAAATTACTTTAAAATTCGCATTAAAAAAATAAGGAAATAAAGTATGACTAATAAAAAATTTCAAATATTTGAAAAAAATTAATACAAGACAAACTTTTTTTACTTTTTTTTATTAACTACAATATTTAATTTTACATATTTTCATACATATTTTAATCATTAACACTATTTGACCGCTATTCAAATCAGTTAATACTATTTGACAATATGCGTTCATTTATGAACTGATAAGAAATCAGATTTGTGATGTGATATACAACGAGCGCCACTTTCAGTCTTGGGCTGTGTTAATGGTTTTCTGTTTCTATATTAAAAAAATGAGATCACAATCAAAACAAAAAGATTATACATTATCATTAGAAAGATTATTTTCAGTTTATAAAATCAATAAAATCTTCGTTATTATTTATTTTAAAAATCTAAAAAAAATATTTATTTCTGTTAATATCTAACAAAATATGTTTTAAAAGTTTAAAATTTTTGAATATTTATTGCGATATTTTTATACGTACGTATAAATCTATTATTATTATTTACATAGAAGCTAAGATTCTAAATACAGCGTCAGGCCATATTCATGTTAGCTACTAATATAATGTTATATTTTTGAAAGAAAAAAAAGTATTTCAAGTCAAAATAAGTTATTAATAATTTAAATTTCTTGATATCTAATAAATATAGTGAAATATGGAAAATATTAAGAAGAAACATGAATTGCATAACTTCAAAATCACATTAAAATTAATCTGCATAAAACAAGACCCAGGTGTATATATGAAGATATTTATAAGGAAAGTTAACAATTGAAGAAAAAAATGATTATGACTAAATACATGGTCAAGATTATAATGATGATGAAATTTTCTCATTTTAAAATTGATGCTGTAAGTATAAAATTGTAAATTGTTTTTTGTTGTTGTTGCCATTAATATTTTATCAAAAAAAAAAAAAAGAAATTCAATTAGTTAGGAATTTGCTGCAAATAGTCACAGAAGATTTTTGAGTCTGCCATGGATAGCAAAAAAAAAAAGAAGAGGAATATATTTGATCAGTATAAATGACAAGATTGAAATTCTTTTATTTTGTTATTTTATGAAGTAATGTAATTCATTAAAAAAGGATTTTTACTTTTATTATTTATCATGTTTTTAAAACGAATAGTAGTGTTTTGGGTTACATTTTAAATTTGTTTTTTATTACCAATATTTTAATTCTTATTGTCTCTGTTTAGAATACTTTTATGCTTTTCCTTTTTTTATTTTTTGTTTTACATTTATATCAAGATGTATTTTGTTTTGCCTTAGGTTACAGTTACAGATTTTAAGGTCGTGGATATATTAATAGCGTTCTGTATACAACTACTATATAAATTTCTTTTATCCTTAATCATGTGTTTCTAAGAGCAGTTCTCTTCTTCTTACTCTAAAACTATCTAATGTAACCTTGATTAATCAATGAGCACCAGATAGAAAACTAGAAACTAGTCTGAGGATTAGGATAATTTACAACTAGTCATCTATTGTCCATTATTACTCAAACTTACAGTCTTGCAGCTCTAGAGTAGAGTGAAAATTGTTGTTGTAGTTCTGCATAGAATACAATATTTATGAAGGCTTATAATTTTTTTAGTAGATATGTAAATGATATTATCTTTTATGCAGTTTTTTTTAATTAATTGTATTATGTTTTAATTCACTTAGATGTTATGATAGTGACAATCTTTAAAAAAGTATGTAATTTGATATACATCTTCTGTAAATATGTGGTCTAAATGGGTTATTATTATTAATCTAATATAGTGAAGAATCTTTTTTTTTTTTAAGGAAAATATTAAGCTATAAATGGTAGACTGGTTTGAAAGAATTGAAAAATGCCTTTGAAGTTGTAATTTAAGATATGAAATGCAAGTAGAAGTGGGTTTTTTTTCTCCCCAGGATTGAGCACATCATTGAGTTACCACTTTGAATCTAAAACTATTAAATTAAAACGTAATATAAAAATAAGTAAAGATTGAATGATCAAGCAAAGATAGCAAATTTCTGTCAGCAGTATAAAAAAAAAAAGTAAAACAAATCACTGGGCTGCGCAATAAAACTGTAAAAGATTTTAGATATAATGATTCAGGAGCAAAAATAGAGTTTCGTTGGTAATACTATTTGTAAATGTTATGTTTATTGTTGATTAAAATGTTTTAGAAGCGTGATTATTTAACAATAGTTATAATGAAGACATTGGAACGTAATTAGTTGTGTAAAGGTAGTAAGGAATTGAAATACTATGTTGGATAAAGAAGGGATGATTAAACTATGGGAGATGGCAGATTTGGAGAAAAAAAGGGAGACTCGTAAAAGGCATAGTATTATTTGGAAAATTAAAAAACAAAAAAAAAAACTGACATTTAATAAGATTACAGCAAAATTGCTTTATTTATGCTTCTATTTTTTTTAGCTATTTTCTTCAAAAAATTTAAATTAATAATCATATTTTAATGTATTTATTTTTTAAATGTATATAACTGCCTTTGTTTTTCTGAAACATTATTTTAAAATTAATATAATAGTTAAGAGTACAGTATATATTATCTTGCCATAACATTTAAAAAATTCACACTTGCATGCACAATTTATTGGGCTGTTTCTGCATAGATTTTCCATTTTTGAGATGCATGCACCATCATTTTTGAGTATCAATATACTACAGGATGATGGTCTTTCCAAGTTAATCCAGGTTTTTTAATATCTAACCTCTCTTCTCCAGATCACAATAGCCCATTCATCTCATATATGGTTTCTTTCTAGATCTTTTAAAATGTCTTGAAAACCAATTAAAAACATAAGCAACTGTCTGTCTATTGTCAGTATGTTTAGCCCAGCTCCATTCCATTTACCGACTTCTTTTAGTGATGTTAATGATACCTATTTGTTTTCTCATCCACAAATTTCATCTTGGATTTCTTTTTATTACTCCTACATAATCTCTCCAAACTTTGTTGAGTTCTCTTTTATAAATTGTCCTCATCTCAGATCCATAGCAAAGAACTAGTAAAACACGTTTGTTGAAGACTTTCTTTTGCAAATACATAAACATATTTCCTCTTAATATTAAATTATTTCTATCAAAAATACCCCCATCCAAATTTAATTTTATGATTAACTTCAGCCATTACATTGCTATCTATATTAATAATCTGACCAAGATATTTATAGTTATTAGCTTCTAATTCATGATTATTAATAATATTTATTTTCTTCTCATGAAAAAATCCATTGAACATTATTTTATTCTGTTTAGGATTTTGGTCTTATTTTCTTACTGCTATATTTCCTGAACTTCTGAAGCATATTTGCCAAAACAATTACATCATCTGCAAAATCTAGATGATTTAAATAATCTCCATTTTTTTTACTCCCATAACTTCCCATTTTATTCCACAAAATACTTCTTTTAAAATTGTTATAAAAAGTTTTGGAAATAGGAAATCACCCTGTCATAGATCCTTCTCAATTTTAACCTTTTTAGTTTCACCAAATAAACTAATTGTTATTGCATATTGTATAATTCTTAAGAATACGATAATATCCTGGGTCTATATCTTGAACATTAAAAGCTTTAATTACTATGAAATGCTTATAGAATCAAACTCCTTTTCATAATTTATAAATCCAAAGCATAATGACATCGTATATTTATTGATCTTTTCTATAACTTCTTTCAATACTTGGATGTAAATCTATTGGACTAAAACTACTTTTAAATCCAGCTTGTTTTTTTTTTTTTGATTGGTTAAAGTCCAAAGTTCACTATAAATGAGTTGTAATTATCTCATTCAAGATTTTTGTAAAGAACTGATTGAAGATTGTTGGGTAATTTCTATTATCTTTTTTATCAATTTTCTTAAATATCAATATACCTTCTGCATTCTTCTAATAATATGATACATTTTTATTATTAAGACATTTAACATATAGATTTGCCAACAATAACTTTTTTAAAATATCATCAAAAATTTGATCATTTTCTGGAGCTTTTTCTTTCTCCATCGATTTAATTGCATGTCTCACATTTTCATTTAAAATATTTGCTAATTCAGAAGATGTAGTAATTATAGAGGATACTTTATTTTCTTGTTTTTTATTATTATATAATTCTTTATAAAACTTTTTCACACATGGCATGATATATCATCTCTCTTTTTAATAATAATTCCATCTTTTCTTCTTATTGAAGGAATAACTTTCCTTCCAATACCAAGATATAGTTTTACAATGTTGAGACTTTTTTTTTTATAGCTTTCCTTGTTAATTCACAATTATGTTTTATTCTTTCATTATTAACTCTTTTTTGTATCATTTTATAAACCTCTAGATATTCTAATTTTTTTTATGGCTCATAAAAAAAAGTCATGGGAAAATTTAATGATAAATTGCTGCTTTTTATACCAGCTATCTCTCTTGCAGTCCTTAATAGAATATTAGTCATCTTCTTATTGATTTTCAGCCAAATCTGAATCATTTTCAAAGTCTATTAAAATTTTTAATGATTTACAAATTATATTTTAAATTCAGTGGAGTGTTTCTGAAGTTTTGGAATATCAGCTGTTAATACTATCTTAATAGTTTTCATCTTGATAGTTTTGCATTGTATCATATATCACATAAATCAATGATCATTTCCTTTGTTAAATCTGTTAAGAACATTACAATTTTTTCTGCATCTTTATTTGGATACTTTTATATCCATTGTCATTTAGTATTTTTCTCAAAGAAAAAATTCTTGATGTATGATTTTTCTTTTTCTGTAAATTCCACAAGTCTGTATCCTCTCTCATTTTTGTCACCATAACCAAATTTACCCATAAAACTCAGCAATTATAGTATTAAAATCTCACTACAATTTGAAAATGTTGTTTCATCTGATCAAAAGCATTTTGTATACCCATATAAATATATTTTTTCATCACAATGAGAACTTGTTAAGCAATAAATCTAAATTATTTACATTTGGTATCTTTTGTTAATTTGAATAATTAAACTTGTTATTCTGTCTGATATACCATCTAATCCACAGAGTTGTTTTACACTTTTTATTTATAATGTATTCAATTCTACTTGTACTTTGCTTTTGTAGTAAAGTACATATTGATTTTTTAAATTAATTGTCTCTTCACTTTTATTTCTAATTTCAGAAATTCCAACAATGTACCATTTAATATTAAATAGTTGTTTTTTTTTTCAATTTTTGCAATCCCCTTCACTTGAAAGTGATTTACAGTGTAGATACCCAAATAAAAGATGTCATCAAGTGGCAGTCTGGATTTACAATCAATAATTTCTTAATACCCTCTCCTTTTGTCTGGAGACTTTATAGCCTCGCAGAAATAAGGGCAATAATTTAATTGTCTGTCATGATTATAAATATTTTTAAAGAAAAAAATCATTCCCACATACATTTAGTCTGCCTTTCAGAAAACTCACCTATTATTTTAATTAACTACCAAGCACCTGAGAAGAAAAATCATGTTGTTTATTGATCTTAAATTAAGAGATAAAAAGCCAGTAAAGTCACCAAGCTAGATGTTGCATGGTAGTGGAAACTCATCCATGTTTATTAATATATGAATAATCATATAATAACAACTTCTGCAATGACCAGAATGTGTAAAGAGAATATTAGGAAACTGCCGTGCTTGATTCGTTTAAAGTCTCAAAGAAGAATCAGAGGATTACCTTTTAATTAACTTCTACATGCGAAATGCATGCAATAAACAAAAAAGGAAATAAACAATTAAAAAAAAAATTCATTGCTGTATGTATAATGATACTATTTTTTTATATCTTGTAGTTCTTAACAATTATTAGCTACTATCACTTTATATGTATATTACTAAAAATATTAACCGTTTATTTTTATTATTTCTATCTCATTTTTAAGAATCCTCTTTATTTTATTCTTAACTTCATTGTTATTTTTTACAATCATAATACGAACCTACTAATACCTCCCCCCCCCATAATATTTTTTGTTATATATATATATCCTATTAATTTCATAATTTTGTCTCCATTTTTTTTAAAAAGTATTACATTGTCATTTTAAATGGTCAATTTTTTCTTCTCACATCCATAGTAAATTATATGACTCTCCTATTTCTGAATGTGTTACTTTATTTCTAGACTTCCCATCATTGTCTTAAATAAAAATTCACTTCTACTATTACCATAAAACTCTACAGTTTCAACATTGAGCTTGTTTTGGTACCATGTTGTTGTTTTTTTTTAACATTTAATTTTTATATTTATTTTTTTACTTAGAATTTTTTTATCCTTCTACAAAATTTCTTACCATATTATATATTTAATATCTTTTACATTTATTTATCTATTCCACAACTTCTTTGTGTAACCCAATTTTTGTTACTTTTATTGCTGCCATATAAAAGTACAGAATCTTTGTTTTAGTATTGAAAACATTTTATAAAGCATATATGGATTGAAACACTATATTTCTAACAGTATTTAAAGTAACATATACTTTAAGCAGCAATTTTGTACATTATAAAGTTTATTCTACTGTTATTGAATGAAAGAAAAATATTATTATTATTTTCCAATTTTAGTCAATATAATAAAAAAGTCAAAATAGCTTGTTTCTAATGTACATTGCATTTTAATTATTAATTTTAATCCCTTAAGAAGAGGAGGAGGACCACTTTTATACAGTATTTTTTCATGTATTCTTTTCATTTTCTAATTTATTTATTGCCCATTTTAGCTTCTTTTTTTCTTTTCCAAATTTAATATCCACATTCTCTTTTTTATGTATATCTTAAATAACATATTCATCCTTTCCTTTTTATTAGCAGACAACAATATCATATGCATGTTTATTATATTATAGGTCTAGATATTTCATATTTAGTTTTAAAATATTTTCTGGTTTCAACAAATACTAAAGCAAATAAAATTCTTTATTGATGTCTTACTTTATTCAAAATTCTCTAATTGATAGTCATACACAAGTAGACATACACAAACACTAATATATATATGATAATAGTTTTTTAATAAAAAAAAAAAGAGAGAGATAAAAGCAACACTTATCAGGTATTGACTCAATTACTATAACATAGTCATTCATTAAAAAAAATTGGAATTGCAAAAATATGCTCAAAAATATAGCAGCTATAATATATTTTTATGAATTTATCAATTCACTCATAACTACAAAATTTGCAAATCTACATTAAAAGCTCATTTTTTTAAAACAAAACGTTTCCAATGTCAGAGTATATATTTATATCAGTTATCATGAATTATTAGTAACATACTCAAATAATGAACCTTTTATAGTATGATTGAATTTACTAATTTATCTATTTAGTACATGAATAATACATAATGATTTGCAATCATGTATAATATATAAAAGCAAAAAAAAAAAAAGATTCTAAATTTAAAATTAATTTCAAAACAAACAAAAAGCATATACCTGACATAACATGTATAATTTCTTATTTATGAAAAAGTTGAATTGTTAGAAAGTCATGTAAGTTTATCAAATTGTTTATTCCTAATTGTGTATAAAATATAAAAGAAAATGCTATACTTTAAAATATGTATCTTTAAAATATCAACAGGAAATAAATAATTGTCTAATATACATCATTTTTATGACTGCCCACAAGTTGTGAAACATCATACAATAATGGTCAAATTTTTATTATCAAGTCTCTTGTCACATCCTTATTTCATTTTTTTCTAATCAAGTAAGTGAAATAGTGATTTTTTTAAAAAGTTAACTCTTTTTTTTAAGCAATAATTTCTAATAAATTAGATTTAAATTACACTAATAAAATGTCTAATTTCATTCAATTTTTTTAAAACAATATTTACTAATGAATTGTGTGTTTAATTTTGTCAATTAATACTATTTAACTTATTTATTGAATATGCTTTAAGCTTTTCCTCTTTCTTTTACTGATATTCAATCTATAATCGTAATTATTTTTATAATAATAGTAAAATGTTCAATATTTGTTCATTCCAAAGTAAACAGAACAAGTCATAGAGGGGGGGGGTAATTGTTTAGAGATTAATAGGTATAAAAACATTAATAATTTTTACAAATGCAAAATTATCTTTTTAAATCTGCTAATAGTTTTGTGTTTTGCTGGCTGCCAGTAATTCACCAATTAAATTTAATAAAACGCTTGTAGTCATAATATTGAAAGAGTCCTGAACTTCGGAAGAGGACATTTATTTATACTAAATTTACATATAAAGTTTTATTTAGGAAAAGAATTGCCTATACTTATAATGAAATATTTACAATAGCAAATTGTGTGTGACTGCATATGCCATTAACATATCCACTAAAAAGTAAATTTATTCACTAATACACTACGACTGTGAAAGTTCATCTTGTGATTTTTGTTTGAATTGCAATATAATTTTGGCCATTTCACTATTTGTTGCTTTTTTTAAGTGTGAATAAAATTTATATTTATTTTTTATAGAACAACATATAATATTTAATGCAAGTATAGTATATATATACTTAAACTAAATGTAATTAAGAGGGATTTGAACTTAGGCTTTCAAGTTCCCTTCCATCCTTCAATCTGACTGATACAACTGATACACATGCATATGAAAAATATAAATTATGTCCAATGTAATTAAGAGGGATTCGAACTTAGACTTTCAAGCTCCCTTCCATTATTCAATCTATCTGATACAACTGATTCCATCATTCAATTTATCTAATACAACTGATTACACATGCATTTGAAAAATATAAACACTATTATCTTAGAAGTGCAATTGGGGCACTTCAGATATTTTATGATTTACTTCTATCTATCCTCCAATGACATCCTCATTAAATCTATTTCACCAAATCAACTGCATCACAGCTGCCACCTCCCTTCCTATTCTTCTTCTGGGTGACTTCAACATGAGCTACCAGTCCTTTACAAACAAATATCTACATCTCTTCTCCAGGGGTTTAATGTGTGGCCAGGATTTTTTTTCCCAGACCATGTCTACTCTTTCTATACCTGTAAGCATCAGAGCCGCATTGATTTAACATTTTACTCTCCTGATCTCCATTTCATGATTGAATTAGCCCAACTTCACACCGTATCTTTTTTGGATCACAAAGCATTACATCTTTCCCTTGATATTGACTCTGGCCTTCCAGCAAATTTTGGCCTCAGGAGAACAATACGATTCCTCAACAAACAAAACACACAATAGCACTGATTTCAGAAATTTATATATACCTTCATAAAATCAAGATCCTTCTAATGGAGTCCATCTTTGCATGGATGGCATTTGTGGAACTCCTGCAAGCAGCCATCCACAAATACACTGGAATTCCCAAGGGCTGCTCAAGTTTCTGGCTACAATGGACAAAATTTCAGAGCAACTGAATGATAAGAAGAGTGGGTCATTAGGCATTAGCTCCATCATCCAACTAAAACTTCAATACCACAATGCCCAAAGGGCCTTGGACAAGTACATATCTGTCAAATGTACCCAGAAGTACATGGGGAATCAGCATTGTTGGACCAGAAGTTACCTCGGGTGGACTCTTGGTTCCCACAGAAAGCAAACCACCCCCTTGTCCATCATGGTTGGCAACAAATCCTATATAGCTCAGGAATTGCTCCTTCTTTTGAAAAACCATTACAAGCACATGCTTCTCAAAGCTGACATCCCTCCTTTCACTATGCCATCAATCTCGGAGGTCAGCTCTGGCCCTGGCATCACCCAGGCCACACTACTTAACAAACTGAAAAATTTCTCTGCCCATGTCCACCTTGGTTCTCATGGTATTCCCAAGTTTCTCCTTCACATAAGTCAGTTCACTATCCCCATCACCCTCAACATGATTAACAAGCTGGCCTCAGGCATTTATATCATCAAGGTTCTCTATCCGGTTGCATTGGGTCCCTTTTTTTAAGAAAGATTGGCCTCCACCGAGCTTAAGAGTCTTAGGCCCATTTCATTGTCCCCCTTGCTCATAAAACTTATTGTGTCTACCATCAAAGAGTCACTAGAACAACTTCATACTCTGCCCTTTTGGCCTCACAGTTTGCTTGTAAGGGGTACTCATGCTTGGGGCTGCCACACTCTAAGATGATCACCGAGCATGTTAGGTGGTCTTGAAGTGGCAGGCCCATCGCTGTCCAGCTGGACATCTGGGCAGCCTTTGACCCTGTCAGGGTCGACCTGCTTTTTGGCATCCTCAGGGACCTTAACATTCCAGAGGCCCTCCTGTCCAACAGAGAAATCCTAGTTTACCCATGATTGGAAAGTTGCTTCTGGCTTTACACCCAACATTCCATTCCTCAGAGCTCCACTGAGCACATTGTTGTTCACCACATTTCTGAATCCCCTCTTCCTCAAGCTCAAATATGACTTTCCTGGAAACCTTATTCCTGGTCTGGGCAAAAGCATCAAATGCCTTGCTTACACAGATGATGTGATCATCTTGCTTCCCTTGGTTGATCTCTTCCCCAGATCCTCACCTGGTATACCAAAACATACAGGCTGGAATTCAGCAGTGATAAATTAACAGCTTGGAAACTTTCTTCTGGTAAACAAATCCCTTCCACCTTCAATTCCAAGCCACACAATTTCCTTAGATCCCCCCTCATGTTGTCTCCTAAGGACATGAAGGTTTGGATCCAAACTGCATTGTATCAAAGCACATCCGCCTTCAGCGTATCACATGCATCCACCTCTCCCTTAAAGGGAAAGTCACCTTCCTCAACATTCTAGTATTTCCCAAGATAGCATATTATCTCCCCATCATTCTACCTACACATTCCTTCATATCTAAAATCAATGTCCTTTGCCCCATTTTCTCTGGGGCAAAAAGGTAGTGGCCATCAGCCTAAAAAGAACTTGGTTTTCCTAATGCACTGCATCAACAGACACAATTCTGATCCAGAAAACACATTATCTTCATGCTTATGAAGTCATTTTGCTGCCTATCTTGTGCACATCATCATCACTTCCATCATCACTCCTCCCGATGGCAGGCCCAGCTCATGGACCTCACTCACTGCCAATATCCTACAAAAGGATGCCTTTGCTATACCTTACATGGCAAATGGGAGTTTTAAATCAGATCATAGACTTCTCAATTGTCTCCCCTACTTAATCCGCAAAATTCAAAAGGTGATCCCTCAAGGCAAAATTTCCTTGATTTTCTCAAAATCAACCTTTACTCCCTTCCCACCAATCAATTTTTGGTCAACCATAGGGGTTTCACCAAGATCTCCCCGCTATGCCCTCTCTGTAAAACTGACAATGAAACCCTCCAACACTTCTTACTCAAATGTCCCTTTTTGCTTGGAAACATGTCATCAACTCCTGCCATTCCTCACGCAAGAACACCATCTTCAATCTCTGAGGATCCATTGAAACAGGGGTCTTTGCAACTAACAGACTTTCAGTTTTCTCATGTATGCACTCTGGCTGCTCCAATGTGCTATTATTTTTGACCACAGTATACTCAGCAAATTGACCAGAGAGTATACTCAGTGAATCCAAAACTATTGGACATAACTTGCTCTCTCAAAACCAGAGATATCAAACTAGACCCACCTCCACTCCTCACAGATACCTTGGCAATCCTCCAACTCCCACTCACTCAGCCTCTGTCACAGGACTCGACCATATGAATGTTTGCGACCCGTGCGGTCGTTCGCTCAACGAGGACCTATGTCTTGGACTTGCAACCAAAGGTTATTCTTGGCCTGGACTACATACCATTTCCACATTCCTTTCCCTTTTTTATGTATCCTTTCACCATGATGCTCCTAAATTTACTTCTTTATAAACCTTTTTTTAAAACTATGTTTATACCTGTTTTTAGATTAATAAACTTTCATCCTGAGAAAATATATATATAAATAATCTCCAATGTTCGGATTTTGTACTTAACCAGCATATTGTGATATCAATTTTTTTTATATAATATCTTTTCAAAAGTTTTTCAGAAATTTCAATACTTTTCTAATTACAGTGGAGCTGCAAACTATGCTGTATCAAATTATATATTTCAGTTATAGGCTAATCAAAAAAAAAAGTAATAAAAAAATGGAAATTTATAAACATGTTGAATTTTATAAATCTCAGTATGGTGGTAACCTTTTTTTTTTTTTTTTTGGTAAATTTAATAATCTCAAAAATGAATTTATTAAATCAAGTTTTTTTTTTTTTGTAATTTAAATGCAGTTCTGCAAGTGTACAGAATTTTTCTTTGCATTTTTTCCCCAAAAAGTTTTGTAATGTATATACTATGTATCATCTTTAGTAAAAGGTATTGTAGTACATTTCAAAAAATGAAAAAAAAAAGTAAATTTAATAAGGAAAAGTAAAAGAATAAATCATTGATTATAGAAATTATAAAAAGCAGATTCATGATGTTTTGTGCCCCTGAAACAAACCTGTAACTAACTGTAAGAGATAATTTTTTGCTTAAATGGAAAAAGCCTTAAATCTATGGTTAAATGATATGAATTATAAAAACATTACAATTAACAGCCTAGTATTGGATCAGAAAGCCTTAAGTTTCTAGAAGGATTAAGTCAAGATTTGGGATCAAACAATAAATGATATGAATTATAAAAACATTACAATTAACAGCCTTGTTTTGGATCAGAAAGCCTTAAGTTTCTAGAAGGATTAAGTCAAGATTTGGGATCAAACAATTCCAAAGTAGGGTATGGTTATATAGAATCTGAAATCAGTTCATTCTTAAAAATATTAAAATAGTTAATGAAGCTGCATCTGCCAGAAATAAAATTATTGCTACATTTTAATTAAAATTTTAAAACATTATCGAAGTAAAAAAAAAGTATGGAATAGGTATTTAATTGTAATGAAACATATTTAATAACTTATATACATATACTATAAATAGGCTTTATTAATTTATTACTTATAACATAACTATTTTTTAAAGAATTTATATTTAATCTTAATTTATATATGCATACTTTACACATAAAACATCTTATATAAGTGTGTATATTGAAAAGTACTGTAGTGTACACTTACAATACAATAAACAATATTTATTGTAATAAAGTGAGATACTGCTAAATCTCTAGTGCTCGTTATGATACTTATCTGACAGCCAATCAGATGTCATGATAGCTGTCCAAATAACACCCAAATCTAAACACACAACAAAGATTTTACGAGAAAAGGGCGGTTATCCTTTTCTCTAATTTTCTTTCTATATATCTAAGCCAGTCATAAGCATTTAGGTTTGAAAGATTGAAGCTTTAAATATCTTCATAATTAACTCACCGAGTCTAAATCATAAACGTACAACACAAAATTCTATGATTTACTATGTAGTAGTTTTTAGAATACATAAGCAGTACATTTATGATTTAGACTCAGTGAGTTAATTGTGAAGATATTTAAAGCTTCAAGCTTTCAAACCTAAATACTTACAACTGGCTTAGATATATAGAAAGAAAAGTAGAGAAAAGGGTCGCCACCCTTTTCTCATAAAATCTTTGTTGTGTGTTTAGGTTAGGATGTTATTTGGACAGCTATCATGACATCTGATTGGCTGTCAGATAAGTATTGTAATGAGCGCTAGAGATTTAGCAGTATCTCAATTTATTTCAGTTTTCAACTATCTGCGCTTCGCAAATTAAAATATTATCAAGGTTTGTCTACAAAATGTAAACTATTATACGCTTTATACATTTGTATGCACAGGGGATTTGGAACAAAATATAGTATAATATTTGATGTCACGGTTGAATGATGTAAATAAATTATTTTTTGGGTTAAAACTCATGTATTATTTTTCATTACATACCAATATTTCGACAAACTAGCATCCACCATTGTCAAGGTTATTTTCCATTGCATACCAATATTTCGATGAACTAGCACCCACCGTTGTCAAGGTTATTTTCCATTGTATATCGATATTTTGATGAACTAGTATCTGCCATTGTCAAGGTTAGCTTTCAGAAGTTAACTTTGACATTGGCGGATGCTAGTTCATCAAAATATTGGTTTGTAATGGAAAATAATAATGGTTTAACCCAAAAAATAATTTATCTAAAATTTAGTATAGTTCACAGCTTCACTGTAGTTGTTTTTTTATTATTAAATGCTAATAATGAACTCAATTTGGATCGTATCTAAAAAAAAAAAAAAGGAAATATCACACTACCAGATAAAAATCTTTATAATTTATTATCATTTTCAATATCAATTCACTGCTGGATATTCTCTCCAAATTTAGTTGAAATTTCTCTTGTCTCTAACTTCTCTTCTCCTCATCACACCAGCACCTTTCCTTATTTCATCCACCCACCCCACATATATTTTTTCTAGATCTTTTACAATCTCTTGGAATCCAGTTTAAGATTTCAACTGCCCATCTATTTATCATCTTTTCTAACAATATGCCATGCCATTCACTTCTGTCTCTTAATTCTTTCAATAATGTCAGTAACACCTTGTTGTTTTCTCATCCATATATTTAATTTTTATCCCTTCTTGCTACTGCTAACATACATCTTTCCATACTTTGTTGAGTGTCTGAAGTCTCTGTATTGCTCTTCTGTCAAATGTCCAAGTCTCAGATCCATAAGTAAGAACTGGTAAAACACATTTATTAAAAAAATTTTTAAATGCATAGGCATATTTTTTTTAAATATCAAGTTATTTCTATCCAAAGCACTTCATCCAAGTTTAATTCTGTGGCTAATTTCATCCATTATATTTCTATCTATATTAATAATCTGACCAAAGTATTTGTAATTGTTAACTTCTTCTAATTTATTTTATCAATCTTTTTCTTCTTTTGAGAAAATTCATTGAACATTGCTTTAATCTATTTAGCATTTACCTTTAGTAACTTTCATTTGATGATTCTTGTAGCATTTCTTGAAGCTCTGAAGCATTATTTGCAAGAACGATTACATCATCTGCAAAAATCTAGATGACTAAATAATCTCTATTTACTTTTACTTCCTTAGCTTCCCATTTTAGTCCACAAAATATTTTTTACAAAACTGCTATAAAAAGTTTAAAAGATATGGAATATGGAATCATCCTATTGTTTTCTCACTGTTAATTATCCTAGTATTATTTTGTAATCTAATCATTGCGGTTGCATTTTGATAAATATTCTTCATAATTTCTAGATCCATATCTTGATGAAATCAAATGTCTTTTCATATATTACAAATCTAAAGCATAAACAATAAAAATATCCAGGATAGATAAATATGGATTAAATTAATATATTTAATTAATGTAATATGCACATATTTGGATCTATAGATAAATGACTAATGACAACTGAAATAGTCAAAATGTTTCATTTAAAATAAAACATTCACATTAAAAATATATAAGGAAATATAATTCATTTAATATTTATACATAAATTGTGCTAAAGAAGCGAATACTTAGTGCAGTTTGTCACAGAGTGATGGACTCGATCGTTATAGGTTCCTGGATTGATTCTCAGATGATTAAAACAGAATCTCTGTTTGATCAGTTGAATGGCACTGTTGTTTTGTTTTTGTTTTTTGTTTTTAATTTTTGAGAAAAAAATAAGTTTGTATTGCATATAACGTTTTTGTTTGAGCATTATCAAAAAATTAAAAATTTAGTTCTCAAGTCTTGCATTTTTAAAAAAAGTGATTTTCAATAAAGATCAATAGACTAAAACGTATTTCTTAATGATCACAATTTTTAATTATTCATAGAAAGGCATATGCACTAGTCGATTAGAGTCAATTTTAATCATTTAATGATTGCTTTATTTGTCATTACGTTTTCAGATTCTATAGTAAATACTATAATGCATAAAGATAAAGATTGAACTGTCCTTTAATCATTGCTGAACAAAAGGCTTCTCCAACCGTCCTTTTAGAGAAATAGTGATGGACAAATCTGTACTCATCAGTTGTTGCCAAATGGGAGGTGAAGATTCTGACGATTCAGTTATTAGGAATTATGAAACAAAAAAAAGTTTAAAATTTCAATAATATTTACTTATCAATAAAACAAATATATTAGGAAAAAATACAAACTATACCACTACGCATAATTATATATTTAGATATAAATTTTATAAGTTTTATTTTAAAGGTTTAGAAGAAGTAAAATAATCATTTCCGTTAAATATTAAAGAAATAAAATATACCTTTCTCAAGAAACTTTTTTAAATGATATTTATTATCTTTCTTATTTTGTTTTTATTATGTCCTTTATATGTTTAAAATATATATCAGTATTCTCAACAGTTTCAATAGTAAATTTTTAATAAAATTGTAATTTATATTTTGGAACATTTTTCACATTGAAATATTCCTTAGGGATGCGTAATTTTAGTTTCTGTCGAGTAAAGAATATTAACTCGGCCGCAGCTTTGCCAATATTATTATAAAATACTCTTCACATCTGAATAACAAATTAATTTTCAAGTATTAAGTGTTTATTCACTTTGGCAATTTTTTTAATATAAGATTTACAGCAAAAAAAAGGTATATATTTAATGTGAAATTTCCTTTTTATAATTTGTAAATTGATTTTTTATTTTTACCCTCTTATGTTTTATTTATATAAATAGTCATTTTTATTGTCTGTAATAATTATATAGAATTAATTAGCTCTAAAATAATTTTTAGGAATAAGGGACACAAATTTGAGACATTTTTTATAATTATTATATTATTACTATTCAAATCAAATTAATATCTTGATTGTATAATTAAAATTCGTTAATTTACTTTTATATTTTTATGTACTCACACTCTGTATAAAACATGTAATTTTGATACAGTTCAGACTTCTATTAATGCGGTCAAAAATTTCGAATTTAAAGGTTTAATTTTTTAAAGGTCATCATCATATTGGAGGATGCAAATTTCAGGAAAATAATTTCACACTGGAGAATGGCATATTTCTATATAATGTATATTTCACTACATCTATATCTTTCCAAAAGATTTAAAATGCTAATCAAAATATAAAAAACAACTATTTACATTTTACTAATAATAATTTAAGAAAATGAGGTAAGAAAAAGGCCTTTTAATGTCAGGAACTTTGTTATTCTATGATATACTCTAGATTTCAGATTTTAAAATAAATTAAGGAGATTGCAAACAATGTCAAACAATCACCATGATGATTAAGTGTTGCCACTTGGGCTTAAAGCTTAATATACATAACTAGTTTTCGTGTAATTTATAATAAATATCTCAGGGCTTCTAATGAATAACAGTAGCGAACTCTCCATGCAATCGTGCCACCTTGTGCAAGCCTTAGTAAATCAATGGATGCAAGAAGGTTTGTTCATAAAATTTCTACCTAATACTTATCTAATTCATAAGAAATAATAATCGTGATGATTTGGTGGCTTCTAATGAACCAGAGTTCAAAATTACTATTATAATTTTTTATACAACAATAATGTGCATTTTCATTTTATCTAAAAATAGGGTTTTACTTTATTAAAAAAATTTTACTGCGATAAATTGTATGTTTATTTTTTTCTAATGGCAACTTGAGTAATTGGAGAATAAAGCAGTGACCAAACAATAATTCTTGGTCATGTTAATACAATTTATTCTAGCTGTTAAATTTGCTCTTGGTCTGTTAATACAATTTATTCTAGCTGTTAAATTTTGTGGCTTCATCATCATCCTTAATGAATTATTTATTTCATTGACATTTCATCATCATCCTTAATGAATTATTTATTTCATTGACATTTTACAATAAAAGTCTATATTACGACCCCAAGCTCTCATTTCTAAATGCTTTAGATTGGCCTATATATATGCATTTCAGTAAAAAAGATAAAGTGGATTCATTCCCATCTTTTCAATGACTCTCTATCTTGTATTTAGAGTGAGTATTTCTCAGCTTTATAAGTTCATACAGTGCATATGTTGGGGTCATTCTCTTATAATTATTACAAATAAAACATGATGCTAGATAAATAAATAATTAGTTTATATATATATGATTATATTAAGTTTTAGTTAGTGTCATGATTTTCACTTTATTATTTTCCTAAAAGGTTGAAAACTCTTGAATTGAAGTTAACCAATGACTTTATTGAATATAAGCACCATATTATCTTACCAGTTTTAGTGTTTATTGGTTTTTTTTATTTCATGATTCAATAATAAGTAAAATTTGTATATTATTTATCAGTAATTGTTGTCATGGAGAAGTATCAGTATGTTACACATTTCCCATAATGCTATTTGTGTGGTACAAACTGAATTTTGTTATATATATATTTGTCTCCTTCCTATTTTTGTTTGCTACTTCAAAGCTTTTGATGATATCTTCATAAAATATTATATATTAGTTATGAAATATATTAGTCCACAAACTATATTAAAATTATTTTGTGGATGAAAATAAAAACTTGCAATTATTTTGTTATTATTTTTACTGTCCGCACTAATTGAATATTTTGATATGATCTTATTCCATATCTTTTATTTCAAAACTTTTTATTTTCAATGTTTGACTAGCTAGCAATATTTCCTGTGATTACAAATGATTATATTATTTTGGTATTTTATAAAGTACAAAACAGATAATGCATATATATGTATGGAGATAATTTATTTTATATAATTTTTAAGGTCATAAATATATTTTAAATGGGTATAGCAATTTAGCTTTTTTAAAAAGAAAAAGAGAGAGAGAAAGAAAATAAAACAATGGTTATGAGTTTTGAATAATATTTATCAATCTCTGAACCACTAATATGAAGTAAACTTTATTTTTTGAAATTAATTTTAATTTTTCATTATATTCTTTTCTCTGCCATATTTTCCCAATAAAATCCACTGATATTATACTTCTTTAGAGCATTTTTTGAGATAATTACATAGATGGGTTTGTTTACTGCCACAAAATCATGTTTAATTTCACCATGAGTATCTTTTTTAGGAAATCCTATTATTGTTCATTCACTTCTATGACTAAATCAATGAAAATATGGCTTTATATTAGAAGTTTGTATAATTATCATTTACACTAGCAAATATCATTTACACTAGCAAATGGAATTGGCGTTGCAGTTATATTTTTAGAATCTTATAGAACATTCTTGAATGATTTTTTTTCTAAACGCTTTTATATTATGATGATAGATAGTCCAGATATTACTTTCATACAATAAATAGGGGAAATAATAACTCGCTATATAGCTAATATTGTTGTAGTAGCCATATCTTTACAATGAAATACCTTATCATATAATATATTAAATGCACCAGCAGTTTATTGCAGACTATGTTGTACATCAACATCACAGTTGATTTATGCAAAAAGATGCCATTAATAAATTTGTCTCATATTTTTTAAGTTGGTTGATAGAGAACTTGAGTTTTTTTTTAAAAAATAATAATTATTAAACCATAGTCTTTGTAAGTAGCAATCAAAACATTAGGAACATTTCTTAGACCATTTTTTGATTCAATAAGAATAATGCAATTGTCAGCATAGTATAAATCTAAAATCTAAGAAGATAAAATTTTTGTTTTTCTTTAATCTGTTCATTTAAAACATTATCATCAAATCTTGATGTCTGTTTCATGCTATTAACTATAAACTGTTATAGAAACTACTATCATAAAAGTAGAAACAAATTTGAAGTTAGTATACATCTTTGTTAATACCGATTTTTATTCCATCAAATAAAAGCTTTAGGATACAAATAAACATAACTGGACAACTAATTTGAACATAGCCATTAACCTGTTTAATGATTCAAATGTCTTGACCAAATTAATGAAAGTTTTATAAAATTCATGTTTACCATGCTTTTCAATTTGCTAACATTATATTAAGTCCTGCAGCTATTGTATATTTGAAAGCAGTCTATTCATTAATATTCTTAACTGCAGTTTTTTTCTATTCTCTTATAAATTGAAATGATAGAAGTATGCTTAAGATCGTGTATAACAAGTTTATAAAAATAGTTTATAGCTTATTCAGTCATTTCATCTGAACTTGCAATTGTATATTTTTCAAATTAAAAAAACAACTTAATTTCACTAAACTGAATATCTTTCATTCTAAATAAATAGAATGAATACTGTTATTAAAAGCAACCATTTCAATTCTTATTCATAAGATAATCAAAGTGTTTCTTCTTATCACCGAAAGACTATCCACAGATTTAATATAATTGCATGATTTAGTTAATGATAAATTGGCGAACTCTGGTTTAAAAGGGCCATGCATTTGCTCTTTTTATGAACTCCTGAATGATAAACCACTTTGTTATATATAAGTTACCAGAAAAGTGTGAAAAGCATGCATTGTATGGAATACCTAGACATTCTATACAATGTCAAAAGTGGGATGTCAAAAATATGAAGCACTTAGATTTTCACACATTTCCTAAGCAATTTATTAGAATGCTAAAGGAAAATCAACAAAATATAAAATACTACCAGCAATGACATTTACTGTTGCAAGACAAGTTATACTTTGATGCTCATCTCAAATAGAGAATCAGAACACTTCCACCATTTGCACTGCTGTCTTTGCTCAACAGTAAGAAAAATGTGATTTCAATTTGACTGCTGCACAAAAAATGGCTGAGCAAACTACATTGTTCAAGCAGGAATCATGACATGTTGATATGCATTGATTCTATGAAAAACTTTCCAAAATTTGAACTTCTGCTGCTAAAAACTGTGTTTTTTTAACTGAAATGTTATGCTGCCTGAAGATATGAGAATAAAGACAATGGAAATGAGAAAATAGAGATTATGATGTTAATATTTGTATACTCTTTGTTTCAATATGAGAATATTGTTGAAGATAAAATTCAATCTAAATTAAATCTGGTAATGCAGGTCAAAAAAATGAAAATGGATTCTAACAAAAAATTTCCTTGTGTACCTTTAAGAACCACTGTAAAAGTTCCTATCCCAGATATCAGTAAGGGGTCGGGTATTTTGCACAATGTGTTGGTAGTGTTATAAGTGTGAGAGTCAATAGTTTTTACTGACTTGGAAGTGTTGAAAAGATTTTAAACCAACTCTATGCCAGATTACGATTCATGTTCCAAGGAGGAAATTTGAAGACATTTCTGTCCGTGAAATAGCTGCTCAGTCTAAAGTAATGGCCAAGGTTTCATAAGGTGCACTTGCAAAACAAAGTATCAAAATTTGAAATGCTTTTGTGTGAAAAGAGCCATTAAGTGCAATTGAAAATGCTATTCCAGTTTACCTTCTGGTAACAAGTAGTTCAGCATTGATATTTTTCTCTTTTTATACAAAATTTATGTATTTTACATTTTGTGCTTTTTACATGTTTGCATGCATCTTTTAATAAAAGCCTTTTTCACATTTTTGCCTAGTGGTATTTTATATAATGCCTAGGCAAAATATGTAAAATATTAAAATGAAACTGACATTTCATATCTTTCCTATATAATGCCTGCTTTTGACCTCTGCCAATAATATAATAATAGAATCATAGCATTTTTCATCAAGCATAGATATTATTTTCAATATATTAGAAAAAATTCTAAAGTGGTCACCATCATAAATGATTATTTTCTCAGCATTGTTATCCATCATTTATTTTTAAATCTTTTTGTCATTTATTGAACTTATGTCTTTAAGACTTTATATTATTCATGATGCCCTGCATTCAATTTATTATTTAGTTAGCAGAGAGTATTGAATGTTTCTTTTAATCAAGATACTAATACTACAACCATAGTCAGAGAAACAGTTAAGATTTTTTGTGTGTGTAAATTCAAGGACGAATGTACTTGTGTCAATAGCATATTTCTTGAAAAAAAATTCATGTTTTTGTAACATGATAATTTTGAAAATCAATTTTATCAATTAGTTTTTAATAGCTGTTGAAATTTAGCATGAATGGTAAAAGCTAAATAATGGACCTTTAGAATTTCGTATATGTTATTAGAATAAAATCTATTTTCGTAATGCAATTAGCATTTAACTTTGGAATATACCAGTTTTGAATCAGTCTAACAATCTGTACTTATAATTACTGGTATAATTTGAGCTATTTTTTTTTTGTTTTGTTTTGCATTCAGAGTCCCTAACTATAGTATAATATATTCACTGTCATTGTTTTAAACATAGATACACACAAGTTTCTTTATGATAGTTTTTTTTCCTAAAGAAAGAATTCTTTATAGTCACTATCTGCTATGTAAAGATTTAATAACAGTAAAACTTGAGTTTACAATAGTAGTAGCATTTAAAAAAAAAAAAAACTTTGGCCAAAGTTTACTGTTTCTACCTGCAAGTGTTAACAAATACTTTAAGAAAAAATGTTCATTAATACATGTTATAATTCCAAGAATATATGATACCAAATTAAATTTAACAGCAAATTTAGCAATATGCAGTCCCTTTTCATCCATAATTTTGCCATTTTAACAAAAATCTGTAAGCATCTACTTGTTGAATTAAACTTTTTTTTTTCATGTGTCAATAGCATCGGCGAGGAAGCTAACCCGGGACAATTGCTTGTAAGGCAGCTGTGCTGACCTCTCGACCACCAATGCTTGACAAACTTTTGTCTGGTGGAAGATGAATTTCACTAAAAACAGCTTACAAGAGCTATCCTATGTATTTATATTTAGTGAGGAAAAATAAATATTTTAACCCTTCTGCTTTATTATTGTCGTCATTACTGATTTAGCCAAAAAAATATTGGAAGAAAAATGAAAAATATTGAAAAAAAAAAGTGAAATTTAAGCATCTTTTAGTTACAAGATTTTAAAAATAAAAACTGCTACAAATGCTGACTTTTGTTTTGTTTTACTTAACTTAATAATTATAGATTAGTAAACACACACACAATTTATCTAGTTTAAAATTTATAAGAAACATTAGAACGTGGATCATGTCATATTCATGGTAGATAGCCACTTTTTATCATAATAAATTTTGTTTTAATTTTTTCTTTGTTTTTAGTGTATCAAGAATATATTATAAAATAAAATATTTTATTCTTAGTATAATCAAGTGACATGTTATCGATAGTCACTTTTACAATTCTATCTTAAATCATATTGATATTTGGGTATATAGAACTGTATAATAAATATTACAGTTTTTTTTTTTTTTTAATTTAATCATTTTACCTAGATGTTATTTTATTTTTTTAAGTTTGTCTATTAATGACAAGTGTAAAGGGGATTTATGAGCGAGAGGAAGAAAAAAATTCTGGAAATAATTATTAATAATGCAAAACTCAGTAAAGTTTACTAATTACATTTTGAATTACAAGTGTCAAACTAATTCAACTCACATCTTTGATACCATTTATTTTAGATAAATACAGTCATGATTATTACTAATTATTTACTAAACTAGAGATTGTCTCCAACACAAATATAAACTTTAAAGCTCAATTAAAAATTAATAGATGATTTTTTTAAAAACTGTTGAGTACTGGTTCCGCCCGAAATGCATCTTGGGAATTATTTGTCTTTTATTATATATTTATTTATATGAATTTAAAAGAATATGTGATAGTATTGAGATCATTTAATATCTTTATAAAGTTTATTAGTTCTATAATTTGAGATATTAAAATATATTATGTTAAGAATGTGAGATGCAACAATGTACATAAAACGGATATGTGCAGGTGCATGATAAAACTAGAAATAAACTACCAAAAAGTGATGTTGGTTAGAAATGAGCCGTGTTTAAAATTATTCTAAGTAATCTATATTTATGCATAACTAAGTATTTCATATTACTAACATCATGACTTTTATATATACTTATTCTCTCTTTTTTAACAAAAATTTTCTGTTTAAAATGACAACTTATTAAAATATTTACTCAGAACTTCCCTTTTTTATTATCATTTTTCATTCCTTTATTGATTTCTTTTCAATAGTGAGTATTAAAAAGTCTTGGGAATTCATTTTAATATAGTGAACATATTGTTAGTACATCTCATTGTCATTTCGATTTAAATTATGATCTAATAATAGGGTAAGTCTTATTTAAAATACGATGGAAGGTCTCAAAGCGTTTAATATGAAGAATAAATGGTAATGTGTAAATCATATTTAAAATTTAATCATTGTTTAGAAATTGGCCAAACACTGAAAATCGTTTTTTTTTTTTTTTAATTTTCAGTTTTCTATTAAAATAAGCCTGAAGGTATCTATCTCTGATTTTGTGCGCTCGTGAGTTCCTATTTTTTACTGCTCTAAAGAGTTTATTTTAATTATCTATCTTGCTAGGCTGAAGATGTGTAATTAAACATGGAATAAAAACATCTTACGAGTGGCATTTTGTTTTTGTTTTATTTGTTAAAAAAGTAGGATAATTTACGTTTAAATAAATAGTCTAAAGAAAATAAATTTGTAGAAAGTTCGTTTAATCTTTTTGAAAATATGTATTAAAAAAGTTTTATTCTTTAATTATGTCATTATATATAAGAAATGGTGATCATGTGATATATATATGTAGCATCATCATTTTTAGTTTTTATCAATCCACTGCAGAGTGAAATTCTGTCCAAGTTTAATCCAGCTACTTCGATCCCTAGCTTCTCTTCCCCACAAGTTACCAAAAACCTTCTTATTTATTAACTCATCCATCTTACATGTTATCTTCTTAGATCTTGTACAATTTTTTGGGATCCAATTTAAAACGTCAACTATCCATCTACTATTATCTTTTTTAACAATATATCATTTCATTTCGGTCTCTTTCACTTTTTTTCGATCTCTTTTTGATATTTATAACATCTCTCCATATTTCGTTGAGTGGTCTGTCTTTGTATTGCTCTTCTGTTAAGTGTCCAAGTATCAGATCTATAAATAAGAACTAATAAGATATATTTATTAAAAACCTTCCCTTTCAAACACAGGCATATTTTTTTTAATATATTAATTCTATGAATAATTTCATCCCTTAGTTTTCATGTATATTAAAAATATAACAGGTATTTATAGTTGTTAATAATTACTGATTATCAGTCTTTATTTTGGAAAAAAAAAAGTATTAAACTATTTCAATTTTTTTACTACTTATCTTTACTCACAATTTCTTACTTACATCTGATAACTTTTGGAACATTTCTTGAAGATCTGAAGCATTATTTGCAAAAAAAAAAAAACCACATTATCTGCAAAATCTAGATGCTTAAATAATCTCCATTTAATTTTATACCTTTAGCTTTTCATTTTAATTTACAAAAGCAAACATAGATATTTATATAAACAATTTATGCAGAATAGGGTATAACAGAAACACTTTACTAAACACACTTTTAAAAAAATGAAACAACCAATCCAACTCAGGAGGAATTTCAAAACTTATATGCAAAATAAAAAAAGATCTGTTCTATAACATACAATATAAATTTCAGACCCCCTCCCCCAATCTTAACAGATTATTAAACAACACTGAAGATTGACCGATCAATCATCTCAGATTGTGTACAAAATTAAATGTAATGCCCCTTGCAGAGCAGTGTATTACAGGGAATCATGGGTAATTCTGTTTCATAAATTGCAGTGGGTGTGACTTTATTTCAAAATAGTTTAATGTTTTAGGATTTTTTTTAAATGATCCCAATAAAATTATTTACTTATAATAAAGTAAACCAAGGAATTATTTGAAGCGATTTATAATAAGCTGTTTTATTTATTTATTTTTCTCTTACTAATAGTTTATGGAGTTCTTGCTTCCTGAGCTAGATTTGTGCATAACATTTATATGGAGTAGGGATTTATATTTAGTGTTGTGGGCATCCAGGTGATGATGATCCTGGTTGGTGCAAAAGGAATATCCTTTAAAGTCAATATTACTTCTTTAGAAATTTAGTTTATAGTTGGCCAGTACATTAATGGGACTAAGTGGCCAGAGTATTGACAGTGGTCAGGGTGTTTTTAGTATCAGCATTATTTGACTGTATTGTTCTAGTTTGATGAAGTAACACCCAAGCATGTGCATCCAGATAATTATTATCTTTCTGCCCTAGGTTTGGCAGTGGCTAAATAATTTGCCTGGTCAGTAGTGGATCACTTTCAAATCCAGTCACAAGAGTGACTGTTGATTTATTTTTATTGTTTGATCATTCATGATGATGAATGATAATTCTGTATAATGCTGGAGAACTTATAGTTAGTTCTGTGCTGATTTCTCATGCTCATTCCTTTTATATTTTATTTATTTGGGGATGATGATAGTTTCCCATCTCATAATTTTCCCCTAATGTGGCATTATGTTATAAATGGTTATCCAATTGTGGGCCATTGTAACCTCAGATTTTCTCTTATTAACCATTATTTTTCCATACAGTTATAATTGTCACCCAACTTGTGGAACATTGCCCAAACTGTTACAATATACATATTTCTATAAGCAAACAAAAAATAACTCCAAATTTAAATCAGTTTTTCAAAAGTATGAACAAAAATTTGGCCATACCTCTGACCCAATAACATCAATATTGTTTGTGTAGAGCAAGATGACAGAAAAAGAAAAGTGAAAGAGGCTTTGTTTATCACTAACAACAACAATGTCCTTAAGAAAAGGGAAATAGTATCCAATTCTCAAACAAATGGAATATTTAAATAGCTAATTTAAATAATACTTCTGCATACCCAGTCAACTCATGAATGTCTTGAATTTGGTTTTTTTAAGTGAAAGCATGTTAAGCTATGTTTAATAAAAATAAATACATATAATAAATCTTTTCTTTAGCCAATGTTCGAACTGTTTCAGCAAATCCATTACAAACAAGAATGAAAAGATAACAGTGAAAATACTTGTCTTAAAACTGCTGTAAAAAGGTTGAGAGATATAAAATCTCACTGACACAACTTATTCCAATGGTAACCTTCTTAGTATCACCATGTAATCTAATCTTTTCTGTTAAATTTTGATATATATATATATTTCAGAATATAATATTTTGGGTCTGTATCTTGATGATACAATGCCTTTTCATTGTCCACAAATCCAAAGCATAATGATACTTATATTTATTAGACTTTTCTTCTCTTATATTTGGATATGATTCAGTTTGCTAAAAAATCCAAAGTTCAATGATGAATTGTAATTAACTTGGTAAAATTTTTTGTATAGAACTGATAAAAGACCGATAGATTAATGATTTCTAATATTTTCTTTATCTCTTATTTTAATTATCAATATTACTTTATTTTTTCAATTACCTGAAAAATTGTTAATTAAACATTTATTGTATAACTTTGCCAACAATTTTTCTATTTTTCTTCACCTGCTTTTTAACATTGCCATCATTTCCAAGAGCTTTTTCCTTTTTCATAGATTTAATTGCATGGCTCACTTCTTTATTTAGAATGCTGGCAATTCAGATGATGTAATAAATGTTGGGAGATTTTTTTTTTTTTTGGTTCTTTATTTATATATAATTATTTATAAAATGTTTCCATACATTTTGCAATGTCATCTTTTTTTTATTAGTAGTAGTAGCTCCATAGTTTCTTCTTATTGTAGAAATAACATATCTTTTAGTACTAAGATGTTGTTTTACAATTTTGAGACTTTTATTTTCTTCTACAGCTTTTTTTGCCAATTCATAATTATATTTTTTTAGATTATTATTAACTCTTCATATCATTTTTCAAAACTCTAGATATTCAGTTCTTCTTAATGAAGTATTTTAAAAAGTCATATTCTTTCTTTTCTAAAACAATTTGCAATTTTTAATTTAAATTTATTGTAGTATTTTTAAAGATTAAGAAATATCAACTATTAATATTGGATTTTTTAATAGTTTTTGACTCTAGATTTGCATTAACATGTATATTACATTTCACTCATCAATGATTATTTTCTGGGTTAAATCTATTAAGAATTATTATCATCTTAGAAATTTTAATTCTGTTAGTCAAATTATAATCCAATTCTGCTGTACCTTAATTTGGATGTGTCTATGTCAATTTCCATTTAGCATTTTTCTCAAATAAAGAATTCATCATAATATAGTTTTTTTTCTGTTTCTATCACTATAATTAAATACATACATCATTTTCATTTTTCAATTGTTTACAAAATCTTTCTTGCCAATTTTAAAAATGTTTTCTCTGATCAAAAGCATTTTTTATATCCATATAAAAAAATCCTCCATTTCTTCATCATAATGAAAATTTGTTAAAGCATAAACTTGAATTATCTGCATTTGGTATCTTTTGTTAAGTTGAACCACCAGTCTTCACAAAGTTGTTCCATTTCTTAATTATAAAGAATTCTACTCCACTTATGCTTTCAATATTTGTGCATTTATGGTAAAGTATATCTTTTTACATCAATTATTTCTTTACTTTTTCTTCTAATTTCACCAGGTCCAACAATGCCTCATTTAATATTTGACTGTTTTATCCAATTCATGCAATCTTCCTTCATTTGAAAGTGATCTTCAGTTGTAGGTATCCAAATAAATGATCATTATAGAATAGCTACCTGCATCTTCATTTAGAAAACACCTTCCACATTTGCCACCAATCACTGATTTAGCTACAAACTGTGTATCCTCATGAGATTAAGGACAATAATTTATTTTGTTTGTCATGATTGAAAAAGACAACTTCCTGCACATATTCATCCTGTCTTCAAGAAAATAACTGATATTTTAGTTAAAAGCTATTAGACAGCTGAGAAAGAAAACTATGATGTTTTCTGATCTTAAACTCAAAAATAAAATGCCAATAAACTTACCAACCTGGTTGACATGTGTAGGTGAGTAGCTCATTCATGTTTGTTTTCTATATGAAGAAATACATAGACATAAACAATGGAGTGGATGTTAGGAAATTGCCTGCCTAGTTCCCT
Source organism: Epiperipatus broadwayi (assembly GCA_028023455.1). Taxonomy (NCBI): domain Eukaryota; kingdom Metazoa; phylum Onychophora; class Udeonychophora; order Euonychophora; family Peripatidae; genus Epiperipatus; species Epiperipatus broadwayi. The sequence continues at coordinate 503,495 of JAQFVV010012602.1, read as the reverse complement.
TAGAATTTCAAAGAGGAATCAACGAGTCTTCTTTCAGTTAACAACATTTTTTTTCCTGCAGCTTGTATATATATTAATGTATTTATTTGTAGATGAATATAAATTTAAAATTTTAATATTTCAGTACTTTTGTTTATACTATATATATTTACAAGATATTTTTTTCCCTAGCTTTCTTGATATATTCTAACCATGTCAAAATTATTAATGCCAAATAATGAATCTTGTTTATTTTATGATTTTAAGCTTTATGCTGATAGTAGCTGATCTTGATGAAAGGCTTACATCAAATAGGTCTATGGAGAATTAGATTAAGAAAGATACTATAAACAATTTAGCTTTGAAATGATAATAGCAGGCTCTTATACAAAGTAAATATGCTAGGATCTATTTCAATTAAGAATAACCATAATAAAAAAAATCTTACTTGGTGGATTCAGCATCAAGTTGAGAAATTAAGCTGTTAGTCTGGCTCTTTATCAATCATAAAAATTGTGAATTTCCAAAAGACTTAACTAGTATGTTATAGATAAATCATATGGAAAATATTCTTTGACTGGAAGTCTTCAGATTATAGGTAAAGCATTGGAATAAATGAAATGAAAGTATGTGTTAGTATTCACATAAAGTAAGGAAAAGTGTTCAGTTATAAGCATTTTATTTATAAAAAAAAATTCAAATTAAAGATTAATTGGATATATATAAATGAAACTATTATAAGGTAAACATGCAAAGATTATCTTCATAAAAGTTGCTACAATGAACCTGTAAGCATTCACATGTCATGTGAAAAATTAATATTGATATATTAGAGTTAGGATGAGGCTAATTATTAATGTTATATATTTCTATGATTGATAGGCATATTCTATGAAATTACAGTTGGCCCGCCATAGATTCAGTAATTCCAATTGGAACAAAAAAATTAAATAAACAAAACAGTTCATAAATTTTGATGGTACTTGCCTGTACTATATAGTAGCAATCATTTTTTTATCACTTACATTGATGTGATCATAGGAAAGCAGTTGCACTTGTTATTTCACAGCTATGAATTGAAGAAAATCATTTTAAAATGATCCAAAGCACAAAGTAATTGATGACGGAAGATATTCTCCCAAGGCTAAAAGATGCTGTGAAATGATTTGTTCATATAACAAAATGCAAATAATTTGTTTTAGTTTTGAAAGAGAAAAAAATATTCTGACCCTAGCTACATATTCAATAAGAACAATTCATAGTTTATAAAATAGGAAGGGGAGGGGGGTTCTATCTAGTACTCTTGAAATTGCTACAGTTCCATCAAATTATATGATAAGTATTTATTAAATACTTCAAAAGCATTAAATTTGTGAGTGGAAGATATAAACAGAATGAATATTCCAGTAAGCAATATCATTGAGTCTATGTAAAGGCTGTAATCTACTGAGAAGAATGACATCAATCTATCTACTGCAAATAAGAGATTATTGTAATCTGTGCTATTTTCTAAACATCTAAATTATAAGAGAGCCTATAATTGCAAATGATGAGGCTGCTGTTAGATTTTCAGCTGAATTGAAAAAAGGAATATCCAAAGGCTTAATTATAATAAAAGTAGGTTATTCCATATGTAATTTTTATATTAAATTGTGTCATTGGTTTATATAAATACATCAAAAACATCTTGTGTATATACATGTGTATGTGAGTTTAAAATACATTTTAAGTAGGATATGCTATTATCCATTGGTATTCATATTAAAGTGAAGATTTGCAACCGTCACATATAGCAAGTCTTTTACATAAGAAAATGAAAATAGTTTTCATAAACATATATCAATCAATACAAATTGGGAATCTAAACAACATAATTTTATAATTGTAAAATGGCCTACAAATTAGGCAAATGATGTATAGTAAATAAATTCCTATCACTATTTATAAAAACAAATTTATTTCATTATTTTATTTTGTATAAATATAGAAAAATAAGATCTTGCAGAAGAGTAATCAAAAACCTTCCACTGTGGAGAACTTATATCAATGAATAGTGATATTTATTAAGGCTGTAAACCTCAAGAATATACACGTGAAAATGTGAAGGTAGGGAATTGTGGACTTAATCAGTAAAATATGGAATAGTTTCACACTCTTAGATCTAACCGCTTCAGCTTCACCTATTCATATAGAAAGTAGGTTGAAGTAAGGAGGGTTCCCCTCTTTTCTTCCAAAGCATAAGTTTGTGGTTAAGACCTGCAGAGCTCCCTACCTTTGCATTTCCACGCGCATATTCTTGAAGTTTACAATCTTAGTAAATATTACTTAAATAATCAATGTGTGTTTAAATAAATTTATAATTACATCAATGAATAGTGAATTTTAAATAATAGAGATTTCACAATTATTTTTAAAAATAAGTAATTAAATATTATTTAAAGCATATGAAAAGCTACAAAGTATGAAGAATTTGTAAAGAAAAAAGCAAAAACTCCATTTGAGGTGATAAAATACATAGTTTGAGAATAAACAAAATATAATAATGGTTAAACATAATAATGCTAGAAAAAATGCTCATAACCCTATATTAACATTATTCAAGTCATTGTGAAGTCTCTTATAATATGATTAAAAGCTAAAGCAAATGTATGTATGAGTTCTTCATTCATTAAAATGTAATTTTCATCTTCAGTAATAAAGGTGAATTTTTATCACAATTTTATTTTACAGTAAGCACATTGTTAACTTAGTACTTGTATACTTTATTGAATGGCTGAGTTGGCTGTGAGTTTATACCTGAATTACTAACTGGAAGTCTGACACCTGAAAAAATAGCAAAGTTCATCCATTAGGATTCTAATCAGAAGCCATTGCATGAGAGGCCAATGCATTAACCACTATACCATGAATTATTTATAATTAAATTTTGGATTCTAATATAAAAAGCTACATTAAATTTAATCTTTCTTCGTATTGTTAAAATCTTGAAGTTTGGTTGTGCTTTTTGATAATTTTGTTTCCCATGGATGTTTGTTGCTTTAAAATAGTTTAAAATTTTAGTTATTAGATTTTTCTAAAATATATGCTAGAACATTCCTTGTAGTGATATAATTAAATATTGCTTCAATGATGATTTGCAAAAAAATACTAATTTATGTTTTTGTTAGAATTTGTTTTCATAAAATGGATGCTTTTTACAATGCAATTTTTGTGAAACGTCGTAATATAGATTTTTTTCCCATGTGAAAAGGTATGCATTTTGCATAATTCCAGTAGTAAGAAAATTATAAATACCTAGAATGGATTTACAACTAATCACTAGGTTTAGCGATATCAACACTTTATACAATGAAGATTGCTGAAATGAATTAGTTGGCTCCAGATTGCCATTCATTATATCATTCTTTCAATGTGGCTTGGCCCTATGCAGTTTAGGCAGTAGTAGAGTTTCAGATGCTGGAATGTGGGTTCTATGATCAATTTTTGTGCTGACCCTTCAGCCTTCAAACTTATGAATTCTTGAGCAATAAAGTCATTCAAATATATATTTATATATAAATTTTTATTGAAATATATGTACTTAGAATAATCTGTTCCTAGCCCATGGCAAAAGCCAAATTTGGCATTAAAATAATCATTAAAAGAGAAAAAAATAAAAAATGCAAAATAAAAAAAACACATAAAATTACATACTGTATCTGCTATATAATTAGGTCTTAATGAAAACTAAAATTCATCTTTTAAAAGCATAAAATTAAAGTGTGAAACATAAATATATATCTTAGGAAAATTCAAAATTAATTGTTATACCTAGTTAGAATTTAATGAAAATCAAAATTCATTTTTTAAATGCATAGAATTAAAATATAAACATATATCTCCATAAAAATTCACACATGATTAATTTCAGAATTTTTTTCTTTCATAATAACATTCAACATTGGTTCTATAGTTACTAGCATCCGTAGTATGTCTTATAATGTTAAGGCAATTCAGTTTTTTTTTCATAATCCAATGAACCATATTTTGCAGGCTATAAATTTCTTTACAGAAACAGTATTTGTATTAGAAGAGATAGTAAAATATTCTTCAACAATTCTATTATCTGCTATTATCAGTTTATTAATCCATCTTAGCAAAAGAGTTTCCATTAGTCCCATAATATTACAGTGCAAACCGTACAAGCTAAAAATCCTTTCAACTTTTTAATTCTTTATTTTTTAAAAATATGATATAGATTGTTATTTTAAACATAGCATATTTAGAACTTAAATCACTAATCATTTGACAATTTTCTCATTTGGAAATTTTTTTTTTTTTACTTTTTAAACTGATCAATTTTTTGTAACTATTTGTCTGGTTATTGTTGAAGATTAGTAGTTGTATCCTTATGAAAAAAAACTGTAAAAAGCTAATAAAATTGAACAGATTGCAGAAGAAAAACTAAATGTAAATAAGCTCACAAAATATGATAAAGATGGCTGACACTTTATTCAAAGCTGAAATGCTCTAAAAGCTCTTACACATGTGATTATTATATTTGCCAATAGTGTTTGTTGCAGCATTTTCTATTTCATTCAATAATGTGTGCATAGAGTTGTTGATTTCATGTTTAGTATTAGATTTCCATCATTTTCACTGGGATTTCATTGTGATTTTTTTGTGCCTGATGCATCAGCAATAATCAATTTTCAAATTCAGCTTTTATTACAGTTTTGCACTAATAAAATACATTTTAAAAAATGTACAATATTTTCACTATTAGAGATATATCAATTCCATGTTCAGTGCTTAGATCTCTACCATTTTTACTTGTAAGTTTATTTTGAAATTATTATTTTTATACCAACATTAATCCGTGTTCAAATTCTGCTTTTGTAGCTTATTGCTAAATTATTACAGTATATATACTTAAGAGAATACTTTTTAAAGAAAAATATCTACAACATTTTTATTGCTAGAGATAGAAAGAGGAAGCGAATAAAATTAATAATTGAGTTTTAGTACTTAGATTTTTTCTATTTTGATTGGCCTTTCATTTTGAATGGGGGGGTATCAATATTAATCAGCCTCCCACTTCTGCTTTTATGGCTAAAATTGTTACATATCCAAAAGAATATTTTTTAAGTAAAATATTTTTTTACTGCTAACAATAGAAGGAAATGGCAAACTATTAAAATTTGGCAGTTAGATTTTTGCTATTTTATTGGTTACGATTTAATTTTGTTTTTGTGATGACAACATTAATTATATTTCAAGTGGCAAAGATATCCATCATTCTTGTGCTTGTTGGATATCCATTTTATTATTCACACCCTAAGCCTTCATTGTGACAGATATTACTCTATTATTGAAAAAAGTGTTTTATAGGTTTATGTTTTAAAATTAAAAAAATGAATCGTCTGTTAGTAAGGTTGTAAAATGTTTAAGTTCACTTTAACAAAGTTTCTTTATGTGGAAGGGAGATTGAAGTTGATTATTTTAGAATAGTAGATCGTTTTTCAAAAATCTAAATCTATAGAAATTAAAGTGTGATATTGCTCACAAACTTAAAGAGTGTTATTGTTGTTCAGGGAAGCAGAATATATTAATTAATATATATAGACCAAACTTAAATAATCACTGCACTTCAGCACAGTGTAGAAAGTCAGATAAATAATCATTTAAGGTTTTTTTTCATTTAAAAGATCTCCCTATATAGCTTAATCTGGATTTTTTTTTTTTTAGTTTCTTTGATTTTGAATTTATATATAGAAATAGTAATTTGACACTTAGTTTGAAGTATATTACATACATGAGGCAAATACTTGGATTTAGGGTAATAATATATCTTGGCACTAGCTCTGTTTAGTAATAGTTTTTTTATTAATTGGGTTTGTGGAATATTAAAATAGCTGTGGATGAAAGACAGCTGAAAAACTTGTGCAAAATTATTTTACATAGTATAAAATATTCTTTTTTTTGTAACTTTTTGGTTTAGATAGTCATAATATTTAAAATATATATATTTGATTTTTTAAATATATTTTATAAATTATCATGTAACAGTTATAAAAATTTTAATAAAATTAAGATATTTTATTGCTTATTTTTTATTATATGAAATTTAATATTTATCTTTTTATTTTTTCAGAAACTTTACAAAAGGCGAATAGAAACTACAGAATCACCATTGGGAACTGAACGGCCATCTTTGGAAGATCCATATTGTGGTGATGATCTTGAAAATTCTGCCAAAAGAGCACGGTCAACCCCTAATGCCTGCGAACAATCATCTGACCAAAATTTAACTAAAGTCTCCGTTCAAATTGTGCAGTATACAAGTTCTTCACAATCTCAGCATTCCCAGACAATTCACACAAATGTGACTGTTAAAACTCATGCTGGTAATGTTAAACCATGTGATTCTCCTCTTCCACCAAATCCATCCCCAGGTAATGCTCAGAATCGACCAACACCTGGATGCACTGGATCTCCTCTTTATCAAAGTACAAATGTGGAATGCAAACAAGAACCTTTAGGATTAGATTCTCAAGATGTTTGTAATGGTTCTTCATCAGATAGTACCAATAATAATTTATCAATTTCAGATTTTTCTGGACTAATGGGGGATGATTCAAATGACATGATTTATCCAGACATGTTGCAGGAAATTCTAAATGATATTCCTCCAGAATTAATGAAAGAATTAAATCTTGATAAAGATTTTGATAAGGACCAGGAAGACTGTGATTCTTTTGGAAAAGACAGTGCAATGTTTGATCTTAAACCAATGCCAAATGTTTCTATGACAACATCTCCTCAGCCACAGTCTACATTACTGCCACAAACATCACAGATTAGTGGAATGTCACAACAGTCACAAAATCAGCCAAATCAACCGCCTTCTGCACCACATCCTAATTCTAATTTGTTTGAATCAAATTGTACTACATCGCCTACACTTAATTTGCCATCTTCTCAAAGGATGCCTCAGTATTGCTCATCCCTTCCTCAGCCTTTATCTATGGACTTTAAATTGAGTGAGCCAAGCCCAGCTGCTCAAACATTAAAACAAATGGCTGAACAGCATCAAAGCCAACAGCAAAAACAGCAAACAAATTTAAGGTTAAACCTCAATTCACCTCACGCTCATTCTCCATTTTCTGAACAAGGCTTTACAGATTCTTTACAATTTCCAAGAACTCCTTCATTTCCTCACACATCTACACCTTTATCTACAGCATCAGCTCCATCTACTTTTCCTTCTATGCAGAAAACTCCTTCACAACCTACAGTTTTTACTTATTCCCAGCCAGTATCAAGTGGTGCAAATTTAACATCAATGAAGCAAGAAAATCATGTATTTTCACACCAAGCTGCTATGAATCCATTACAGGAACTTGAAATGCGAAAAAGACAGCAACAACAGCAACAACAAATGCAACAACAGTTGCATCGCATGCCAGAGCAAAAACAAATGCCAGGATCACTGACCACAAAATCTGAAGTATCACCATTATCATTTGGTGGTACTAAACCACTCTCTCACTTTTCCGAGCCATTATCTTTACCCCCTAATTCTGGGATGCCAAATTCTGCAGCTTCTCTTCAATTTTTAAGGGCGCCATCTGCACAATTCCCCCAGCGTCTTCCTGGTCATTTACAAATAAATCAGAGTCAACACATGCAAATAATGCAACAGGGAACACATGTGCCACAACACCAAGTAGCAGATATTAAACAGAGTCAAGGTATTTATAGTTATCATATGCCAGATCAGCTTTCTGTTTCTCAGTCTCAGTCTCTTCATGTTCAACCACAGTTCAATATAAATCCTACTAATAATCAAATGATGAGTTCTCAAATGATGAGACCACCCTTTTCAGATAAGAAAATTGATGAAAGTTTACTCCATCAACAAATGATGAAACAGCAGCAACAGCAAATGAGACAAAGAGATCAGCAACAACAACCAATAAGAACTCGGGAACAACAACAGCAGAAACTAGCAGCACAGATTCAACAACAGCAGCAACAACAAAAGCAACAGCAGCAACATCAAAAACAAAATCAGTATCAGCAGTTCAACAGACCATCAGATTACAAGTCTCATGCAAGTACGACACCGGCACAATTATCCACAAATTATCAACAAGGAATGTTAGGCATCAATCCTATGTTAAGTATGATAGGAGAAAATCAAAATTTTGGAAGGAACATGGTAAACCCACCAAATATGTTTCCAAGTTTATCTGGGAATGTTGATTCCAAATCAGTACAGATGCCAAATACTGGGATTTTTAATCCAAATCTTGCCCAAGGATCATCCCATACAATTCAACATGTGCCAAACCCTATGCATTTTGGGACATCTGCAGCAACTATACCTACGGTATCTGTAACCCAATCATCGCCAGCTTTATCTGTCACAAATTTTACTCCACAATCTGCTGGTCCTACTATGATTAGTAATCGTAGTGTGGCTCCTAACACAACAAAACCTACTTACGCCAATGCCCAAGTAAGGGCTCAGCGTCCACCAAATGTTAATGTTGGCCCTGAAGGTTTGAACATATCACAGCAGCGATCTGCTCAAGAATGGCATCAATTAATGATGCAAAATCAGTCTTCAGGAACATTTAAAAATATAAACCAGGTGCCAACTTCACAAACTGCTTCTTTAGCATCTGCAAATTATAATATGAACAATAATATGCCTGTAGCCACAGTGCAATCACCAAAAACTCGCGTTATTGCACCAAATAACATGCAAAATCAATCAGTTGGATTAGGTATTCAGAACAATGCCAATAATCAAATGATACTTCAACAGCAGCGGAGAAATGTTGGAAATCAGCAACCTCAATTAAATATGAGTGGACCTGGTACCATTATGAGTATGCAGATGTCTACTTCTGTCACAATGACAACAGCACCACAAATGAGCACTCAGCCCCATGCAGGCTCTTTTGCTCAAAATTCAGGAGATAATGATTTTTCTCTAGACTTTTTAGATAATGCCACTCTAGGTATTGATAGCAGCAGTTTTTCCAGCAGTGAAGCAGATTTATTTGATTCTGTAATGCAGAATAGCAGTTCCACTTTTAACATTTTAGATGATATGGGTTTATTGGGAAAGTGATAAACTTTTTATTATTATTATTATTACTTTCTTTGTTTTAATTTCCATTATTTGAATGTCACTTGGGCATTATTTTGCCTGTACATTGTATAATATATTTTAGGGATTAAGGACAAATTTCCTAATATTCTTTTTACAGCACATTCCCACAATCTTTTTTAATCTTTTCCGTTTTACATTTTTTAAAGATACCAAACTGTGTAATACATACGCCTAAGTATGCTTTAGGGTAAAGGTAAGGGAGAAAATGTTGATATATATATATCAGGGCGCAATGAAACAATTATGTGAAATATGTGGCAAATCTGATTTCTGCCGATTTATAGGCTCATTATGTTTATTATATATATGTTTTTATTTGTTTCTTTTACTTTATTAAATCTATGCATAAATCCCCCCCCCCTTTTTTTTTTGTAATATTAAAACTGTAATTATCATCAACATTAATAAAATCCAAAGACATTATACGTGGATTTTTTTTCTCCTATTAAAAGTCCAAGGTAGCTGCCAAACCTATTTCATTCGGTCATTGCAATAAAATTGTCAAAAGCATTTAATTTATTACCCGCATCTTCTAATAAGATAATACCTGTCATGTCTCTTTAAGTCATCTTTTCATAGTTCTTTGACAAATGCAGATATTAAAGTACAATGTTTTTATTTTATCGTTTTAATTATGGACATTATTTTAAAGCAATTTTTTTTTTTAAAAATAAAAATACTAAATCAAGCAAGCACTTTTTGTATTTTTATTTTATGGCATTTTGAATTACAAATAATACAAGTGTAAAATAATTATTTCCTGCTTGCTTTCTTTTTTTTTTTAATTTTGAATATTGAAAATCGATTGAAATAAATTGCACACCATTAGAATTCAAACTTTCTTAGAAACGTTTATACTGAACCTAGTAATTACCTTCTATAATTCGTATTGTAAAAAGCCTTCATGATAATATAAAGGATCCAGTCAAGTATAAATAATAAATATTGTGCTTAACTTCAAGTGGAATTGGACCAATCTCTTTATATTTCTTTCTTACGTTTTGCCGTTACTTAGAATTCCAAATATTGGTGCTGATTTAAAAGGAAAATATTTCAAAGGCCAGCTTTTGGGATATGTTGGGTCAGATTAAGTAAAATATAATAAACAACAACCTTGTCTTTTGAATTGATATGGGCTTTTTTTTTTTTTTCCATTTATGATAACTGACCACCCCTAAATAGAAAAATAGTACAGCCCTTAATAATTTGGAAGTGTTTAGGATCGTTGATTCTTTATTAAATGTCTATTATTTTAATCATGAATGGGGTATAAAATATTTAATACGCTTAACGTTATGCTTTTAGATACCTTTGTAAATATTTCTGTAAACTGGCGAAAGTGATAAAAAAAATATTCAACAACGGTTGCCAATATAGTTAGCTCCTTTTAGTATATTATAGCTAAACCAGTAAATTGGTCAGAGAGTTTATGGGAATAAAAATAAAGTTGAATTAAACAAAACACCATCTCCAGTATAAAAGATTTTAACTTCTAGAATATTTTTGTATATGAAAAAAAAAGGAAAATGAACTGTGTAATGAACACTATGATCAATTAATTTTTGTTTATTAATGAACACTTTGTGTTATTTTTACTTTTATTGTAATTTGTATTAAAAATTGTAGAATTTTTATCTTCTAATGTGTTTGCGTCTATATATATTTAAATCATAACCCTGTTTAAATATATATTGTTATAAATCACCCATTTACTTATTTTCAGCATTTAACTGATTTTTTTTTTATATTAACGTTTGATAAAAACTAATTTAGGTTTTTTCAAAATAAAATTCTAATTATTCACACTCTCTCTCACACACACACATATACTGCATGTAAACTATATGAAAATTCTTAAGACATATATATATTTGCATTAATATTAAGATATTATTTTACCATGATTACTTTGAACTGTTAATGAATTTAATGTTATTTGTCAAGCCAAGAATGAATAGCGTGCTCTTTGATAGATAATCATGTCAAAGTCCATTATATTTCTACTTCAAGACTAATTATTTTCTCATTAATATTTTTAAATAATTTGCTGGTTTGTATAGGTGGAGTGGCAGACTTTGGAGATCAAGGTCTATGGATTGTAACTCATCTCTGTTATTTTCTTTGCTTGAACTTATTATAAATTTTTAAGCAATGAACTAACTTCTCATACAGTATATATATTTAAATAATTGTAAATAGAGGGATTTGAACTTAGAATTTTTCAGTCTATATTCGTTCTCCACTCCATCTCAAACAACTCACACATGACCACATATATGTTAAAAAGATAGATGATCACCAGTATACTTATTTATTGCACAACCAGCACTCATCAGTTGGACTAGATCATAATCTCCAACACATATATACAATCAGTGCTTGGTTTATATTAAGATAGCAATTCCTTAAACTTTAATGAACAAGCTTCAATGTTCTTAAACCTTCCAACTATTCAATCGTCCATTTCATTAAAAACCAATGATTGAACACTCAAGGTTCTTGGTAGATTTGATATTGTAGTCATATTCATGTAGATATTACATATCAGTCTAAACCCCTCATCGTATCGGATCATTATGTATCCATATATTAATAGAAGAAGGATGGGCTGAATTTATAGATGTAACCTATTTCAAAAGCAAAATATAATTAGCCTATTCATTCAGTGTAGTGAATGTTTTTTATATAAGAAAGTAGAGGGATTTGAACTTAGGATTTGTCAGTATATATTCACATTTTGTAGTCATGTTCTCCACTCCATCTCAAACAACTCAGATACATGACCATATATATGCAAAAAGGTAGATGACCCCCAGTATACTTATTTCTTGCAGAACTAGCACTCATCAATTGGGCCAGATCATAATCTTCCATACATATATACAATTTTATATTAAGATAACAATTCCTTAAACTTTCATGAATATGCTTCAATCTTCTCACCCTTCCAACAATTCAACTATCTATTTTATTGAAAAACCAATGATTGAATGCCCTTGGTGGATTTGATATTGTAGTCATATCCATGTAAACATTATGTTAATCTAACACCTCATATTGTTGGACCATTAAGTATTGTACCGGTCAGAATTTTATGTTCATCTAACAAGATCTAGAATTTGAGCAAAAGTACCCTAAATCCACTCATGACCGAGATACACAGATCAAGAGCAATCATGGATTCTGCCCTGTTTGCCCTTCTCTAAAACTATAACATTATGAACAACATTTCTGATGATAATAGATTAATTTTATTAATTCCAGTCCCGAAGATACAGTGGAAAGACGAGATCTACAGGAAAAATGTGACATTGATTAACTTCGAACCCCTAACAGGGAATAAGAGTGTCCTGATTATACCGATATTTCACTAGAAACTAGGTTAATGAAATGCAGTAGACTAGCATAAGATTAAAGAGAATCTGAATTATATATTACGCAACCCATTTAATGATGTGTATGCATAAAACAACACTAAGACAAAGAATGATTAAATAGTAATTAGGAAATGTTAATATAATTAATTAGAGATCAAACATATAAGTAATGAAAATATAAATTTAATAAATACAAACAATGAATTTATTTACAGGTGACATAAAATTAATAGAATCTGGGTTTTACATAGTCAGTAGCAATGATTTACATATTCTATAGATTATATAATTATAGAATATGGGTTAGAATGATTAAAGAATATGCAAGTAGGAATTGAGTAGATAATGGATATTATATGCCATATACTCAGATGATGCGGTTTAATATGCTAATGGAAGGAGATATCAATTTTAACATAGATTTATAATATGGTAGCTATGATTGACTAAAATGAGAAATCAATGATCTTAAGAAACATAGATACAAAATGGAACCTTATTTATATAAAACCATATTTGAATTGTGGTTTATTCTAACTTAAGAAACATAGATACAAAATGGAACCTTATTTATATAAAACCATATTTGAATTGTGGTTTATTCTAACAATACAGTGAATATGCCTTTTAAAGACATTACAAGGATTATTAAGTCAATAATTATATGTGACATCAATCATTTGGAAACAAAAGCATTTATTTGTGTATTTAATTAAATCATTCTGATTTGATAGAATTCACTAAATGTTGTTTACTACCATATCTAAAGATTGTTTAAATTAGAGGGCGGCTAGCTTAACTAAGCTTTAAAATGACATTTCTAACATATAAAATAATAAAGAGAAAAAGGATGGTTTACAGTAATCACAGCATTACGACTTATAGATAGGTTAGAGCAGTATAAAATATTAAACAAGAATTCTCAAATGATAGCATTAGAAATATTAAGTCCACTTTAGGATGAGAGGCTTCATCAATTATAATGAATATGAAAATCTGCCTGCACTTTTGACAGAGCGGTATTTGAAGAAGTGGTTAGTAGGGGATTCCATGGTTCGGGTTTTCCGATGTTATCCCATGCAGAGCCTCACTACAACCTCGCATTATCCTGGCGTCGGTGCTTCCAAACTCCATTGCGGGATAAGCCATAAGAAAATGATCCGGGACCTCTGGATATATTGTTTGACAAAGCAAGAAATATGATGTTTTATAACACTATCAAGAGTAAGCAGCACTAATAAGATTCAGGTCCTTAATGATGTTGATATGTTAACTAAAGCCCTTGTAAATTAATAATATCTAGTGTAATGACATGACAAAATTTAATCTATCCTTAGAGGTATGCCACTGATCTTAAATATTGATTAGAATGTCAAAATATAAAAAGGAGAAAAATATTGTTCTCTTCATTAAACAAATAAAAGTATGCTTAATGGATAAATAATTACATAACACAATTATAATGTTGGGTGGTGTGACAAGCAAATGATTGATTACTAAAAAAAGGTAAGGCCATTGAATTTTCTTTAAGAATATTAAAATTAACTAAATCAATAGTGTTAATAATAAGAAATTGATATCACAACATATGACAGCATATAGTCTGCCATTAGGCAAATATAACTATTTAATAATATTCAATTTGAGCGAATCTTAGTTTTGTAAGAAGACTTACATTTAAGTATTTAACTATCCCATAATATCGGGATGGAGAATTAAAATAATATCAGTTTACTAGATTGAGTCATTAGCATATTAAAATTAATTTTAATCAAATACATAATTATAAGAACATGAAGTTAAGATTTGCTGCATTTAAAATAGTGAGAAATAGATAAAGTGTAAAAGCCAGTAAATACATTTAAAGAATATAAATCTATAGATTCGTGCATTTATATTTTACAAAGAGAGAAGGTCATTAATTTACTATAATTATTATAATTGGCACTCTATCACCAATATTTAAATAGATAGAGAGTTACATTAAAACAAATTATTGTTAAATAAAAGAAGGTTTAAAGAATTCATGTTAGTTGCATGGACAGGATTACCTTCTGATGACTTGTTGGCTGTACGGGTTGTTATGCATGAGAAATAAAATATGGGAAACACAGTCAGCAATGCAGAGTTCAGATAAAATAATGATTGGCATCTTTGTAGAATTAATTTATCATTTGATTAATGCAGTTCTTAATTGGCGATTGCATGATAGCATAGCGGTATTGGAGACGATCTTGGAAAGATCGGGAATGTAAATTTTTTCTCTCTACTCAGAAGTCATTTTATCAAAATTTTAAGTGGTGTGAATTTGTTCAGCAACACTTCTCAGAAAAATAACAGTAGAATGGCCTGTATTTATACATCAACAAAACTTTCTAGAAACTTCTATTACATTGCCGCTGGATGTGCCCGGATGTGCATTACCTGGCCTGACTGCACTTATGCTTTGTTTAAGATTTACATTTGAAAGATGATAAAAGATAAGTTCTGGAGAGTATTGTTCTAATCTATTTCGAGATTGGAAATAGATTCAATAGACATAATTTCCATTAACTTTAGGATTGCTAAAATAAATCTAATTTAACAACAATATTTTAAATTGAATAAGGTACGTTCTTTTGTTTTGTAAATTTAGTTATGTTAATTACTCTCCAGAACCTTTTCTTGTATTGCATCAGCTTGATAATAAAATACACAAATTATATAAATACAAAATATATTTTTAAAAAAATGTAAACATATTATTTACAGCATTTTTATGTATTTGTAACACACACACACATGATTATTTGAGGTAGTGTAAATCCTAAATTATTTCCGAATAAAAGTTTTAATAGAAATTGTCTTTATTTAAAATAACTGTTTAAAATTTACAAGGGGGGGGGGATTGTGTGTACAGAACTGGGTTTGAAACTCTAGTCTAAGGTTACTAATATCACCAGACAGTAAAGCAAAATATAACAGATTTTACTGTTTTAGTATTCATATATTAATTGAAGAAGGATGGGCTGAATATATAACCTATTTCCAAGGCAATATGTAATTAGCCTATTCATTCGTAATGTTTCTTATATAAGAAAATAGAGAGATTTGAACTTAGGATTTTTCATTATATATTTGCATTATGTAGTCATGTGTGTCAGTTGTTTGAGATGGAGTGGAGATGAATATAGACCGAAAAATCCTAAATTCAAATTCTTCTATTTATATAAGAAACTTTCAGTACACTGAATGAATATGCTAATTAAATAATCGTAAAAGATTTTTTTCTATGAAAATTTATGGTTGTTTACTTTTTAATAGCAATTTTATTGAGACACTATATTCTTCTGCGTAAAACGCATGCAGTTGATTCAGAAGATTTTAGCTCTATGTATGTATTTTATATCATTTTCAACTCTTTTCCACACCACTTTACAAAATTCGAGATATTCAATCTTTTTTTAATGCATCATTTTTGTATATCTTCATATTCCTTCTTTTCTACATAAATTCTCTAGTCTCAGTAGAAATTTTATTGGTCAATTGCTGCTTTTTTCTATCAGCTATCTTTGTTGCAGTTTTTAAAAGTGTAGTTTTTAAAAGTGTATCAGTTATTTTCATATTAATTTCATTCAAATCTGAATCATGTTCAAAATCTATTAATACTTAAACCGATTTGTAAGTTCAAATTTAAATTCATTAGAATGTTTCTGAAGATTAGGAATATCAACTGTAAATATTGTTTTTCTTAATAATATTTGTCTCTCTAGTTTTGCATTAACACGTATTTTACATCTTACTAATTGATGATCACTTCCTGTGTTAAATTTATTAAGAACATTACAATCTTGAAATATATATTTTCTGTTAGTCAAAATATAATCCAATTCTGCTGCATCTTCATTTGGATGCTTCCATGTCCATTTCCTTTTAACATTTTTCTCAAAAAAAGAATTCATAATACAAAGTTTTTCTTTTTCTGCAAACTCCACAAGTCTATGTCTCTCTCTCATTTCTATTATCATAACCAAAATTACCTACAGCACTTTCATCTTTCATTTGTTTACCAATTCTAGCATTAAAGTCTCCCATAACAATTTTAAAATGTTGTTTACTCTGATCAAAAGCCTTTTGTACATTCGTATAAAAATCTACTATTTCATCACTATGAGAACTTGTTGGGGCATAAACCTGAATTATCTGCATTTGATATCTGCTATTAAGTTGTATAATCTTGCCATTTTGTCCGATACACCATCAATCTCCACAATGTTATTCTTCCAGTTTTTATTTATAATGAATCCTACTCCACTTGTATTTTCAATATTTGTGTCTTAATAATAGAATACATGTCCACTTTTTAAATCAATTGTCTCTTCACCTTCTAACTTCGCAAAGTCCAATAATGTCTCATTTAATATAAGACAGTTCTCCTAATTCTTGCAATCTTCCTTCACTTGAAAGTGATCTGCAGTTGTAAGTACCTAAATAAAAGTCATCATCAAATGGCAGCCTGGATCCGCAATCAGGGGATTCTTAGTCGCCTCCACCTTCGGCCACCAACCACTGTCTTGGTTGGTGACTTTACAGCCTCATGGGAATAAGGGCCATGATTTATTTTTGTCTGTCATAATAGTATATATCTATTGGAAAAATATCATGTACACAAACATTCATTCTGCCTTATCAGGCAACTATGAAGAAAGATCATGGTGTTTCTTGATCTTAAACTCAGAGATAAAAAGCCAATAAACACCATGCTGGCTAATGTGGGTTGGTGAGCAGCTCATCCATGTTCATATACTATATGAATAATCACATAGTAATAACAGCTGCAATGACAGGAATGTATGGAGTGGACATTAGGAAATTTACCCTGCTCAGTTTCTTTAAGGCCTCCAAGAGGAATCATAGGGTCTCCTTTCAGTTAATAGCAAACGCTTTTCTGCAAATAATGTTTTGTTTTTGCAAATAATGCTTTAGAGCTACAGGAAATGTTGCAGGAGTTATAAGATGAAAGTAGGGCTAAAGATAAATGTTAAAAAGACTAAAGTAATATTTAATGCATTTTCTCAAAATATGAAAATAAAGATTGATTATGATGAATTAGAAGAAGTTAACAGTTACAAATACCTTGGTCAGATTATTAATATAGATGGAAACATAATGGGTGAAATTAATCAATCAGAATTAAATGTGGTTGGAATGCTTTTAGTAGAAATAACTTGACACTAAAAGGAAATGTGCCTATGTGTTTGAAAAGAAAGATTTTTGTTTTACCAGTTCTTAATTATGGATCTGAGACTTGGTACACTTAATAGAAGAGCGATACAGAGATTTCAGACCATTCAAAGAAGTATAGAGAGATGCATGTTGGGAGTAACAAAGAAAGCAAAAACCCAATATATGGATAAGAAAACAAACCGGTGTTACTGACCTCTTTGAAAAAATTAAAAGACTGAAGTGGAGTTGGGCTGGACATTTTGCTAGAAGAGATGATAATAGATGGACAATTTAAATCTTAAAACTGGATTCCAAGAGTTGTAAAAGACTCAGAAAGAGACCATATGTGAGATGGATGAAATAAGAAAGTGTGCAGGAATGATGTGGAAAAGAGAAGCTAAAGATCAGAGAAGATGGATTGAACTTGTAGAGACCTTCATCCTGCAGTGGATTGATAATGATGATGGTGTATTTTAATTTTCTACCTAAAGATAGATTAAGCAATATTGGATTTTAACTGGTGATAATATTTAAATATTACTGGTAATTGCATACTACTAAAATATTATTTTATCCCTTTATATCATTTAAGATTTTTGAATAGCCAGTTTTGAAATAGATCTGTTATGACTTTGATATACCTGTTGTACAATTAAGCTTATTAAAGTTATGATCATATACATACATATATTGAAATTATTATTTACTCCAGAGATTGCTTCTTTTTGCAACCTATAGTTCTGAGAAAGGGTTAAGAGTTAGGTTGAAAATGTATATCTTCTGAAAGAAATTGCACAAGCAGATACTGATTTTGATATTTAATTATGATTTTACTTTAGTTAGGGTGATAAATAATCTTACAAGTAATCTAATGATATTGAAGTATCAGAAGTGACATATTGAGTTTCATTCTAGGAATCTTAGCTATAAGAAAAAGATATAGATTATACATTTAATATTAACATACATTTTTATATTTGTGGAATATAATTCTAAAGCTAAATGTGTTTGAATTTTATAATTATTGCAGAAAAATAATTGAGAGCAATTTGTATATTAATCATTGAAATTTCACATGTTTTGCAATCATTTTTCCATAAATATTTTATATATATTTTATGATTCTCTTAATTTTATGATTTTCTTTTTTACTATTTTTTAAATCTTTCTCATATATACCTCTTCTTTCTAAGAGCATATCTATTACAGTTCTTGTTCTTAATATGAACATATTTTTTTAGTCTAATTTACCTAAATTTTCTAACTTCCCCAATTTATAATTAATCTCTTTAATCCAGTAGTAGAATGGATTTGAGAACTAACGGTTTTTGGATAAAAGCTCAATTTATTATTACCAATTCTGTAATGGCTCAGACCTCTTAAGCAATAAACCATTTGATTATTTTAATGAAATATATATATAATTAGCACCTAACAAGCTTTTTCTTCAAACACAAATTTTAATACAACAATATCCTATTCCCATATTAAAAGTCTTACTCTTTCATTTAAACTATTATCATTTAACTAATTCTCGAAATAGAAGTATTGACCTACGATATTTTTATCTTTAGCATCTATTTGCTTAGTTTTAGTTTAATTGCACGTGTTCTCTTTTCAATTTTTTTTTTTTTTTTTGCAAAATTAAATTCACAAGCATCAGTTTGTATTTTATTGAAAAATATACTTAAGCAAACTATATATAAGCATTAACAGCAATAGTCAATAGATCTAAAGGCTCAGATCGATATTTACCAATGAGGAAATCAAAATGAACAAATCTATAAAGGAACTACCTTTGCTTTTTTTTTTTTTAATCTGTTCATTGGTTTAAATAGATAAGATTCTGGCTATTAGTCTTTATGAGGAGCATTGTGTCCACATATCCATCAGACAATCATCTACTTTTTCTAAATTATTTAAACTAATAAGTAGTATAAAGCTGGTTGCGAAATTGATGTGTAATCTAATGCTCCTCACTAAAGAAAGATAATGACCATTTGGTAGGCAGTGTTATCTGATATCCATTAATAATTTATGCCTACATAGGTAACTCTAGAGTAG
Organism: Epiperipatus broadwayi; assembly: GCA_028023455.1. Taxonomy (NCBI): domain Eukaryota; kingdom Metazoa; phylum Onychophora; class Udeonychophora; order Euonychophora; family Peripatidae; genus Epiperipatus; species Epiperipatus broadwayi. The sequence continues at coordinate 483,704 of JAQFVV010012602.1, read as the reverse complement.
GGTGATAAAATGCTATTAATGCCATTGTTAAGTGTAAGATGAAAGAGTCGTGTACACACAAAATTCTCAGATTGTTAGCAAACACTTAAAGATTGGCCAAACAGCAAAATAATTAAAGTTATTCAGTACTGATGATTTAAGAAATATGAAAAGATCAGTGAAAATACATAACTAATTAGTATACTTATCAATGACCCATTTGGCATGATGTTCATCTGTTAAAGAGAGAAATATCATTTAGTATTTTACAAAATTTTAAATTATGAACTTTAACTCAGTATATAATTAACTCAAGAAATAAATTCTGCGATCTTATACTTCCAACAAATATTGAAGTTTCATTTAATGAGCCTTTTCACTTGTCTCCTTATCTTTGACATACATTATGACTTATATAGATTACTTATTAACTTTATTACAATACCATTCCATCATACCAATTAAATCATTTATTTCAGTGAACACAGAAAGAACTAACAGTTATAGATATAAATTCTATGCACAAATAACTGTTATTCAAATTGAGAAATATTTGAAATATATAATTATTTGTCTTTCGTTTCATAACTTGAGATTCAATATTATCTTAATATTATTTATAGTTATATATATATATATCAATATTGTTGGTAATCTATAAATGCATGCTTGCAAATTACTGAATGAAAAAAGAACATTATAGATAGGTTAATGTTTTTACTGGACAAACACAAAATGTATATATAATTAAAAAAACAACTAATGTGGACAATAGATATATTTCTATCAATTCATTCTCCAATCAAAATACATGTTCTTGGTGACATTGTGAAGCAAATCTTACTATAACATTGATGACAGTACAAAAATTCTGAATGTACAATATTAATACCCAGAAAAACTTTAACAGATCTTTCTATTTATAAATAAGAATTTATTGCTTAGCTTTTCATAAAAAATAAAAAAAGAATGTGATGATTGATTTTATTAAAAAAAAAAATCCAATTTTTAAAAAAAAATCATATCACAGGAATTTTGTGTACAAAAGTTTAACTAAAATGCATCAATATATATAGGTATATGAAAGGATAATGTTATATGAATCTGAACATTCTCTTATCAAATCTTAAAGTCTACTTTTAAAAAAAAAAACATTTTTATTATGCACTAAGGGTTACAAAGATTCATTGAGTTAATAATTAGAGTTCTTATGTCTTTTATGATTGGCCTACCTAGATGTTAGTTGGAATAGCAATCAAATTACATGTGTTTTTATAAATACCTATAGAGGCGATCTTCTTGTCTCTTTGTTGTAATTTCTTAATTAGATCAAAGAAAAAATTAGCATTATTATCCATTCGTTGGTCAAATACAAGCTTGCATCTAATTGTCTAAACAGTAAATAATAGAAACATAGAAAGCCTAATGAGTGGGAAGAGTCCCTTCTTGATACAATCTGCAATTGCAGTGAGGGGGCTCCCGATCTATCTATAGCATGGATTATGTCTCTTTGGATTTTTAATTCATCACACCAAAAAAGTGTATGTATCGTTATCTCTTCAGTCTGTTTACATAACTGGCAGATTGGTTCCAACTTAGAAAATACCCTTTTAATAACAAGAAAATGATCTGTTGGGAGCACTTCCAAGTTTAATTTAACCAGGAAGTCAAGGAATTTTGGTTCAAGCATTCAATGCTTGAACCTAGAGATCATTCTATTGTTTGTAATCTGAAGGAGCATGGTAGCAAGCCCAATCTTATTGTGGGTGAGCTTATAGACTTCCCCGAAAGATATCTTTTTTAAGAAAGTTTGTGTGTTTATTTGGATATGCTTGTTAACATTAGATATCATGGATCCTATCCATCCAGTTGCATTCCCCTTAAACTGACTGCAACCATTTTTCTTCCCCAAATCAGCTTCGTACAAATAGAATTTATTTTGTTCTTGAAACCATGAGTAAAGGAAATACCAGGCATAAAATAGTTTATCTTTGGAAAAAACCAACATGTTCAGTAGTGAGATCTTGGCAAAGACCGAAAGATAGACCTTTGCAAGTGTATCAGTGATCTTCTGAGATGTCAAAATGACTGAATGGATTTCCTCATGGCCGATGTAGACATAAAGAGAGGAAACCCAAGAAACTTTTGTGGTTCTGCCATGAATTGTGATGTGACTTTGTGACCAGAGCTAATTCTCGATGATGATTTTTCAGCATTAAAGCACAGCCCATATTTTGTTGTATACTGATTTAAGATTGACAAAAGGGAAGGGATGTATTTAATAGAAGGCAAACTCACTACCAGGTCATCCATATAAGACAGGTGGGAATTAAGATAAATTAAAAATCATTAATTAACTTCTTTTTTTTCTTAAAAAAAAACAAACAAACAATCATAGATTGAATAATAGAAATTAAGATTAGCTACTTTATGAAAATTCAAGGAGAAAAAATTAAAATAGCAAATTTATCATTTTAGAAATATCAGAGATTAAAGTTCAACGCTATCTATGATGTTAACTTATAGTTCAATGTAAAAGGAGAGTTTATCCACAAATATTTTATTTTATCTAGTGGTAATTAAAATTTTAAGAAATCCATCTGCTTTTAATTTAATTAGCGAAAAATCATTTCCATTTACCATAATTTTCAAGAATTATTAATTCACTGTTATGAAGATGTCTAACCATGTCATATCTGATTTCTTTCTAGAACTTTAATAATTTCTTGAAATTCAATTTAAGACTTCAGCTGTCTAACTATTGTTATCTCTCTTAGCAACTTGTTCATCCCAACTCTATTTCAGCCTTTTAGTTTTTTTAATATCAGTGATAATTATTGTTTTTTATCCATGAGTCTGTGTTACTTTTATCTTAAAGATCAAATTTTTGATCCATATGCAAAAACTGGAAAACACAACTTTCTCCAAATTCATACATATATTTATTATAAAGTTATTTTTAGCAAAGACTATCCAAGTTTAATTTTATGATTAATTTTATCCATTATATTTCCAAAACTATTAGTAATCTGATCAAAATATTTGTAATAGTCAACTTCTTACAACTTTATTATTATCAATCAATTTTTGTTTCCCTTTAGTCTTTTAATAGTATTTATTTTTAGTCCTACCTTATTTCTTTCATTTGTAAAACACTTTCTTGAAATCCTGAAGTATTATTTGCAAAAGAAACCACAACATCTACAAAAAATGATTTATATAGTTTTTATTTATTTTACTCTTTTAGTTTTTATTTTACACATAAAAATTTTTGGAGATAGAAAATCACCTTACTTTTCTTTGTGCTGTCATGTGATCTAATTACTGTTGCTGAGTTTTGATAAATATTTTTCAGAATTTGATATTTCAAAGCTTTGATCACTGTGGAATTGCATATAGAGACAAATACCTATTTGTAATGCAGTCATCTTTTCTATAACTTCTTTTAATACTTAGATCTGAACTACTGTGTTCTTGCTACTTTTAAATCTAGCTTGCTTTAGTTTAATTTGAATCCCAAAATTTTCTGCAGATCAGTTATACTTAAGAAAGATAGAAGATTGATTAGTCAGTAATTTTGTAATATCTTCTTTTTCATTATTTTATAACATTGTTATTTCTAAAACTGTTGTGATAAATCTTGATCATTTGGTATATAGTTTTTGTAATTATTTTTTTATTTTTTTTTCATTGACCTTTTGAAATATATTATTAACAACTACATCATTTTGGGAATTTCTCAATTTTTAATTTAATTGTATGCCTTCATTTCAAATACTTGGCATTTTAAAAATATTGTAGGATTTTTTTGTTTTTTATTATTATATAGTTCTTTTTCAAACATCACACATTTCATGATATTCTATTTAGTAACAATGTCATATTTTTATTGGTGAAATAACTTTTGTTCATTTCTATAATTTTCTTTGCCAATATCATTATTAACGTTTTTTATACCAGTTTATAGAATTCCAGATATTCAAGATTATTTAAAAATATTTTCATATTTCTTTTTGCCCATATAACTGTGTCTCAGTTGAATATTTACTGATAAATTACTGCTTTTTTATCTGCCCTTAGTAAGAGAATCATTTATTTTTTTATTGAATTTATTTAGAAAAGAGTCATCATCAAAATGTGTTAATATTTTAAAATATTTGCAAATTAGAGCTTAAATTCACTGGAATATTTCTATAGATTAAGGAAACTATTAACAAATTACTTTCTTAATAATTTTGCATTAGCACATGTTTCTCAATTTATTAATAAATTATTACTTCCTGTGTTGAATCTTGAAATATACATTTTTTTTTAAATCAAAATAATTCAATTCTATTTTTATCATCATTTAAATGTGTTCTATGTTTATGTTTGCCTATAATTTTTTTTAGCAAACATAATCTGTAAAATAAAAATTGTTTACAAATTTAATTTGTTTATATATACTGTATATATATTTTGCCTCCATATTTGCCAAAAATCTTCAGTAACAATTATAAAATATTGTTTGATTTAATCCAAAAGCATATAAGAAGTTCCTTAATTCTTCATTAGAATGAAAACTTATGATTTAAACCTAAATTAACTGTATTTAGTATTTTTCATTAAATTGAATATCTACTTTTGCCAATCTATCTGATGCACAACCAATCTTCACAATGTTCATCCAATTTTTTACTTACCATAAGTCCCATTTTGCTTGTTCTTACAATATTTTGCATTTATAGTAATGTACATGTCTACTTTTCAAAACATTTTTTTCACCTTTTCCGCCCCTAACTTTATGAAATCTAATAATTTCTCATTTAATATTTCTTATTCTCCTATTTTATGCAATCTTCTTTTATTTGAAAGTGATCTATTATTGTAGCTAAATAAAAGAACAATATTAAACGTAATTTAAATGTTTAATCCAATAATCTGCATTCAGTCACAAATTTTGCTGCTGTCTTAGGTAAAAACTTTATTGCCTTTGGCATATGAGGGCCATAATTTAATTTTGTCTGTCATGATTTTCAATATAAAAGAATGAATATTTATGTTTATGTTATATATAGAGCTCGCAAAATAAGCTCTTAACAAGATTTGAGAATATCTATATATATAACAATTGTAAATACAAGCTTTATTAAATTAAGTCATGTGACATCTGACTTGATTTTTTTGATCCTTTCATGTTTATGTTATATCTTGCTTTCAAAAAAACTACTCAATTAACATTTACTAATAGATCAAAACTAGTAAATTTACACATTAATTGAGACATTAGTTGGCATGATATTCACATTTGTTTATCATATAAATAAATGTTACAATGGAAATAACATATGGACAGATCATCTGGAATTTGCTCTGTTCAATTACTATTAAACCTGTAATTTGACTTTTATTTAACCTCTTTTTCTTTTGGTCATTGTTTAAGTGAAGAAGTGAGACATGCAATTAAATGTATGAAGAAAGGAAAGGCTCCAGGAAATGATGGAATTATAATTGATATATTAAAAGAAGGAGGTGAAGAAATAGAAACAATTTTAGCAAAGTTATATACCAAATGTCTAAATGATAAAGATGTACCGGAAGATTGGAAGAATGCAGTAATAATATTAATATTTAAAAAAGGTGATAAAGAAGATATTAGAAATTACAGACCTGTCAGCCTTTTATCAGTTTTATATAAAAAATTTTACCAAGATAATTACAACTTGTCTACAGAGAACTTTGGATTTCCACCAACCAAGAGATCAAGCTAGATTTAAAAGTGGTTTTAGTACAATAGATCATATCCAGGTATTGAGAGAAGTCATAGAAAGGACAAATGAATATGAGTTGTCATTATGTTTTGGATTTGTAGATTATGAAAAGGCATTCGATTCTATACACATTTCTTCAGTGATTAAAGCATTGGATCATCAAGGTATAGATCCAGGATATTGTCATATTTTAAAGAATATTTATAAAAATGCAACAGCAACAATTAGATTACATAATGATACTGGAAAAATCAACATTGAGAAAGGTGTAAGGCAAGGTGACTCCATATCTCCAAAACTTTTTATAGCAGTGCTGCAAGAAGTATTTTGTGGATTAAAATGGGAAACTAAAGGAATGAAAGTAAATGGAGAATATTTAAGTCATTTAGATTTTGCAGATGATGTAGTTGTTTTTGCAAATAATGCTTTAGAGCTGCAGGAAATGTTGCAGGAGTTAGCAAATGAAAGTAGAAAAGTAGGACTAAACATAAATGTTAAAAAGACTCAAGTAATGTTTAATCGATTTGCTCAAAATATGAAAATAAAGATTGATTATGAAGAATTAGAAGAAGTTAACAATTACAAATACCTAGGTCAGATTATTAATACAGATGGAAACATAATGGAGGAAATTAATCATAGAATTAAATTTGGTTGGAGTGCTTTTGGTAGAAATAACTTAATACTAAAAGGAAATATGCCTATGTGTTTGAAAAGAATGGTTTTTAACAAATGTGTTTTACCAGTTCTTACTTATGGATCTGAGACTTGGACACTTAATAGAAGAGCAATACAGAGACTTCAGACCACTCAAAGGAGTATGGAGAGATGTATGTTGGGAGTAACAAGAAGAGATCGAAAACGCAATGTATGGGTAAGACAACAAACAGGTGTTACTGACCTTATTGAAAAAATTAAAAGATTGAAATGGAGTTGGGCTGGACATATTGCTAGAAGAAATGATAACAGATGGACAATTGAAATTTTAAACTGGATTCCAAAAGATTGTAAAAGACCCAGAAAGAGACCACATGTGAGATGGATGGATGAAATAAGAAAATGTGCAGGGGTGTTGTGGAAAAGAGAAGCTAAAGATCGGAGAAGATGGATTAAACTTGGAGAGACCTTCATCCTGCAGTGGATTGATAATGGTTGATGATGATATATATTATTTTTCCCTCCCCATAGTATGTATCAGTATAGAAACAATAATCTAATTAAGTTATTGGATTCAGAAAAATATGTATTTTTTTGTTTATTTGAAATTCCATTCCAAACTTTTAACTATAATACATCTTTATTGATCAACTGCCTATAAGGAAATTTTAGGTTAATGTAATCACTGAGTCTTTTACCTAAGTTGTTAGAATTATTTGAAAACTTTTAAATCACAAAAAAACAGGACTAAATTTCAGCAATACCAAATCATATATTAAAAATATTTCAATATTCTTAGATTAACAACATCCTGTAGTTCAGTATAATGTTTGCTAACTAATTGTCAAAACCACATTTACTCTTTTTCTCATCTAGCAATCTGAATAGCAAAACATTAAAGTAACTTTTTTTTTCAAAGACAAAGAAACAAAATATTAATTTAATGCTCACAAGCTTCCGGACATCTCATTTAACTGCAATCTTCATTGTTATTGATGATAGAAGACATTTTTCCCATATAAATTCTTTTAACCTTTTATTATATTAGTAAAAAAAAAAAGTTTTATCCAAGAACTATAACAATTAAAGATACTAATTTATAAGACCATCAATTATAAATTACCATGTTGCATAATGGTTAATCATTTGAATGTAGGGTTCAAATTTGAGAGATTTAAACTTGAAAAAAAATTTCAAGTTTCATTTAGGCTTAATACTTTTTTTTCCAAGTATTCAATATTAGTAAATAAGAACCACTCAAACCCTTATCATCTGGAAATGGACAATGTCAATGAGTTATACTTTTTTCTTAACTGTTCCTTTATGGAAGTAAGTCCAGTAGTGGGCTATTTAAAAGATTGTTTTATCTTTTTTTTATTTTGGTTTTATAAGTAAGCCATAAAGATTGAAAAAAACTTGATTCTCTTTTACAAAGTAATTAATCTTATATCATTACTAAACAATCATAATAATAAATAATCGCTGTACACCAGATGACATTTTTTGTAAATACATAATGATGTAAAAAGTATAGGGATGTTATTAGTGAGATCTGGAGGGCAAAGTTTATGAAATTGCTTTGCATAATTTGATGCAGAACTCAGAGATCCCATTAAAACTTACAAACTTCTGAACAATAAACCATTTTGATTATAAATTATGGTATTCTGTGAAACCCATTTAATACCTGCTATAGTATACATGGAGTTAATTGGTGTCATGATTGATAAGGTTAGATACGTTTAGTATGAATGTCCTAAGCTACATGATGATCAGATTGGGCCATTGTTTATTTTAAACACCAATATCAGCCATATTTCTTGACCATCAAATGAAGAGAAGGTCTAACTCCGATCACTAGGAATATTTTTACTTCTAATCAGCTATTATGACAGAACCTAGGGTGCAACTTTTATAATGAGGACTATGCATAGGATAGATTCAACACCTGCACTTCTTTTGATGTCAAACGCCTCTGTTTATCTGCAACTATTTTAGATAAACATGGTACTGACTATAGGTTCATCAATTTTATTGATTCAACAAAAAATTATGATAGTTCATTTCTACTCTAACAGAAAAACTCTCGGTATTGCAACTATATCTACATTTATTTGAGAATATCACAATATAGAGAATAAGCATTTATTTTATATAGTGCTATGTTTATAATTGTAATACATTTAAAGACCAGCCTTTCAAGCTATTGTGCATGCGCTTTTTACGAGTATTAATAATAAATGAATACTTTCATTCCCAACACGAGATATAGTATTTATGAAAGAGTGACGTTTAGTAAATTCCAGATAATTTTGTTGATGTCATTTATTCAGATATCGTAAACAGTAATTTAAAGTGAGTGTTTTATCCTCACACTTTCAATTCCAGTACTTAAGATTTGCCCATATATAAGCATTTGGGTTGGAAAGAACAAGTGGATTCATTTTGTTCTTTCATAAATACTATGTTGCGTGTTGGGAATGAAAGTATTCATTTATTATTAACACTCTTAAAAAGCGCTTGCACAATAGCTTGAAAGACTAGTCTTTAAATGTATTACAATATAGAGAATAGAGACTGTTCATAACAATTTAAAATTTTATTCTCAAAGTGCAATTAATCCTGTATATTTACACAATAATCATATAATAATTATTACATGAAGGAAATCAATGCATCAGTTAGGTACTCATATTGTTTTTTTTTTTCTCTTATTTTATGACCATAATTTGCTATATTTACTAGTCTAATTAATATCTCAATTCCAAGGTTCAACTAATCAATCATTAGTGACAATAAAAAAAGGTTTTAATCTAGTCTAGAATTCGATCTATTACACTAATTATATTTGCTTAAGATGCATCTGTGTATATAATAAAAAACTAAACAAATATTGTAGATATGATATCATTGAATAGTCAGTTGAATACTAAAAGAAAATAATATAAATATTTTACAGGAACATAATATGATTTGATTTTTTATAAATATTTATAGGCCTTAATCAGTTCATTAATTGATTTTGTGATCACATTTATTTTCTTTTTTATGTGAGCTCCTATATCTAGATTCTGATTTCACATAGCTTCAGACTTATTAAATCTACAATTATTCAGTTTGGCTCATTTTCTAGTTTATTTTTACTTCACATGCATAAAAAAATCGAATAGTTACTATAGGATTTTTAACTTACTTCCTGTGTCAATTGGATTCATCACATTTTATCTATTTTTTTGATAAAATGGTCAAAGATCCAATGTTAAATCTATAGTTTCTTTGTTCTGCATATTTTATTCTTCTTTCATGATGGCATTTACAATGGCAAATATCCTTCAACAGTAATGGGCTTAACTTAAAGTTTTATAATTTATGGCATTCTTTTCCTATTTAATTGTTACATCATGAAAAGAATGGACAAACACACACTTGAAAGTTTAGCAGCACACAGAAAGATACTTCTTCATAGCATATACATAATAATTTCTGTCTTTTGCTTGCTGATTTGTTGGTGCTATTGCATAGCTCAGCTTTTGTAATTTTATATTGACCATGCTGTGTTTTTAACATTTCATTCACTAGTGTTTCTGTTCCTTTCTTATTGTTCAAGTCAGTTCTAATCACACATGCACAAAAAGAGTGGAAGAATCATTACCATGGATTTTCATTTTTTTTATACACCCAGACATCTGACATATGTCTGCACCATAAATTTTTGGATTTTAATTTTCATTTTACTTTTTTCTTAGTTTTCATTCCATATAAACCCTAATACAATATTAATTACTTTTTATGTCTAGTATCTATTATATTCAAGACCACTTAAACTTTGTTTTATTTATTTAATCAAATAAATTCATATTCCTGATTCTAATTTATTTTATCATAGAATTTTGTTTTATTTATGTTACTGATAAAACCCATTGATTACTATAAAGTAAAATTGATATCAAATTTTCTCACGGTTTTTTTTTTTTTTCATTCCTTTATATATGTGTGTGTTTGTGGGCAACTTCAGAGCAGGCTATATTGCCTCTTCCTTTGTTAAGAAGTATCACTCATATTTACTTTTTACATCGATCAATTTTATTTTCCTACATTTTTTATTTATTTTAAGATTATCATGCTCTGCCATATTTATTTATTTTTTACTTGCTAATGGACTTAAGAGCTGAGTTTATTTAAATTGTTTACTTATTATTTGTTTATACAATCCCCCTCCTGCCCTGAAGGTATCAATACACAATGAAATTCAAGGTGAAACTTTACTTCGTTCCCTTTCTCCTGCATCATCATTTCAGCAACTTAGTTTTCGGTGAATCAGTAGTCAATGAATCATGTGAATGACATCAATAAGTCAACTCAACCACTTTTTTTTTTAAGTGTCATAGCATCGACTGGGACGCGAACCCGCAACCCGGGCAACTGCCTGCAAATGCAAGGCAGTCGTGCTGACTTTTTAATCTCACTTTCATCATGCAGTTCATTCTGCAAAGATAGCTGATAAGGGACATTTAAATTGGATGATTTAAATGTAATTTGAAAGCTTCTATTGCATATCAGGTATTCATAATTATACATTAGGGTTCCACTTAACAATGTAGTGAGTCCAGGATTTTCTTTACTCACACCTCACTTTATGCAGGGTTTTGTATATTATTCTATATCTACTGATGAGGCTCTAGCTATATGCATCAACTTCAAGTGACATTCATTTCATAAATGATCTACACCCTTTCCACACATACCATCACTATATTTATATCTTCATTCATAGTAGCTGTTATTTCTGCTGAGAAAAGAGTATTAAGGATTGAGATTTATGCATTCATTTCTTTACCTCTCTATTGACTACTGTGGACATGTTTTAGTATTGGAAAATAACATAAAGACTTTCATAAATACTAAAAAAAATTGTAGATATATTTTTCCTTGTGGCTTACAGGATTGGACCAAGTCATAACATCATCTACATGAAATGTATGAGTACATGTCTTTTATTGGAACTTTTGAATTTTTGATCTGATCAATGCTTCTGCTTTAATCTTTTCAAGTTGGATTTGTTTTTGTATGATAAACAATCTTTGAATAAATGTGACAAATATTTAACATATGCAGTCAGTCAGGTTAAAATCTGATATAATCTCCACCTACTTGACTTAATTAACTCAACCATGATTATTAGAGTTAATATAAACCCTAAACAGTTGCTCCAATTCACACATTTTACATTCATAGATATTTGGCAGAATTTCGAATGGATGTCAAAAGACATTTAATTTTCTTTCTTTCAATCCATTTCTGTTATTTAGCAGACATAAGGAGTACCATGATCTGCAATGATGATCTCTGGCATTTCCATGGTATTAAAGTGTTGGGATTATAAAATAAGCATAGTATTAGTGTTTACCTAAAGCACCAGCCATGAATTTTGAAAAAAACATTCTATACCAAGTATCTCACTTTCATAAATGTAGGCTATGTATCATAAAAAGTCTATTGCCAAAGTTTCATTATACTTATTGGGAATGATAGGGTTTAAAGGCTCCTCATGATTTATTAGGAGCTTTATTATCTGACAAAATTCATATCTGCTTACTATAGACAGTGTACTTATATACATGTGCATACACAACTAACTGACTGCAATTTGTGTGGAATTACTATATGTCACTGGATAATGTCATACTTTTTTACATTGTAAACTCTCCACCCCTAATTTCATTTTTTATTATTCTTAATACGTGATTATCTTGATATGTATTATTTGCTGACTAATCTTGAATATAATTAATTATTTGGCTGCAATCTGTGTCTTCCTTTTGTCTTTCTCTTAAATTCTGTAAGTCATTTTTGCTAACTCATTTACAATCAGCTCTAGGAATGCTATATATATATATATATATTTGTCAGGGTGTTGTTGACCAGACTGAACTGGATTGTGTTTCAATGTATCTGCTACATATTCATAGAATTCTTGCTGTATTTAATGATATAATTAAGTTATCTCACCTGTTCAATCAGCTATTAGTCAAGTAGCTGCAGTTCAGAAATTTTTGGCTTTTGCAATCTGTGATCACAATTAAGACCCATACTATAATAGGAGATTTTTCTGTTACTGTGTAATTAATTTCAGAACCTTTCAGTAGTTAGCTAATGAAATGTAGAACTTCTAGTTGGCTGTCCACCTGAAGCCCATAGTCGATACTAATCGTCTATATATAGTTCTTGCCAAAGTCAGGATAAGGCAGCATGATTTTGACTAGAAATTTATTTTTATATCCTGAAAACTTTGTGTTAAGTGTCCATCTCCAACATGTGTATTTTTAAAACTAATAATGACTCCATATTGAATGTAAAACTTCTATAAAATGAATTGTAGAAGTTCATAACCCTAGAAATAACCTAACATTCTTTAGTTTTCTAGATAGGAAAATCTTGAATTGCATGGTTGTTTTCATATAGAATCAAATGTTTTCTCCCCCAATTATGTGGCCTATAACTTTACTCCTATAGCTAGGTTATTTTTCTGACAATGCTCTATCATATAATGCACTTATTATGTTGTTGATGTATATAACTGTCATTTGATTTCATCAGATAGTACTTATTTGAAGCATTGCAACAGCCACGAACTGTTATTTTTAAGACCAAAAGCATTCTGTTAAAGTGATAAGAGTACTCATATCCAAAGCATTATGCTAGTGATCTGTAGGATATAGCTTTATCTGCCAATAACTAGCAGTCAAATTTAATGTGAACAAAATAATTTTATCTTAATTAATATTTTATAAATAGGTAGTAGAATATTGTGATCTGGTCCAGTAATCTTGCCTATTGTGCATCTAAACATGATCTGATACATCATTTTTTCCCAACTATTACAATTGGGTTATTAAAGGGTGGTGAATATTTAGATATCCCACATTCTGGCATCTGTACCATCTGTTTTTCAACTTCAGGTGCATATGGATAAGGCATGATATAGCTGGTTATAGTATGATTGACCAACAATGATCTTAATATGATTCTTGTATCCTTTTATTAATCCTAATATGTGAAAAAGCTCTGATCTGTACTCTTGAAGTAATTGTTTAAACTGATCTCTGTATATATTATTGATAAGAGACCTCTATAATTTTAAATGGACCTGTGACTATTGTTTCTTGTTCTTATTAACACATACCTTAAAAGCTCCAAGAAAGATTGTTATTTTAAATATATTGATGCAATAATACTATTCAACAATGAATACAATTTTTCTCTGAACTTAATGAATCTAATGTTTAACTATAGGTACTGAATTATAAATATTACATAAAATAATTTTTATATTATTAGCATTTCATTGATATATTTGCTATAATGTTTAATTTGTTTTATTTTATTCATGGAATTTCTGGACATACCTCCATTTTTATTTGATCTACTTTCCCAAAAAAAATTTGTAGCTATCTACATGTTCAATTAATCTTTTCTTTTGAATGCTGAGATTCATAAAAAAAAAAACAGCTGTGACAATCTGAAATTTTAATAACAAAGGGTCTCCTCCATGAACCTGCATTTAATCAAAAATTAAATATTAAATAACTTGTTACCACTATCGTCTGATTTACTACATTACCATTGCTTTACTGATTTTTACATTGTCTACTGCTTTAATGAACAATTCATCAGATACTTGAGCCCTGCCATATTTGTGAGATGCCCTACTTTTAGATTACGTTTTGTAGGGTCTTTTATGGAGTGTTCTTAAATAAAGCTTCCTAAACCTACTATCATTTACTAAATGGAACTTTTGCTTCAAAACTAATTCTAATTATTTTATTCATGCAAGATCATGACTAATAACTATCTGCTAAAAGTATTCTTATCAAAGGCTTCCATATATAAAAAAAGAAAAAATTGTAGTCAGAATTTCTGTGCATATAATTAAAGAATGAAAATATAGTGTTTGATCACATAGTCCCATTGGCACAGTTTTTGCAGGAAAATGACTGATAATATGAGAGGTTCAACACATGATAGATCTTATACTAACTTAATTGAAGTGCATAAGGTACAAGAAAGTAGAGAAGGAATGAAAGAAAGAGCAAGCAGAAAAGATAGAAAAAATTGTAAAAAACAACTTGCCTTTATTGAATCAACATTTTATTTCATGACCAAGTATATTTACTGCTTGAGCTATTGTCAACCATCATATTTGAAGGTTAATAGCTTGAATTTGGCACAAAGCATAATTTTGATATCTTTATTAATATTGTATAAAATTACTATTTGTCTCATAAAATTCTTAATTTTTTGTGCATGACATTTAAAAAGTATGTATAGAAGTAGCTAATCTGTTTTATAAACTTACATCCCTCAGCATAAGAGATATAATATCCTCTTGACATTTTCTGGTCACAGAGGCTAGATAATATTTAAATCGGATTATTTATTGTTCAAAAATAGCATATGGAGTCGCAATAGTATTTATATTTGAGGAAATTTTAACATTCAAAATATTTCAATAATACTCAAAACAATATTTGACTGTATATAACTGTATAAATTGATACAATAGTATTTTATAAAGAAGGCTGAATTGTGTGAAAACAGTAAGATGAATATTGAAATCCCAAAGCATTTAAATAGTCTGAAAGTACAATTCTTTCATGCCAAGTTATGATTATACTAAAAAAAAAATTGTCATTATATGTCAAGTAATATCCTACCACACTCCGCCCCAGTTAAGAAAAGGCAACCTTCTTAATAGGTTTTTAATAGTTACAGTCATAAGTTTTTTCAGTGATTGGGAAAGCACAAAATAGCTATTCATCTGATCATGCAAACGTTTCTAGATATCTATTGGCTTGTTCTTAGGTTTATTAACTCCACATATTATGACATTCACCATAGTTTTAAAATAACTGTCTTAAAGGTTCTTATATTGTTATGGTAGACAGTAAAATGTATAGATGTGTGCTGACCTCAGCAATAATTTATTCATAGGTTTATGTATTTTGATTACATAAATTCATATTGTCAGTCTTTCAGTATGCATTAATTTTTGACCTATGTTAGTAAATACTATTATCCTTGTGATAAACAACCTTCCAAGCATAAAATATTAACTTCAGCAATATTAGTTTTGATTATATCCATATATATATATATATGTTGATAATATATGTATATATCTATGTGTATAAGTTATATATATAAGTTTACAAGCATGTTATTCAATATGCTGTACATTGATATAATTATATTGGTTTTTAAAATTTAGAATTATTTTCTCTTAGCTTAGCTAAATTCCATTTTTTTAATTCTTTGGTAAAAATAAAAAACGGGTTCTCGTAAACAATTTGTTTATTGTTTTTTTTTTTTTTATTGGAAGTGCTGCGCCTACCCAATGGAACTTTGATGCTATTGAAGTTAATGGCTTCAAGATTTCAGAATATTTGACCAGTTTCTGCTCAATAGCTAGTTTTGTTTTTGCACTGTACCCTTCTAATGTGATACTTCTACATGTTTAATGCTATTCAGATTAATGACTTAGCAATTTCAAACAATGTTTTGAATTCAAGTCAGTTTATTTCTCTAGCTGTATAATAACACTAGGTTAACAATTACTTATATTTTAATGGCCTTAGTTATAATTTAACTTTCAAGTTCCTTGGATCTTTTGGCAAAAAAATATTAAAACCTCAACAGTATATTACGAGTCCTCTAAATTATTTAAATCTCATTAAATAAATTGCGCATTTGCGTCACATGACATTGGAGCATTTAAATGACACGTTAAATATAACACCTATTCAATTACTAAAATCATGCTGTAAATTTATTAAGTTGGGAATCGATCCAGACTCTTATAGCTCTTACGGTTGCTCCTCTCCGTATATATATTGATAAATGTTTATAAGGTAGTGGAGAGCTTAATATAATACAGATTAAACCTAAGCTAGAAGTGTCCATGCTGTTTTGTTTGCAATTATTTATTGCTTAAACTAGTGCTTTTCTGGTTTTTCAGTTATTAGCATAATTACAAACTGCATTTTAAGTTTGACATCCATTTTATTCAAAAATTTATATTTCTAATAATAGATTGATTTTATTTTTAAGGAATGATAGATCGAAGGTCAGTTTTAGGTTGTCAAAGTATATATTTTTTTGAATATATATATAGTAAATGAAAAAAAAAGTTTCATGCGAAATGAATGCAGTTTCGAAGAAGAAATTATGGGGGAACAACAACATATATATGTGTATTTGTAGAATACTGTTTGAGAACTGCTATCCAAAGCTCAGTCTGTTTTTGTCTATTTTTACAGTAGTATTCTATTAAAAGTTTTAGTCAAATTTTAATAATAAAAGAAAATATATAGAATTTATTTGCATGTAGTGCTTATATATTTGTGAATAAGCTATACATCATATTTTGTATATTATACTTTTCTGCATTATATTTTCTAATACAGATACTGTGACTTTGTATATATCATGTTTGCATGGTCCTACATGAGAAGACTGCATTGTAATAAAATGAGCTGATAAAAATGCATGCAAAGTTATAGAGACTTTGAAATTAATCACCAACTAGGTTTACATTTACAATTGATGTAGAAATTTGAAAATGATGTATCTTCAAAATATAAATTGAGCTCAACATTCTTGTAATAGTGGCTACATCAACTGATGTTCCAATAGACAATTTAATAAGTTACAACTGCTCCAGGCATTTGTATGGATAAACATTATGTGGTATTAAAACATGCAAATTGTTTAACAAGTCAAAAAAAGTGACAAAAGGAACCTAATACAAAAGATTTAGATATAAGGGGTAATGTTACAAAAATATCAAATCTAAATGTATTATGTAATAATAATTGTTGGAAAAGATTTTAGTCAATTCTAGGCCTTTTTTGTGTAAGTAATTGGTATATATTTTTGTGTGACTGAATTTTTAAGTTTGTTTTGTATTTGTGAATCCAATATATTATAACTTTATAGGTTATAATGTTATATTGTTATAATCTAAATTTTTTATACATTCTTTTTTATATATAACATTAGTAAAGCCTAAGATTTCTGAAAATTCTTGAGTAGGCAGACACCCTTTATAATTGAAAATATTTTTTGCTGTATTTTAGAACACTTTTCTAGTTTATTTTTGAATACACACTGTGAATCATTTCTGTTTGTTTTTGTTACAGTTGACTTACATTACATCATCTGTCAAATATTGATGAAATGAATATCTTTCTAAATTATCTGAATGGAAGATCATAGCTTTTTTCACTTTTTATCTGATAGCGACACAGTTACAATTTGATACAATTAGAAGTTTGATTATTATAATCCACATTTTGTATGCACCTTGTTTTCCTTGAATAGGTAGTCTGGTTCTGGACGCACTTCTGCTGATAAAGCAAGAAATTAAAAAAAATGTTTTCCTAGGACTTGTGCTATATGTTAATCCCCCCCCTTCCATCAAAATTAATGTAATTTAACAAGCATATAGTTTTTTTATGTATTTAGAGAAGATATGTATAACTTGACATTAAAAATCTATTTTTCTGAAGGTTTATGGAATGGTATTTTAGTTGTATTTATTTATATATTGAATTATTTCCATCATCTTATATAAGTATTGAATGTCTTTAGAAAAAATTAACTTTATTTAAATATTCCAAATACATTCAACTATTAGTAATAGCACACAGGTTAATATATGCAAAATGATTTGAAAGGTAGCATTCTCTCTTCTTCAAGTATTGCTGGCCTGAGCAGTGACAGTATTAGCATGAAAATCAAACCTGGATTCTTAGAATTCTTGAATATTGAATTTTAAGGTAACATTCTAACCAATTGAGCCATCCTTCCAAAGGCAACAGTCAATAGAAATTTCCTATACTTATCTATAAGGTTCCTACTAATTTCTTCACTTTTTCCTAAGATCATAGTTGATTAAAGGTTTCCATATATTATGTATAGCACACTACGTTGACTTATGGGGTTTATCTGCCATTGCCATGCTAGCAGCTTCTTTAAATTTTCTTTTTTGTACCTTTTCTTCTCTATCCAATATTTTTGTATTTTTCCAATAGAACAAATGTTCATTGTCTATACATTGTTTGCTACTATAGACACACATATTCCCTTCAATTAAATTCACACTAGAATTAGAGCAAGAACAAAAATTGCCCTTCTTAGATGTTCTTGTGACAAGAGTCTCTTATGGCAGAATCAAAACTACAGTTTAAAAAATACTTAGCATATACATCCAATCACACCAGAATGATACAAAATATGGAATTATATTATCACTATAGAATAGAGCAAAAAGAAATTTGTTCAGAAACCAGTGATTTGGAAAAAAGAAAAGCTATAAAATCAAACTTTGGAAAAATGGTTATCCATCAGCTATTATTAAGAAAACCTTAAATAGATAACAAAAAGAACTATAAAACATTATTGATATGATAGTGTAATCATACATATCAAAAATTGCAGACAAATTAATGAAAATCTTCAATCAGTATAACATCAGAACAGCTTTCATGAGCTGTACCACATTATGAGGAATTCTAACATTTATTTAAAGCTTAAACTTGAAATGCTGAAAAGCAAAAACTATATAAAATACAAGGTGAATGTGGAAGAACATTGGTGAGACCAGTCATCCCATTGAAAAATGATTGTAAGAACAAACTGATGACTAGAAGAGAGAAAACATGTGTCTAAAGTAGCAGACCATGTATGTATCAATGAATATATGTTCAATTGGGAAAATACAAAAATATTAGAGATTAGAAAAGGTACAAAGAAGAAAATGTGAAGTTCCTCACATGACATACATAATGTATGGAAACCATTAATCAACTTTGTTCTTAAGAAAAAGTGGAGAAATCAGAAGGTACCTCATAGATAAGTATAAGAAATTTCTACTAACTGTCGCCTTTGGCAGAATGGCTCAGTTGGTTAGAGTTTTATCTTAAAATTCAATATTCAAGAATTTAAGGGTCCAGGTTCAATTCTTATACTAGTACTGCCATTGGTCAGGCCAATCAACATCTGAAGAAGAGAGGAGAATAATACCTCTTAAAATACATATACTAACTTGTGTGCTATTACTAACAGGTGAATGTATTTACAATGTTTAAATAAAATAACAAATTTCTAAAGGCATTCAATATATAAATACAATAAATATATAAGTCCAATATATAAATACAATTAAAAATCTGTTTTTAAAAATACAATTTTTTTTAAATAGTTCAAATGTTAATAGTTATGGTTAATATATTAATTCTTTGGTTATAGGAAAACAGACATTGTTTACAGATCCAGAAATTTTAGATTATATTTGACAAAATGTACATCTGATTATACAACTATATTTAAAATAATTATATTAAAGAATTTTAAGTTATAATGATATGTAATCAAAATAGTATATTAGATATTACATTTAATAGTCAAATTCTAAATTATAAACTTTGGTAATACTAGGCTTAGGATTGATTTCAATGGAAACCCTTTTATTAAATTTGCCAGGTATTCCAACATAATTAATTACAAATATTAATCTGTAACAGCTGCAACCAGTAAGTAATATCAGTGTAAATTTTCAAATGTGTTAATTTTATATAATTTTTTTAATTGAATAGGTATCCATCTCATTGAAAAAATCAAATTAGTTTGAATTTAGCTTGCATACTATAAATTTTATAACATTTTTTCCAGTTTTTAGCAATTTCTCATACTATTTATAGTCTAAAAGGATGTAAATTTTCTTTATCTTTTTTAAGTGATTGCTATTTTTTTTTTGCAAATAATTTTTTTTTTCTACTTTTTTAGATAAATATTATAATACTTATTGTAACTAATGCTTGCAATAACAAAAAGCAAATTTATTTCATTATAATAACTGTTTGTAAGAAAACAGTCAACTAATTCCAGTTAGAAACTATTCTAAACAAAATAATTGTATATCTCCATTTTTTCATTTTGTGGTCATATTTTTTTAACACAAATATCTTAATGTCTATTGTAAATAATGCTTATAATTTTAAAAAATCAAATTTGGAACAATGATTATATAAAACAAATATGGTATTTGGGAATGGTCACATTAATATTGCATTGTGGTCATCGCATGTTAGCAGATTTTATTTGTTCATTTGAATATATAAAAAATGAGATAATTATAAAATGTGATGATTTTTGTAATCAATAATATTGATCTGTGGTTTACTGATGAAGGGTGTTTTTTTTATATATTGAATCTGATAGTTTTTTTTTTTTTTAAAGTGTCATAGCATTGGCCGGGACGCGAACCCGCAACCCGGGCAACTGCCTGCAAGTGCAAGGCAGTCACGCTGACCTCTCAACCACCAATGCAAGACTGAATCTGATAGCTTTGTATTGTCATTTAGCCATTATATGTAATATATTCACAATGAATAAATAGAAAGTATTTAAATACTAATTCATAATATATAAGTAAAAATATATATAAAGTAATAGAAAGTTAAATTTATAATTAAGTTATTGTTTTTATTTGTGTCTTTAGTTATTTACATTAGTAAATGATTTTAGTTAATTAAGCAGTCCATGATTTCTTTTAAACTTTATTAACATATTTATGAAACTGATATTAACTTTATATCAAACACTTCCAATATTTGCAATAATAATAAAAAGTGTAACTGTTATATATTTTCATATTTGTGTTACATAGTATTAAAAATCTAATGCTATAATGGTATATGTTTCAGTTATTTTGTTATACCACTATATATAACAGCTTTTATTAACTTTTTAACAAATTAAAATATGAAACCCTAAAGTGTTTTATATTTTGATAAATCTAACCTACTTTGAAGTTAACAACAATTTTTATTAATATAATATTAATAATCATTAATATTTTAATATTTATCTAAGAGTAAGATAATTAATAAATTGTCAAGTTTATATATATGTGTCAAAGCATTGACTGGGAAGTGAACCCCGGGCCGGCTGCTTGGAAGGCAGCTATGCTAACCGCTAGGCCACCAACGCTTGACAAAAATTGTCAAGTTTTTGATTTAGAATCATTATATTAAACAAATTTAATTACTTGAAATATATGTTATTCAAATTTGATTTTAAATATAAATGTAAATCAAAATTAAGTAATTTTATATTTTAAATGCACCACAGAATAAAATTTAGTATTTTGCAATATGTATGTTTAAATATTTGTCACTATGTCCATGTACTGTTTGGATATGATTTTGTATCACCAGAAACCATCTGAAGAAGATTTATTCAAATCATGGTGAGATATTCATATGTTTTGTTTTTTTGTTTTTGCAATTGGTATGATAGATAGAGATTTGTTTTTTAAAAACCAATTGGCTGTTAGAGAATTTAATTATATATAATGATACCTAAGATAGAATAACTAAGAAAAAATATATATTTATGTAGCATAATTTTTGTTATAAAGATAAGGTAATTTAAAGTTAATTACGATTTAGCAGTATGACATTTGCTTCCCTCATCAATATAGAAGATTACAACATATTGTACCTTTATATTTTCAGTGTATCAATTCTCATTTGATAATCCCAATTTAGCTGCTTTAATTATTTCTATTTTAGCAGCAAGTATTGCAGATTTAAATAAGGTATGGTCACTGAACTAGCTAGTACAATGGGTATGTAATGTTTGATAATTGTATCAGTTGCCACAAATAATGTCATAGATTAAGTAAGTCTTGGTTATGCCAATTCTGGCAATATGTCAATTGGAATTGTTCTCTGATCAGCAATATGGCTTTAGACTTGGTAACTTTTTTTGTCAAACTTTTCTGGTATGGAAGATGTCATTTGTGTGAGATAATGCACCCTGGGTATCAATTTTATGTTGTGAAAGACATTCTGACTATCTGAAACTGCTTTTGTTATATAAAATTAATAAAATAATAATTCATTGCTTTGGCCTATTGTTTTATATCTAAGAACATTTATTTAGAATACAGAGCCAGATTCTTTAAATATTTCTTTAAATTATTTCCATCCATTGATTTTGAAATTTGACCAACAAAAATTTTATATCAGTAGGATCTGGATCTTATTGACTTGGAAGTTCATTGTTCTTTTAAATTATTAATAGCTTTACAGGTAATTATCATTCCAAAGAGATTGGATACCAATGTCCAAAGTGCTAACGGCAATAAACAGGATCCTTTCTTAACTTTGCGAATAGTTAGATTTACCTATTCATTGATTATTATTAGATGCCTATCAACTTGCTATGGGCCATCTATCTGTAAGAAAAATCCTAAGCCTTTTTGTGTCTGACAAAGAAAGACTGGATTTGAATCCTAGATTATGATTGTCACATCTGAGTATGCTTTTTATTATGGCATAAAATCCATCAATAGTGAGTTGGCTATGTTTCTCAGGATTATCAGCCAGCCACAAATTAAAATGATAACTAAACCTAACATGTCTTAATAATTGCTTTTTTAAAATTTATTATTAAAGTAAAGTAAATTCTATATAACTAAAATTTAAAATTATAAAATAAAATTGGCTTTGATTTAAAAAATGTATATCATTAAACAAATAATATTTATAAATCTCAATGTTATATTTAGATACTTAGAAAAACACTCACTAAACATGAATAATTCTTATGTAAATAAGGCTAAAACTTTCGACAGATGCACCTTAAAAGTGTTTATGTGATAGCTAGTCACATGTAATAATGACTGCACGTGGAACTCTCAATTCAAAAATCCAAGCCAGAAATACGAGAAAAAGATGGAATACCTTCTTCTCTACTTAAATTTATATATAAATAAGCCAGACTCTAGCATTCTGAACCAAGAGCGTGAAGCTTAAAACACCACATTTAATTCACTAAATATTATATATAAATAAACAACGTAAAATCTTTTGATTTACTATGAAGCAATTTTCAAATCTAATGAAATGATAGTAACAAATGTAAATATATTAATTTTATTAAAATTTATTAATTTTTTTATTAAATTTATTTATTTCTAGCTTGTGTTTTTGAATTGAGAGTTCCATGTGCAGTCATTATTACATCTGACTGGCTGTCTCATAAGCATTTTTAAAGCACATCTGTCGAAGATTTCAGCCTTTTATGTTATTATTAAAAATATATACAATAAATAATTCAAATTTGCAATGTCTGACAAGTATCTTATCAGCAATTAGAAAAAGTATGAAAAACATTGATTCATTGATGTTTTTAGATAATCACAATTATTCATTTAACAGAATTCAAATTTTTGTAAGTTTAATATGATCTCCATTTAGTTTAAAGCAATAAAATTTTGAAAGCTATTCTTTTATAGCATTTTTTAAAATCAATATTATTATTAATAACATGCAAGGTAGACATACAAAAATCATTTAAACATTCAAAGGCAATTATATCTTGGATATGTACAGAAATCATGATAATAAATAGCATTTATAAATCATGACATCTAAATACAGTTATTATGCTAAAATTTGAACTTTATTATTAAATAATTAGTATTGACCAATGTCCATGAGGAGCTTCTACTTAAAAGTGCAATCAATCTAAAAAAAATATCTTCTACATTTTTTTTTTTTTTTGATTTGTGATAATGCATTTTGGCTTGAAAAATACATTTCATCTATATTTTAAATTAGTATCATCATCATTTAAAAAATGATCTCATGGTGTGGTGATTATTGCATGCAGTTCAATTTTGAGTCTGAGACAGATGAATCATGACATTTTTTTCAGGATTCAAGCAGACTTGTGACCCCTCCCCCCTGCAGTAGTAGGATAGCTGCAAACAATCTAGCTAACCATTTTGGTAATGATTGGTAAGTAGGTATCTAGTTATTATAAAATAGAGACTAAAATTTTTACGATGATCTTTTACTGGATGCTGATATATTAATTGTAAAAGTAAAATTAATCCTGAAGTAAGATACCATCTTCATCCTTGATTAGTAGTGTATGTGTTTTCATATGTGTGTTATTTTCATACTGTTGCTAAGATTATTTAAAATCATTTTCCATACATAATATGACTTTACATATATTTATTTATATACTCAATTATAAAGACCTTTTTTTAAAAAAATTGAAACACTTTATTGATAAAAAACAATAAATCTTTCAAACGAACTCTATTATCTACCCTAAGAACTAACTTATATAAAATATCCCAATTTATATACTTATATAAACAAAGAGCTTAGCTAATTGTTCAACAAGATTTGTGATAAATGCTTAGCTAGAGAAAACATTTAAAATTTCTCTATCAGAAAACACCCTCAAATCTCTGACCAATGGTTTCGTGCTTTGGCACTCCTCAGAGAGGCGCTAGGAGAGTTTCAGACACTAGATCTAAAAATACCAATCCAAAGGCAGCATTTATTTAAGAGTTAAATATTTAATAGAAAAATCTGAAATCTTCAGACACTTAAATCTCTTCAAACCAGCTATCTAATTCAAATAGCTGGCCGAAGATCTCTCAGCCCCATATAATTATTTGAGTTAGATAGCTGGGTTTGAATACATGTGTCTGAAAATTTCAGATTTTCTACTCAATGGTTAACTCTTAGATAAATGCTGGCTTTGGGTTGGTATTTTTAGTTCTAGTGTCTGAAACTATCCTAGTGCCGCTGAGGAATGCCAAAGCAGGAAACCATTGGTCAGAGTTTTGGGTGTGTTTTCTGATAGAGATATTTTTAATGCTTTCTCTAGCTAAGCTCTTTGTTTATATTTTACAAGCTTATAAAGAAATGGGATCATGTGATATATGACTTTTTTTATTTACTATTTATATTGCTAAGACTACTAATATATGGTATGGCTGAAGATCTTTCGGCCCCATATAGCTATTTGAGTTAGATAGCTGTGAAGACATTTAAGTGTCTCAAAATTTCAGATTTTCTACTCAATGGTTAACTCTTAGATAAATGCTGGCTTTGGGTTGGTAGTATCTGAAACTACTCTAGTGTCTCTGAGGAGTGTCAAAGCAGGAAACCATTGGTCAGGGGTTTGGGTGTGTTTTCTGATAGAGATATTTTTAATGCTTTCTCTAGCTAAGCTCTTTGTTTATATTTTACAAGCTTAAAAAGAAATGGGATCATGTGATATATGACTTTTTTTATTTACTATTTATAGTCTGTGCTTTAAGTCTTAAGTGATGTTATATTGCTAAGACTACTAATATATGGTATGGCTGAAGATCTTTCAGCCCCATATAGCTATTTGAGTTAGATAGCTGTGAAGACATTTAAGTGTCTCAAAATTTCAGATTTTCTACTCAATGGTTAACTCTTAGATAAATGCTGGCTTTGGGTTGGTAGTATCTGAAACTACTCTAGCGTCTCTGAGGAGTGTCAAAGCAGGAAACCATTGGTCAGAGGTTTGGGTGTGTTTTCTGATAGAGATATTTTTAATGCTTTTTCTAGCTAAGCTCTTTGTTTATATTTTACAAGCTTAAAAAGAAATGGGGTCATGTGATATATGACTTTTTTATTGACTATATACTTATATATCTTAAATTTTTATGCGATTGACATACATTTTAGGTGGCAGTTGAGATTCATACAAAGATAATGTATAACTTTTGTTTTTTATATTTATTTTTTCAAACATTTTTAGAATGAAATATGTTTTAAATGTGAAAGTTAAGTAGAATATGTACAATAAATTTGGTTTTGAAGTTTTTGAATATATATGTAAACATACTGAACATATTCGAGAACTTACATATTTTCATGCATGGTTTTTATCGGGAAAAAAAGATAAGGTTTTTATCCTTAGTAGATCGTATTTTAGTATATATATTTTTTTATTTTTTGTTATTAGAATTAAAATAGATAAACTCAATAATACGTTCTATCTTAAATTCAAATATTTTTTTGTTTTATTTCAATTACTGAACTAAGACACAGTTTAAGTTTTTAAAAAATGTATATATGCATTATATTACTGATTATATACATTTAAACAATCAACAATGGATAAACTTTTATTATATTTTACCGATAAAATGTCTTTTAAGATTATATAATTACTTATAGCTTATTATTCTAGTATATTTGTGAAGAACAATGAAAGTGTATTTAAAAGATATATTGCACTCCACCAGAACTGACATTAAATTATCCTATTTTTCAACCAGCATTAATTACTTGGAGGATAAAAATTTCTCCAAGATTAATCTTATTTTTCCAAATAATAGCATCTTTTTTTATGTCACTAGCAAATATCCTTATCTACCATTTGATGTATTGTTTCTTTTTGGATCTCTTACAATAGTTAGGAAATTAAGTTGTTTACCTATTGCCATTTATTTTATCATTATATCCAGTCCAGTTAGATTTCAGATTGTTAATTATTTTAGGGATATTAGTAGCAACCATTTGTTCCTCTCACTCATATTTTAATTTTGATCTTTTCTTGTAAATTCCAACATAAATCTCTCCATTCTTGTTGTATAGTGTCCAATCTCTGAATTGTTCTTTTATTAAGAGTCCAAGTCTTGGATATATGTAAGGACAGATAAAATACCTTTATTAAAAACCTTTTTCAAGCATATAGCCATAATGTCTTTTAATGTCAAGTTATATCTACTTTATTCAAATGTAATTTTGTAAATTAATTTTATTCATTATTTTTCTATCTGTATTAATAATTTAACCAAAATCTTTATTTTAACAGTTAACATTTTTTACAGCTCTGAAGATTGTTTTTATAAATAACACTTTAAAACTAATGACCCTTTGAGTAATTTTTACATTGCTTTTTTCATTTCACTTTGCTTATCTTCAAATTTTATATGTTCTATATTTTTATATGAAGTTCAACACAATCTTTAGTTTTATCCTTCCTTATCATAATAAATATATTTTCTAATATATAAATTCATTTCTAATTTTGATCCTTTTTTTTTTTAAGATTTTAAATTTTGGCATGCATCTAGAAAACTTATACAAATATATTTCAAGAATTTTACAGTTATCTAATAGCTCTAGAATGCATTTTAATTAATCAATCTCTACCAGACAGGCTAGTCTCTGTAGTCTTCTAATCATTATATATCGCTGTTTGTATTTATTGATATATTACACAAATCTAATCTTCAATGAAATCTTATCAACAGAAAACATATTAAGCATAATACATCATAGCAAGAAAAATACTAAACTACCTTGATTAATTATGTCAGAAATTATATTTTCATACAACTTTTGATATATACTTCAATAATGTACAGATATGTTTTACATAAGGCACTAATAAAGTTAATTTTTTTCACCACTAGAATTTTACAACTAACTCAGTGCTTTTTAAACTTCACACATATGGCTGAAGATTTTGGAAAAATCATATTAATACTCCTAATGCATTTCATTCAACAAAGCTTTATCACATGGGCTAAATACTACCTAGAACCAAATATTACATATTGGTGTTTATATATACTTAACTATATTATATAATTAGTATATTTGAAGTATGGGAAATATGAAATTAATTATAAAATTGTAGAAGTATAAGATTCTAATGCATGAGTAAAAAAAGGTTAAAGGTTAAAAAAGGAAATTTGTGCTTAAGATATGACTAATAATCATTAAAATATTTATTGAAAAGTGATTATTTAAATTGATGCAAAATGCATAATGATAAGTAAACTGAATGAAATAATGCCATATGATTTGCAAAGGTCTAAATGGACTTAAACTAACTAATAAAATAATAAAATGGTTTTTTGCCTAGGGGGTAATCATACATTCTAGCAGAGAGTGACAGAATTGAACCATGATCCAAAGATTTTTAATTGTAGGGCTCATCATTCTACTACTTTCTGATTGGTTAAAATAAAAAGTAGGAATCATTAGCACAGTTTTTCTATATTTACAACCATAGTGTTGAAATATAAAATGTATTGATGTAATTATAAAATTTCAATAATATAACATTATAGTGCACAAGTTAAAGAATTATAAACAAAATATATTACAAACTATTTAAAAATATCCAAGTTATCTTTCTTCTTTATAAATACAAAGTGCAAATATACTTGTGAAACTTTTGATAATTTCCATGTTATACAAATGTTTAATAATTTTTAACTAATAAAAAATGATTAATAATCATTCAGATATTTCTTTTTTTTTTTAAAGGTGACCATTATGAATAAAAGTATGCTAAGAAGAATGCAGTGATAAATTAACTTTGAACAACATGTTTACATAAGTAAAAGGTTAAGAGCCATTTAAGAAAAGCACCTGCTACATCCTATAGAAAAACAAAAAAAAGAGGATAATACTAGGCTAGTCAAATGCTGATTAGGGAGAGTTTAATGTCTTTTTTATTTGTTTGATCTTTTAGTTAAAGAATGTTAGATATTCATTCATTTACCAGTAATTAGATGTCTAGCTTTGAAAAAATTTAAAATTTGCTGGGACTTGGGGGGGGGGGTATCTAATTTTTGTTCTAGATTTAAACTCTCAAATCATTGGTATAGCATACAATCTGATAATTACACTCTAAATCATTTTATATATTAATATTGTTTAATGGTGTATTATGTTTTTGTTCTTATATAAGCAATTTTTATTTATTTATTTTTTTACATTTTCTGTCTTTAAAAATCAACTGACACAAAAAATAAACTTTATATAGTCAATCAAAAAAACAATAATTCTAAATCCATGTAAATATTTCAAATATTAGTTTTAAAATTTTACTGAACCGTTTGAAAATTCAAGATTATTTCTGTATACAGAAGAACATATTTTAAGTTGAGTTCTTTAAAAAAAAAAAACACTCAGTTGGATTATGTTTAGAAACTTCTATAAAAAAGCAAATATAAAATAAAAGATTGTTGTTTTTTTTTTTTTTTTTTTTTTTTTAAATTCATTTTGGTGATTGCTAAATAAAGCTATTTTATTTCCTTGGAAAACAAAAACGTAAAAGTTCAGCATTTTTAAAGACAAATTCGGATCCTAAAGTTTACTTGAAATGTCAAATAATAACATTGCTTCTTTATATGCCAGTAATCATCAATATTGGGATTATTCTTTTTACAAAGTAATTTCTCAGAGACTTTAATAAAGACAATTCTTCATTGTGTGGAACAGTTCTGATAGAAAAGAAAAAAAATTAAATATTTCATTGTGCATTGGAAGTCATCCAGAAAAGTAAAACCAATAAATATGTCTGACTTTCTAGAATACATAATATCACAAAAATGTCATCTTTTTCAATATCAGAAATAACATATTTGCAAGGAGTAAACTCATTTCACACTGAATGCTAATGCAGCCTGATTTATTAAAAGCCACATGTATGTGAGTCTACTGTCATTTAGTAAATAAACCATTGATCATTTACTATTGGATTTGAAAAAGGGATGTTATTAGTGTTTGTTAAATAAAAGTAGTATCAGATGGATAAATAATCAATTTTTTCTGATCATGATTTGCTATTTATCTGCTCCATCAAAAGGAAATGCTGTTTGTGTGATGAATAAAAGATCAACTTCATTTTCATCCAATTTAACCCAGTCTGACTGAAGCTCATAGCATTCTTTAATGGATACTAGAAAGTTTTACCTATATAAAGAAAATATTACCATGTGTGTAACAAGTATAAGGATAATTTAAACTCAATTTTATTTTATAAAACTATTTATTAAAAAAAAAATTACTTTACTGGAATTTTTGTCAAGCAACATTTTAAAAATTATTTCAATAAGATAAAAAAAATAAAGATCTCTGTGATTATTTTGATATATAGTTGCAAAAGGGAATTTGCTATTAGCTGAAGGAAATGTTTAATTTCTAATGTTCCCTCCAAATGTGTAATTACAATTGTTATTCGTATGTGATTATTTATATGGTAAATGAACTTTGTTTTAACATAGTGAGACTTTTACTAATGCATTTAATATAAATAAAATACCATGGTATTAATGGCATTCATGATAATTTTTACCTGAGAAATTATTTTTGAAAGCAGAATGAACATATATGCGAATGTCCACTATTATTTTGTATTTACAATCATGAGATAATAAAATGTAGTCCTTACATCTTGGAAGCTGTAAAGTTGTCAGTCAAGGCAATAGTTGGTGACTGAATAGAGGGAGCTAAGAATTACTAAATTATAAACCTAGGCTGCCATTTGAAAAGGTAAAATTAGATTACTTTTTCATAAAGAAAGACTGCATAAATTAGAAGAATTATTGAATATTTGATTATATGTTATTTGACAATTTATGAAATTAGAAGAAAATGTGAAAAAATCAATTATTTTGAATAGTGGCATATATTTTACTATAAGGGCACAGATATTGGATGCATAAATGAAATAACATTTATTATAAATAAAACAAGGAAATTGATGGTATATCATTCAATATAACAAGAATATTATTCAAAGTAATGGAAGATATTAAACACCAATAATTCAGATTTTAATGAGTTTTCCTTCTTGCATTGTCCTCTGACTAAATTCAATAAGATATCAATTAATCAAACATTACTGTGTAACTAGCTTAGTTGTTATTAACCAGCTATATAAAAAAATAATCCCATTGTTTGTAAAAAAAATTTAAGAGTTTTATCTAACAAATATCTTATAAGGCTCTTGAATTATGTAAATTGATTTAAATTTAGTCATACATAATATAAAAATTTTATAAATATAAAATGAATAACGGTCATTAAATAATCCACTACACATCAAAGATTTCTCCAATAGTTCCCGTAGAGGAAAAGTGAAAGAAAAGGCATCACCAAAACCTTCCAATTATTGGATAATGAATATTTTATTTTTTATCATCTAGATAAAAATGACATGGTACTTATTTGCTAAACAAGATTGTTTATTATTTAAGTTGCTGTATGCAGTGGACTGATAATGGTTGCCAATGATGATGATGATGAATTATCTAAAAGAAAAAATCTTAAGTTTATTTCAAATCTGGAAAGAAAAATTAAGTTTTTATCTATACTAGGTTCAAAGCCCAGCCACAAGGCATTTAAATGTATATATAACTTAACATATTAAAAAAATTAAATATCAAACAAAATAAAACAATTTCATATAACATATATATACATACGTTTTTAAATAAAAAATAACTTTCTTGAAAATTTGTTCAAAAAATGCAACTATACCTGGCTATTATTCCTAATTTATGTAATTGCATATTAAATAATTTGAGCATTCATAATGATCTGTTTAAAAAATATACATAATTCACCTCAAGGCTTTATAACAAAATATCCATGGAAAGATTAGTTTTTAAAAAGTTCTAAACTTTGTTTCCCAGAGTTTCATTTAATATATCTTTATATGGATGAGTGCTTATATATGTATAATATGATATCTCTTAGTTGGAAAACTGCTATGCAATAATGAAGTAAAAGTTAAGACTTTGATAGTTAATAATAAGTATTTAATTATAGAATTATAAATGAAATATGAATTTTAAATCATTTCTAATTTCAATTCATGCTAACAAAGTTTTTGTAAGTAAATGTTTATAAATATGTGTGCTCTGCCTGTTTTATTGCAGTGGAACTCTTAATCAATATACTATTTGATTATTTAATATATGTGTAGTAAGTAATCTGATAGAAGATAGATTTATGGAAAATATCTTCTGATTATGAGTTTCTACAATCAGAAATTAAAAACCTCAGTTTTCAAGATTTATAATAAAGCTATGACTCTATTAATGGATTTCATATATTTTTGCTATCATTTAATCATGCATATAAAAAAAAATGACATTTTCTTCAACTCTTGATGATTATGAAAGTTGAGCATTTAGGACATAAAAAATATCGATGCTTTTGAATTGTACTGCTGCTATAAAATCTCAAGAATATTATAGGCAACAAAGAAAATAAGTGAATAATCAATCAAACTAATTCAAACTTTTACTTGAAGCTCAAGAAGTTATAATGCTTAATAATGAAAGAAGAAGAAAACCACTTGTTATGATGTGAAGAAATATCCCAAATTAATCTTCTTTAGCATTTTCTTAATAGAGCTGATTGCATGATTAGATAGGGATTTATTCATGGACATTGAAGGCCATTAAGAATAGAATTATTTTTTTAGTCCATGTCTAACAGCTAATGGAAATAATGTAGTTTCTTTGAAGCTTAATAGTTACTAATCTATTAACAGATGGAGGTATTTTAAAATAAGTTGTGCAGAGTTTTCAAGAAAGCTAAAAAGATCAATATGAAATGTTGATATTCCCAGACCAGTGACTAGTTTTCAGAGAGAATTTGACAAGCTATATTTGTTGAACTGGGTTTTTTTAAATTGAATACGGATGTTGATGGCATGGTACTAGATACATTATATATATACTGGAATATAAAAACGCTATTATCATAGAAGGAAATCACTTGTATGATACACAAAAGGTAAATTTTATATTCCAGTTAATATTTTTACAACTGGAAAACATCAGGAGAAAAGAAGATACGGTAAACTTCATTGTTATTTAAACTTATTATTATTAATCAAATAATTATAGTTAAATATTCATATTTGGGGATAGATATGAGTCAAGGTTTTTTTTTCTTTTTTAAAGAAATTACTTTAAATATATGTAACCAATCAAATTTTCTGATTTATCAGCATATTTTTTATATTTTTAATTTCATCATAATGTGATTACTCTATCAATGTACTAAATAATATAAGACCTATTTATCAAGTAAACTGTGGGCTTGAAAATTTTGCATCAAATATTATAGTCTGATTTTTTGAATTTTATTTGTAATTAAATGTACATATGTATCTTTGTTTTAAAACCTATTAATACAAAAAACCCACATTTCATAAAGAAAGAACAATTTCTATCCACATTAAAACATCCATTCTAAAGAATATAAAATATTATCATATCAGGATTATATATTATATAATGGTTGAAAAATTCACTGCAAAACATAATGTGACTAAATAATTTCTTCATTTTATCAGTGCATGCCCTATATTTTGAAGTTCAAGAATTAACACATATTACTGGCAGTATAAGATTTGCTATTTCATAGAGTGTTCTATATGTCCCTTTGATACATGTTAAATATATTATGATGAATCATTGTATTGTTACTAAACTGTAATCATTAAAGATATCAAATGTTAAAGTCAGTTTGTGTCACTATTAAGTGATCTGGGATAGAACTGCACCTTACAGTGCAATTTGTTCAATTTTTTAATAATACTGAAAAAAGATCTTGAACTTTAGGATTATTGATTGTGGTTATTTAATCATCTTCATTTGTAACCAGTATTGATTCATTAAAGTTTTTCCAAGTTTAATCCAATTTCTCTAATTAATAGCCTTTTTTGTCACATGACATCAAATTTTATTTCACCCATCTATCTTAAGGTCTCTTTGTAGGTCTTTTTTACAATTTCTTGGGATATTAAATATATAAAT
The DNA here is from genome assembly GCA_028023455.1 of Epiperipatus broadwayi. Classification (NCBI taxonomy): domain Eukaryota; kingdom Metazoa; phylum Onychophora; class Udeonychophora; order Euonychophora; family Peripatidae; genus Epiperipatus; species Epiperipatus broadwayi. Next base: position 449,828 of record JAQFVV010012602.1, on the reverse strand, counting down.
GTTAGGACATTTAATCCAGAAAAGGTAGACATATGTTTATAAATTTTAGCTTTTGTTCATGGTAAGCATGCTTTCAATACATTGAATATCATAAACATAATTTTTTTAAGTTATATTATGGATTGTTTTTATGTGTAGTCGCTAGATATTTTTGTATTTAAATTAATTTAAATTTATTATTTTTTCAAATTTGTGTAAAGATCTTCAGAGAATCCACTTTTTTTTGACAGAGGGATGCTGGTTTCTTTTTTATTTATAGCAAATTTATCCTTAGCTACTGTCCAAGTCTTCTTGATCATCATTTTTTATCCTCCGTTTCAGTGCAAATGACATCCACTTTGGAGAGATCAAATTTATGGTATGATTGTTGTTCATGTTCTAAAAATATAGATTAGTATTCATCATTTCTTTTGGCTCTTTTATATAAGTAATTGTGTTGGGTCAGCCTTCTAGACAAGTTTGCCTTTGTTTCTCCATAATAAGCATATTCACAGTCAGTTTTGTTGCACTTAATTTTATAAACTATTTGATGAGCTGCTTTATTAGTCAGTTTGTTTTTTAGTTATTCAGCAGTTTATTTAGTGAGGGAGGGGAGCAACAACTTATATTTTTCTGAACAAATATTTTTTTTAATTTTTGAGCCTCTTCATCTTTATTTTCATTAGAAAGAGGTTGTACTGGTTTATTCAGTTTGCTATAAAATCTTTTTATCATGTTGTAAGTTTTCTTGATGTTATATCCCATGTTTTTTAAATCTCTGAGGTATGCATCAATATTGTTAGTCTAATCTATTTTGAATTTACAGAGTTTTAAATTTCTGTAAAGAAAACCTTTAAGACTGGCATATTTATGGGTCTTAGTGGTTAAATATGTGGGATGGATAGCTCCTCTGATGTTTATAAGTTTTAGTGCCATTCTGTAATTTAAAGTATCCCTCAACCTTTGCATGCTAAAAGTTAAAATTTATAAACACATGTTTATCTTTTCTGGGTTAAATGTCCTAACATATATTTAACATTATAATTGTACAGAAAAGAAATAATAATTCTAGGTATCGAATCTCTTGGGATGCAATTTTAAACTTTAATGGTCTATCTATTATAATATCTTCTAGAAATATGTTCAATTCAGTTTCAGTCTTTTAATTCCTTCAGGATGTCACTGACATCTATTTGTTTTCTCACCCATCTATTGCATTTTTGATGTTTTCTTGTTCCTTTTAACATTTAACATTTTTCCATATTTTGGTGAATGGTCTAAGTCTCTATATTGCTTTTCTAATTAAATTCCAAGTATCAGATTCATAGGTAAAAATGGGTAAAGGACATCTATATTTCCTGTTAATATTATTTCTATCAAAAGCACCCATTCAAGTTTAATTCAGTGGTTGATTTCATTCATTATGTTTTTTTCTGTACTACTAATTTGACCAAAGTATTTGTAGTTGCTTACTTTTTCTAATTCTTGATTATTAATCTTTATTTTATTCTTTTGAGAAAATCCATTGAACATTAGTCTTTTTAAGTAATAAATCATATATTTATGCTTTGCACTTGTCAAACTTACAATAATAATAATAAAGTTGTGCTTACACACATAATGTAAAACTGTATAAATTAACAAATTAATTGTAGTCAACAAATTAAAATGGCTAAATGCTTTCGAGAAAGTATTTTTCATAGTCATAGCTTGTTATGACTCAGTCATTGGAATCATTATATATGTATAATATGCAAGCTTTATGCAAATGAGTCAATTAGCCCATCTTTTGGATATAGCAAAACATTATTCTTTCTAATTAATGGTAGAGTCTTCTGCTATGAAGTAAGCTTCCTTTACCTTACATTTAACATTGGGCCTCAGTAAAAACCAATTTTACAGAGGCAGGTTTGAACTCATGTCTAGATACTTTTTGATGTGCAAAAATTGAAGTCCATTCTGGGTTAGTATGTGACTTATACCTATACTTATGCTGTGACAACCTAGTAGCTATGGAGGCCCTAGTCTCAAATAGTATGAGGCTTTGCATTCATTGTGAGGGTATGCAACATTATACATGGCCTATGGGGTCTGATCAGAAGCTATGGTGTCTTTGGTATTGTTAATAAGCCTATTAGTTGAGAGGTATGTGAAAGCTCAAACAAAACTGTAGAGAAAGTCCTGTAAAATGTCCTATGCAAAGAGTGCACATAAGGCAACAACAGCCAAGGCTTGTTAGCTCTAACTCTATATTTCTATATTATTAATAAAATGTCTAATCTTACTATAAACTATACTGTGCTTGTATCCTGATTTGATTAAATTGTTAGTATAATTAATCATGTTGGACTTTCTATCCACCTCAAATTTGCTCAAATGGTAATTTCTAAAAAGAAACGATATCAACGCAGCAAACTGGTGTGCCATCAGTGTGTATGAATCAGGGTGAATATTAAGTGTATACCCTCTATGTACATTGATGTCTATGTATTTTACTTCTTACTTTATATTTTCCATGTACTTGTTATATGTGTGTTAGCACAACTTTATTATTATTAGTCTTTTTAGTGTTTATTTTTAATCCCACTTTCATCTGATAATTCTTGCAACTTTTTCTGAAGATCTGAAGCATTATTTGCAGAAACAACCATACCATATCAAATATCTAAATTATTTAAATGAACTTCATTTATTTTACTTCCTTAGTTTTCCATTTCATTCATAAAACACTTTTGTGTAAAACTGCTGTAAAAAGTTTTGGAAATATAGAATCATCCTTATTAATGTTAATGTTAGGGTCACCATGTAATATAATCATTGGTCATGCATTTTGGTAAATATTCTTCAGAATATGACAATATCTCAGGTCAATATCTTGATGCAAAACTTTAATCATTACGGAAATGGTTATAGAATCAAATGTCTTTTATTAATCTATAAATTTAAAGCATAATGACAATGATCCATTATAATAAATCCATTTTTTAAATCCAGCTTGTGGTTTTTTTTTTTGTTTTGGTTGATTAGTATTAGAATTTGAAGTTCATTGTAGATGAGTTGATAATTATGTTCATAAAGATTTTATATATAAAATTAAAGATTTTATATATAGAATTAATAGTCTGTAATTTTACTATTTTGTTTATCATCTTTATAAGTATCAATATCATTACTATATTCTTCAAATAGTCTGGTAAATCTTTATCATTTAGATATCTGCTATATAACTTTACTAACCTTTTTTTAACCTGATTCTTTTAAGATGTTAATTGTAATATTTCATTACTACCTTAAGGTTTTTCCTTCTTTATAGATTCAGTTGCACTTCTTCATTTAAAATGCAGTTCAGAAGATACAGTAATTGCTGAGATTATTTTGTTTTTATTACTATATAATTCTTTATAAAGTTCATTTTTTTTTAGTAATAATTCCATCTTTTTTTTTATTGCTAAAATATTTTTTCTTCTCATATCAAGATGTTATTTTACATTTTTGAGACTTTTCCCCCTATTCTGTAGCTTTCCTTACCAAGTCACAAATATATAATTTTTACATCATTATCGATTCTTTTTCATTCATTTTATAAAACTTTAGAACAAGAATAACCAAAGTGGTTGATATCAACCCCTTGGGGTTGATTTGAATTTTTTAGGGATTGATAATTAAAAAAAAAAAATTGGGGGTTTGAAAACAACAAAAAATAGACTCCCTTACTACTGCTATTTGTTTCTTACTTCAAAATATCTATAATTTCAATAGGTACCTAATTAAGAAGTAAAATAATGCTTTTGATAAAAATAGATGACACACCAAACTTGTGAAAGAAAAGATAAAATGTATCACTAAAAGAGTCGCACGTAAGAATGCATGAAAATACATGTAGCACAAACATGTCTGTGCATTGTCTTATTAAACATATTAAAGCAAGTGCACGGAAGAAAAACTAATGCATGTTCACACTTGCTCACAGTGGGACGAGATTATATTTGATATTAGCAGAATCTATCTGTCTTGTACTGTCATGCGTTCATAAAATATTATAAATTGGTTCATTTGATGTGACATATATTTATTTGTGATTTGAATTTTGAATATTATTTATTTGGAGCAGTACTATGAAAAAGAAAATCAGAGGGCACAGTTTATTTATTTGAGTTTGGATAAAAATCTTCTGTTTCATGCAGTTCATCCATAAGCAAAATTTAGTAGCCAGGAAAATTAGTGACAACTTGCATCAATCGCTTCAATTTGTTATAACAGCTGTGAACAAAATTCAAAGTAATGCTTTGAACACTAGACTGTTCACTCGATTATGTGAGGAAAGTGATGAAGATTTCTATCAATTGGCTCTCCATATTGAAGTCCACTGACTTTCAAAAGGTATATGTTTGGTGAGATTTTTTGCACTTTTTAAGTCTGTTTTAGAGTGTTTGGAAGATGAGAATTCCAGTTTGAAAGAAAATTTGCTTAAGAGTAAAACAGATATTATTTGGAAAATTTAATGATGTTAATTTACAACTGCAAGGAGATAATTTGAATCTTATCAATTGCCAGATTAATGTTTTTTAAGTAAAATATTGCAAGATCTTAACTTTCCCAGTTCCCCAACCTATTTAAGATAGGCACAATCCAAGAAGAAAATATCTTGCTGTATGTTTACCATTTGGAGGCTCTTCATTTATATTTCAAAACTAGGTTTAAAGATATTCTATCATTGGAAATACCAGACTGGATAATAAACCCATAGACTACTAGTGCAGAACCACATATAATTTTGCAAGATGAATGATAACCATCAGCTTGAATGAGAATCACAAGGTACAATTCAAATGGGGTTATCAAAAGTTTGGCTGCAACAAGACATAACACTTCTACAGTCGGCTCCATGGACTGTTGTACAAAAGTATTTTCATCTTTGTATCTGATAGTGAGAGGCCTTGGTGTAGTTTTAAACCTGCTTCAGAACAGAACAATTGCATATTACTGAACATGGAGATTTGAGAATGCAACTCACTAATTAAAACTGGACATACATAAATTGTTGACAGGACACCAGGTGCTCCCATCTCATTAAATTCAGTTTTCCAAGCTAATTTATTTGGTATTCTTAATTTTTGTAATTCTGATTAAAATCTTTTCATTGTCATAATTTTGTTGTTTAATTCTGTCTGAATATGTTGATTTTTTCACTTCATTTTTATGTTTATATAAAGTGATTTCAATATTGTACTTATTTTGAATTTACATACTTATTTCATAAATAAAAAAAATGTAAAAAAATATTCAAATATTATATTTTCTATTATCTTTATCAGTGATGACTCATTGACCAATAAGTTGTATATTTCTATCATTGTTTGTTTAGGGGCACATACGGGTATATCATCAATGTGTCTTTTACATTTTATATTTGGATCTTTTTGTATGAATACTGCTATTATTTTCTTTTGTATTTGGTACTGAGAGACTGCATATAACTCCAATAATAGGCAGCCCCATTAGCCATGCATTTTCCATTTTATAGTATTCATCATCATATTTTGCTGTTATGCCCTTGTTAATCCAGTTAAGTATTTCTACAAGAAACTGACTTTGTTGTTAATTATATCTGCTTTTTTCTAGTAAGTTTTAAATAATATTTATAGATATTTTTCATGGTATTAATTTATATAATTTGGTTATGTCTAGTAAGATCAGTTTGTATTCATTTTATGTTATTTATCAGCCTATTGAGATTTCAGGAGTTCAAAAAACTCACATTGTATTTTGACTCACAGGTCTTTTATATTTTTTTCACTAGTTTTGTGATATAAGGCATGCTTACCCATGGTTTTGTATTGCTTGTGGTTTTACATTTTGTTTTATTTTATTGAATTTTTAAATTTCTTTCATCCATATTTTTTTTTTGTTGTAGCCCAGGCTACATAGATCTTTAATATATTTATCTATTAAGCATCACATGATCACATTTCCTATAGTAGCACATTAATTGTATGGAGAGTTTTGCTCTGTTTATATTTATCTATGTTATTTTTCCAATTTGTTTCATATGACATCAGTGTTTTCTTTTGTGGTCGGATAGTTCATATTGTATCATGTGTATCCCTGAACAAACAATTATAAAAATGCATAAATTATTAGTCAATGAGTCATCACTGATATGGACAATAGAAAATGAAAATGATATATACAGTATAAAATATCTAGATATGATAATTCAAAGCAAGAAAAACATCTGATTATAAAATGGTGATAAAACCACACTAATGTCACACAAACTGGAAGGTTTCAAGAGTTTTCTTAATACAATTTCTTAATAGAAATCAATTGCTTTGAAAATACAAAGCAGATAGGAAAATAATGAAGATAAATATGTTAAAAATTGATATAGCGTGGGGTATTACAAATAAATACTGATGAAAGAAATTTTAAAAAAATTCAATAAAAGAATAAAACAAATGTAAAACTAGAAGACAATATGAAGTCAAGTGTCAGCTTATCTTAGACCCCCAAACTAGTGAATAAAATATAGATCTATGAGTCAAAATTATAATGTGAGCTTCCAAATTCCAGAAAATCTCAATAGGTTGATAAATAACACAAAAGACAGATCACTTAAAAAAGAGACACCACAGATAGTACAAGGTCAGTGCAATGGCCCAGTTGCACAGTATTATACTATGGCAAATCAAGAATAAACATCGCAACCAGAATAGCACAGCATAAATATTTATATAAGGACACTAAAAGCATCCCTAAATATAAGTCCATGTTCTGGGTCCATAAAAGAGAATACGGTAATAGTTTTGAACCAGACATGCATAGAACTATAATTGAAAAAGGAATGTAAAAGAAGTCTGGTTCATAGCTAAACACAAAAACATGATAAATAAAAGAGAAAACAACATTCAGTTATCACTCAAATGTAATATTTAAATGAACTGATTTACTCAATATGAATAATCAAGTTGGATTATAAATAAAGCAGCAATGCTAGGAAACTAGATATTGAAAATGCATTCAGCTGAATAAAATAAAGGAATAAAAGAAAAAACCCACTTTGTATTGCATACACACATATGTATGAAAAAGTATTACACATATAATTAAGGGAAAATTAATATTACTTTTATTTGACAATATATGAAACATTTTCTGAAGCATTATTTGCAAAAACAAAATATGTGTGAAATCAAAATTATTTGAATAATTACCACGTATTTTTTATTTTCTAAGCTTCCTATTTTAATTCACAAAATAATTTTTGCATACTCTTATTAATGTTAATCTTATTAATATTTTTAATTTGGGATCACTTCCTATGTGAATATTAAGAACATTATAATCTTGAAAATACATATTTTAAATATTAGTCAAAATATAATCCAATTTTGCTATACCTTCTTTGGATGTTTTTACATCCATTTTTGTATAGGATTTTTGTTAAAGAAAATATTAATAATATACAAAAATTCCATAAGTCTGTATACCCTTTCATTTCTGCACAACAACCAAATTTAAACATAACTTTCATCTTTCAATCATTTTCTAATTCTAAAATTAAATGTCTCTATGTGAAATGAAAAAAAATATATGCATCTATATAAACATCCTCTACTTTGTTATCACAATGAAAACTTGTTGGGGCATAAACCTGAATTATTTGCATTTGATATCTGCTATTAAGGTGAATAATTAATCTTGCCACTCTGTCTGATACACTAATAATCTCCACAATGTTGTTCTTTCACTTTTTATTTATGATAAATTCCATTCCATTTGAGTTTCTAGTATTTGTGTCTTTATAATAAAATACACATTCACTTTTCAAATCAATTGTCTTTTCATCTTTCTTCCCAACTTTACAAAGTCAAACAATGTCCCATTTAATGATGACAGTTCTTGTTACAATTCATATAATTTTTCTTCACATGAAAATGATCTACAGTTATAAATACTAAAATAAAAAGTCATCATCAAATGGTAGTCTGGCTCTGCAATCAATGAATTCTGACTACCCTTATTTTGGTTATCAAGCACTGCCTTAGCTGATGACTTTACAGACTTTTAGGAATAAAAATCATACTTTGTTTTATTTTCATGATTATAATATATATATAATTATAAGGGACTTGAACTCAGACTTTTCACAGATATTGGCATCATCAAGGGTATGGAGCATTTCATCCTCAGATTTTCAATAATATGGATGACTGAAAAGTTGAAGAGTGAAAAAGATTGAAGCTTGTCCATTAAAGTTTTGAATATTTGCTATCTTAATATAAATTGAGCAGCGATTGTATATATGTGTGGGGGATGGTGATCTAGACCGACTGATGAGTCTGGTTCAGCATGAAATACATATATTGGAGATTATTTGTCATTTTCACATGTATGTGGTCATGTGCATCAGCTGTATAAGATGGATTGGATAGCTGTGGAGAGTTTGAAAGTCTGAGTTCAAGTCCCTTATAATTACATTAAGTTTGTATAGAAAATATACATATATTTAAATAATATATATATAAGATCATTCACACATTCATTTTGCCTTCAACTGATATTTCAGTTAAGAACTATTGAGTATTTAAGAAAAAAGTTTACAGTCTTTCTTGGTTTTAAACTCAAAGATAGAAATCCAATATTTTTACCGTACTGACTGATTTATGTTGTAGAGCAATTTTTCGATGTTATAAATAATCACATAGGAATAACAGCTGGAATGACAAGAATGTATAAAATAGATAATAGATATTTCCTCTGCTCACTTTATTTAAGGCTTTAAAAAAATCAGATAATTTTCACCTTTCTGCAATCATATATATTCATATTGATAAATATTCACAATTTTTAGCTATGAATTTAAAACTTTAAATGCTGAAATAAACAACTAATTATTATGCATACACTATTTTTCAAAATTTGCATATTTGCCATTATGAATTAAATATATAATTATACATATGTATTTCAAGTGAATATATAGCATTAACTAATATTAAAAAATCAGTAAATGGTTTTAAAATTTGAAGGATTTTAGTAATCCATGGACATTGAGCTTAAGGATTCATCATTTTTTCATTGTATCAAACTATACAGTGTAACATTAATTATTGATTCAAATGTACAAAATTGTTCATAATTAAATTTCAAATTATTAAAAGGTACTCTTATATTGTCTTCTACCTACAATGTCATATATGCCCATATTGACATCATTGTATTGATAAAGATCTGAAATGTTTGAATAATTTTTATATAAGTGTTTTCAATTGCTATATATTTACTAAGGTTTAACCTAATTATATTTGCTTAAAGTATATAATAAATTATCCTTATCAGTTTGCATGATATTCAGAAAATCCATTTACTTCTGTTTCTAATCACGACTCAATCCTTTTTTCTTTTCAAAAATATACAGTACATACAGCCATATAATTCTATAATTAAAATCACTTCTTTTCTTTTCAAAAACTTTATTTGATGTATATATATATCCACTTGGTTTTTTGGATAAAAGAAAATGTAAAAAAGGAAAGTTTTTTGAGAAGGGAGTCAAGTAAGTGTGGTGTATGTTTTGTGTTTTTAATTTAATTGATTTTAATGTATTTTATTTATTTTTAAATTTTATGGGGTTTATATGTTTTATATTGTTTTTGATTATTTTTGTTTTTTGGTTTTATTATGTGAAGTTTGTTTATAATGTAATGTTTTTTCTAGATCCTTGAAAATGACTATAGAGTAAAGATAGTCGAAACGTTGGAAATAAGTGGATATATATATATACATCAAATAAAGTTTTTGAAAAGAAAAGAAGTGGTTTTAATTATAGAATGATATGGATATTCAGAAAGGTTTATTTATTTACTTTATAGTAGCTAATGACAGACAACTGATACTTAAATGCTGATGGTTGAATTTATTATTCTAAAATAATTTGATAGATATTAATTAATTTTTTTAAAATTAATAAATTATTTTATAGTTGAATAGTAAACAATTAAAAATTGGCATGTAATATTATATATATAAAAGTAAACAAATTTAAAGTCGTCTTTAAATGTTGTATTTTAATATCATATCTACATGCAACAACCATTGTTAGAGAATAATTGGCGAAACTATAGAAATATCATGAAAACAATAAAGTTACCAACTCTTTGAAAGATTTTTCTCATGCAAATAAAAATTTAAAATGACTACCAAATTTAAGTCACTCTACAATTATCTCTGCTACAATCACTTGATTGTTACTGTTTTTTATCCAGTTGAGGACAGGTGCTATCTTTGTCAAAATGTTGGTGTTTTATTTTATTAAACATGGTTGTAATGAAAACATAATTTGTAAACATGATATGATCATAAAATTCATTTCAACATATACATACATACTTGTAATATAATATTTTTAATGGATGTTTAAATGTAAATATTTAACATGTGGAGTTATCCATTTATAATTTACTTAATTAGAAAGCACTTTACTTAGAACAATGACCAATGAAAGTCAACTGCTCTAGACTAAAAGTGAAGATTAAATGGTTAGGATCTTTCTTTTGAATGCAATCAGCCTGACAATTTTATTTTTATTTTTAGCCTAGGACAGTTGGATTTCATTGGCTGCTGTTATAAGTAGTTCTTTCTAATTAAGTAATTATAAATAACTCTATACATTATATATATATATATTGTAACGTTTATTTATATACGTTACAAATATATTGGCATTTGGTAAAAGCTAAAAAAGTAAATTTAGATTTTTTTTTGATTAGTATAATTTTTGTTAAAACGTGCAATGAAGGTTAAAATTGTCATTCTTATTTTTTTTTATCTAATTGGAAAGAATAAATGACATACAGATTACTAATCCAGATGGATTAAAAGAATTCCAAAAGTATAAGCTAAAAGAAAAATATTTTAGCTAATTAAAGATGGAAGAATAATGCTAAAAAAAAAGAGAACTTTGTAACTTAAATTTAAGAGAGAGTGTATAAGATTATTATCTTATACGCTGATAAAAAGACAAAAGAGTGCGCAGAAGTTCCAAAAATGGAGCGCGATATAAAAAGGAGATGACAACTTCAATCTGGGTCTTCTCTTTAACTTCTAGTTACGTCTCTGAAAGTTGGAGGTTTCCATGAGCATAACCTGTGGCAAGAAATATACTTCTACACAGGTATGCCCCTTGCTGTACCAAGCTGTCATGCAAGCATGGAAACGGGACTTGTGAAGACCACTTTTTGCAATAAAAGGGTCACTACAACTGTGCCTTTTCTCCAGCTATAGAACGGAACAATAATGGAAGATGCCGGCAGGAGAGACCAATGGAAATTCTCATGATCTGGGATCCCATAAACCTACATGAACTTACCGGTAAGTTAAGAATAAATTTTCCTGATAGTGACTTAAAAGTTTGCAAACAATTATTTATCTAAGCTTAGACTACCATCCTCATATAGACTTTTCGTATTCAAGGGACTTTCTAATAAAGAATTTTGTACAAGATCTTGGAACATTATTAAATTGCATTCATCATTTAATCTAACTGTTTTTGTTAATCGATTCATTATCTGGATTGGCATGTGTGTACTTTCCAGTTTAGTTAATTCGTAATTTAACTTATAAATATTTTAGTTTGTTAGAATAAAAGAGATTTTACTTTTATCAACCTTTTCATTGTGCGTTATTAATAATAGTTGTTTTTTTTTAGTATTAAAGTTATTATTAGTTTAATAAGATTTAAAAGTAATTTACCTTGCCAATATGTTTGAATAAGCCCAGCAATAATAATCTCAAAAAAAAGATAATTCTAGTTTACCGTAAAATTACCGATTCTTAAAATCTAAGACCAATAATTTTAAAAATATTTTATTTTTTTTTTATTTGCGAGACATGCTGGCGACAGATATCAGTGGTCTCTTTAGAATAAAAAGACCTGGCGCCTATCAAATAAATTAAAAGCTGATCTCATCAATAGCATAATTCTCAACCATCAATAGGCAAAGTTTGATCAGGAAATATAGCTGTGTTTTTTGGGAAAAGAAATACAACTTTCTTTTTTCTTTTGATACAGCTTGATCAACTCACGCTCAAATATAAATTTGAGGCATATAGTGGCCAAGTAAAACGAAAAACGTTACAATGGCGACTCAACTCGGGCTTCGATTTAACAACTACAACCTGAGATGAGTTGTAATGATAAAGAACATTACAATGATGACTCAAAGAAACTCACAGCCGGAAAATAAATTATGATTTTTTTGAAAAAAGAAAAAAATTATAAAAAAAAAAAACTAACTAATTAAACCCTGATTATTAAAATATGAAAGAAGATATTTTTTTAATATGACTTCCAGAAAGAAAAAATATATATGTATATTTTTTTATATATGTCTAAAAACACGATCGTGGCTGATGTAGACATAAGTCACAAGTATTTGACCGGGTAGGCGGTTACTGAAGAGGGGAATAACATAGCCCCGAGTCCTTATCCGCAGTATATGAACATAAGACCATCTTTAAATGCTCGTCAGACTATTTCTAGCAGAGATCCCAATAAAGGGGAAGGCAGATCAAGTTGGACCAAGTTGCCACGAGCCTGTAAGACTCAGAACGATGAGCAACGCTCGTTTGTGCTTATAACTTGGGCTTCTTATCGTTAATATTACCCTAAAGCAGATAGGACACAGATGAATGTTGAAATATTTTTCATTCCCGCCGTGTTAGACCTAAAAGTGGGCGTTAAAGCCGAACGTCGCTTGTGAATGAGTCTACACAATATATCAGCACGCTACTACAGAAAAAAAAAATACGAATATTAGTTTAAAAATCTTAAGAATAAAATTAGTGTAAACCCCTATTTTATTCTCATCTCCTGGCACTGGTGGTATTGTAACGTTTATTTATATATGTTACAAATATATTGGCATTTGGTAAAAGCTAAAAAAGTAAATTTAGATTTTTTTTTGATTAGTATAATTTTTGTTAAAACGTGCAATGAAGGTTAAAATTGTCATTCTTATTTTTTTTTATCTAATTGGAAAGAATAAATGACATACAAATTACTAATCCAGATAAATTAAAAGAATTCCAAAAGTATAAGCTAAAAGAAAAATATTTTAGCTAATTAAAGATGGAAGAATAATGCTAAAAAAAAAAGAGAACTTTGTAACTTAAATTTAAGAGTGTATAAGATTATTATCTTATATGCTGATAAAAAGACAAAAGAGTTCACAGAAGTTCCAAAAATGGAGCGCGATATAAAAAGGAGATGACAACTTCAATCTGGGTCTTCTCTTTAACTTCTAGTTACGTCTCTGAAAGTTGGAGGTTTCCACGAGCATAACCTGTGGCAAGAAATATACTTCTACACAGGTATGCCCCTTGCTGTACCAAGCTGTCACGCAAGCATGGAAACGGGACTTGTGAAGACCGCTTTTTGCAATAAAAGGGTCACTACAATCGTGCCTTTTCTCCAGCTATAGAACGGAACAATAATGGAAGACGCCGGCAGGAGAGACCAATGGAAATTCTCATGATCTGGGATCCCATAAACCTACATGAACTTACCGGTAAGTTAAGAATAAATTTTCCTGATAGTGACTTAAAAGTTTGCAAACAATTATTTATCTAAGCTTAGACTACCATCCTGATATAGACTTTTCGTATTCAAGGGACTTTCTAATAAAGAATTTTGTACAAGATCTTGGAACATTATTAAATTGCGTTCATCATTTAATCTAACTGTTTTTGTTAATCAATTCATTATCTGGATTGGCATGTGTGTACTTTCCAGTTTAGTTAATTCGTAATTTAACTTATAAATATTTTAGTTTGTTAGAATAAAAGAGATTTTACTTTTATCAACCTTTTCATTGTGCGTTATTAATAATAGTTTTTTTTTTTTTAGTATTAAAGTTATTATTAGTTTAATAAGATTTAAAAGTAATTTACCTTGCCAATATGTTTGAATAAGCCCAGCAATAATAATCTCAAAAAAAAGATAATTCTAGTTTACCGTAAAATTATCGATTCTTAAAATCTAAGACCAATAATTTTAAAAATATTTTATTTTTTTTTTATTTGTGAGACATGCTGGTGACAGATATCAGCGGTCTCTTTAGAATAAAAAGACCTGGCACCTATCAAATAAATTAAAAGCTGATCTCATCAATAGCATAATTCTCAACCATCAATAGGCAAAGTTTGATCAGGAAATATAGCTGTGTTTTTTGGGAAAAGAAATACAACTTTCTTTTTTCTTTTGATACAGCTTGATCAACTCACGCTCAAATATAAATTTGAGGCGTATAGTGGCCAAGTAAAATGAAAAATGTTACAATATATATATATATATTAAAAGCCTAAAGCTAAACTAGTCAATAAAATAATCAAAATCACTTCAAATTCACAACCAAACCAGAGTAAAAATAAACTCTAAAACAACCAATGGTTTTACTGTTGGAAGTAGACTTTCAAGTGTAAAGGATTAAACCATAACAAACTTATACTACATATTATTCACAATTTCCATTTACATCCCACATACTCTTAATACTAAAAGAACTTATAAACAAGTTAATTGCTTCAGAATCATACATTTTTAATAATAAAGATTCTTTAATTCTTTTTTATTTCATTTCTTTCAAAGAAGACAAGCACAGCCTCATCAAAATTAATAGTATGACATGTAATACTTTTAAGTATATGTAAAGTAGAATATTTATTTCTAACCCCACTTTTATATACTGTTATTTTTTCATTTAAGCTCAAACTTCTGACATATAAACATCTTTCAAAACAAAGAATGAAATAAAAAGAATAAAGAAACTGATGTGATTATGAAGCAATTAACTTGTTTAAAAGTTCTTTCAAAATTAAGAATGTAAATGGAAATTGTAGGTAATATATAGTATAAATTTGTTGTTATAGTTTAGTTCTTTACACTTGAGAAATCTGCTTGCAGCAGTGAAACCATTGGTTGTGTTTTAGAGTTTATCTCTTTATCTGGTTTAGTTTTGAATTTGGGGTAATTTTGAATGTATATATATTGTAGCAGTATAAAAATGATCAAGAGTAAAATAGATATAGAGACTTTATTTTACATGCCCAAACTTTGGATGCTAAAATCTGTAATGGAATAAATTGAACAAATGGAGATGTTTACTCTTATACACTTGATGAATTTGGTATAGTTAAAATCTGTAATAATATAAATTATACAATACCAAATCTATAGCAATATGCTAAAATTAATACAACTACAATTAAAATGAGAAAAGGTTAATTAAGCTTTATTAATAAAGTAATTCAAAATCTATATTGAATAAAGTAATTTTTTTTTAATAATATTGAAACGCTATTTATTGACTGGCATCCCATTTCACCTACTATGTTCCACAGTAATATTTATTTCAGGTTTAAACCCATCCAAGTTCACATATCATATATATTAAGATAGATTAATGTACGTACATGTATATATTGTATATTTTAAATTACATGCATATCTGTGTAGACATCATTATATATGTATGAATGCATATATATATATATATGAGGAAGCTATAGTGTTAAAATTAAATTATTAGTTATAAATCTTTAATTTATTAAAATGAAAAATATATAAATTTATTCATTTAGCTAAAAACTCAAATATAATTTCAATTCTAGAAGTGACCAAGATATATATATATCAGAATGTTAACACAACATAAATCTGTTTTAAAATATTGGATGTTTCTTGGAAAAATATCATGTTACATGCACATGATTAAATTTGTGTGGGACCAAAAACAGATTTTAAAATAAGCCTAAAATAAAATTTAGACAAAGCAAAAGCACTCAAGCTGCACTATTTTGCTATTCATTTTAAATTCACTTTTGTCTTTTTCAAAATCTTAATGCTGAATTTTAAAAGTAATAAAACTATGTTAAAATTTAAGAATTTAAACTTAAAATTGTAAACAAGTTAATGGGTTAATAAGGGGGTGTCAGAAGACTGATATATAAACCTTCCAAATTTAACACTCAAAATCCCCTTTCTATTACATATGAAGCAATTGCTGCTGGAAGCTACACCTGATTTAAAAATGGTAATAACTGGCTAAGAAGCCTACCTTTTCCAACTTCTTTTGGAAGAATGGTAACTTTCCATTTGCCACAAGTCATTATCATCAGCACAGAATGGAAGGGACCAGTTCTGCCAGCTTCTACAAAGACATTAAAACAACCTATTAATGAATACTAGTGCCAAATGCCATGCCGGATGCCTCAGCTCAAAGATTATTGGTAATTTTTTTTTCCTGCAGAGCTCTTAAAAAAGAAATCTAAAATTGAATTATTCTTAAAGTTTCTAAAGCTAGCTATCTTATTGAACATTCATAAATTATAACTTATAAATAATTCCTCTGTAAAATAAAATAAACACAATAATATCAACTTAATGTAACTTTAAATTAATAATAATAACTAACAATCTTGCCTACTTAAATGAATGATTATGATTTTAAATAATTCTTCTAAACATAATAACTGTATCCAGTTATTATATCCTATACTTTTCAAGTCTGTGGTCATGCCTATTGTCTTCTATATTATTTTGTTTATTTCATTAATATTTATAATATACCATATTTCAAAATGGAGTTTAATAATATTAGTAATTTTAGAGAGAGAATTAGAAGCTCTGTAATTGATTTATGCTGCTTTTCAGCAAACATAAATCTCTGTTTTGAAGCTTATATGTATGTTTAGTTAAGCTACTCAATTTTAGCTATTGTTAAGGTTTGCATGTTAATGAATTATGTATAGTTAAATAATTGCAAGAATGATATAAAACCATATTATTAATAATTAATTAAACCAAAAATATGCTTTCTCCTTAATTTGTTATATAAACTATCCAGATTTAGTCTTTAAACTACATTACTTCAATGAAATCTTTCTGATTATGTTTTAAGTATTCTAATTAGCGAACTGGAATAAGGTAGTTTCACAGAATGAAACTATAGTATTTTGTACATTAGTTTATAATAATATTATTTTAGTAAGTGTTATGAGTGTGTTATTATAAAGCACAACACATGAATAATGCCTTGCTATGTTTCTTTGTAAATGGGCTCATGGTGAAATGCCACCTCATTACTTTAGTTCAGACAGCCTCCCTAGAACTGGAACACAAGGGTCCATAAGCAAATTTGTAAAGCTACTCCAATCTCCTGAACTAAGGTTCACTTTATGATAGCAAGTCCTACAGTCCAAGAGAACCAAGTACTTGGTACTGAATCCCATGACTAATTACACATTCATGCTGCAAATCTTATTTAGTAATTTAGCACCATAGGTCTGAAGTCCACTACAATCACCAGTTTGTCCCTCTGTATTATTATTCAGTTCAGCACTGATCTGAACACCAGATCTAGTTTATTTAAGAATCTGCATATGGAGCACATTTATTGATCATTATGTATTTTAGTAAGGATAAATTATAATTATCATTTATCATTCTTGTAAGCTTTAATTCCTATAGCAAACCTGGAATAGATGGCATAACTTATTCAGATATGATTATAAACTGCAGATATTAAAATGTAATAAACTTTAAAGTTAAATTATTAAAAGTGCATCATAAAAGATGATACCCTGTAATTCACTCAACTCATCATTGTAAAACACCTGAATGTATGATTTACCAATGCATTTCTGTTTGTTTTTGTATTAGTTAACTTACTTCTTTTAATAATTAAAGATATTAAATTTGTAATAATGTTTAGTATATTTTTAACAGACCATCCCAAATCTTATCCAAATCTACTCCATTTAGTATTAATTATTAGTATATGCATTATCCCAGTAAGCCATATGTGTGTGTTTATTTAATTAATTGTTAATTTATTAATCATTCCCTGAACTTCATATTCCACCCAGTTCATCTGCCAGCTCATAAATTAAATTGAGTGTAACCTCACATATGTCATACATAGGGTAGTAAATCATGGAGCATTGGTGAAGGAAGTGAGGTGTGATCTAATTCAAGGCCTTAACACCTCATCTAGATAAGTTTTGGGATAATTTGCCAGAACTCTGAATTTTGTTGCGTGAATGTGCAAATATGGCCATTACATAGATTTTTTTTTCAGAGAATGATGTCCAATACTGGGACACATTAAGCATTGGTGAAGGAAGTGAGGTGTGATCTAATTCAAGGCCTTAACACTTCATCTAGATAAGTTTTGGGATAATTTTACAGAACTCTGAATTTTGTTGCATGAATGTGCAAATATGGCCATTACATAGATTTTTTTTTCAGAGAATGATGTCCAATACTGGGACACATTAATTAATTCCATTACCCTGAACAGGTAGTGTATTTTCTTTTCACATATGTGTTGGAGTAATAATTTTGTATGAATATATGTAACAATTTTTTTTTGCCAGAGATAGCCCTCCAACATGTGGGCTACAACTATTCTCCATGCTCTGTGTAACCTGGAACAGATCATTATATGCATAAATTAATTTGTTGTGTTTTTTTTTCTGCATGAGACTTGTAAATTGTTTTGTCAATTTAAATTTAAAATTAACACACTGATATAGCTTGATAACAATTTTATATATAATTCTTAATGCATATTGTACATTGTGAGGTCCATTATTGTTATCAATTATATATGTATGTCTCACCTACTGATAACTGGTGCCCAAGGATGACTTGAACAGGTTTAAAGCCATTCTCATATAAATTCATTATCAGAGAGAGAAATTTAAAGAACCCACTATTATAGTTAAAAAAAATTTTGCTTTTAAAGATTTGGATTGGAATGTGAGAACACAAGTTAAATTGGGCAAGATTATCAAGAGATATATGTATACTCAGAGTCAATTTATAAAATAAGACAAAATCAATAAATTTTCTATAGCTCTGCAGCTGAGGAAAACCAAGGAATTCTGGTAAAAAAATTTTTTTCCATTATTGATATTATTAATCATTTAGTTAAATCATACATAGACATTATGAGAGTTAAGGAGGGAGTAGAAAAATAGGTTTAATATGGCATTATGACAGGGAATGTACACACCATTTCTTTAGTGGAAGGATGGCAACTTAACCATAGGAGAGCTTAGATAAATGAAGGAGTAGTTTACTTTATTTTTATATATAGATTGTCATGCTAAGAAAGATGCATTTTAAAGAGCCATCAAAAGGACTCCAAAAAGCAAGAGTCAATGGATGAAGTAAAGGGAGATAGTGGGATATTGACCATGATCTTATAGCAAATGAAAAGGATGAGTCCGAATATGTTGGGAATGGAGGAGAGAAACAAACAATATCTTGGAGGGTAGAGTTATAAACTACAGATCAGAAAAATAGGGTTGAAATGAAGAAAAGAAACCAGCAACAGCTTTTAGAAAAGGAAGAAAGATTAGGGACCAAAGTTCAGTAAGATATCTTAGATATGGAAATGAGGAGCAAGCAATGAAGTCTTAAAATGGAGACACTATTAGAAAGCAAAATATGATAAAGTATGTTGGAAGCAAAGATGAGAAATAATATTTCTTGGATATGGAAGAGAGATTAGAGACCAAAAGGCAACAAGATGCTGGTAATGGTGGCCGTAAATGGATGGAATTTTGTAGAAATAGAAAGATTGGGATCCAAGGTACAATAGGACCTTTGTGAGATGGTGGCCAAGAACACAAAATGTATTAATGCTGAGGGAAGGATTAGAAGCTAGGGACTGAGAGGAGAGAAGATTGGAAGCTAGGAATACAATGATGAAACAACCCTAGAAGATAGAGACCACATAATGGAAGAGATATTAGAGGGTAGGGACCAATGCATAGCCTTAGATCTACAAAAGAAACTAGAGGCTGGATATGAAAGTATGGTAGAGTGAGACAAAGAGTCATGAAGTCTTAGGAAAGCTTATAGGGCTCAAAGCTAGGGGCAAAGAAAATACCAAAATGGGCCATAAATTATTGAAGCTCATGGGGGCAAATCTCTGTGATACCAACAAAAGTATATTGTCTCTGAAAGGAGAATTGGAAGCCATCTGAGATAAAGCTGAGGAATAAAAGATGTTTTTAAAGAATGTGATCAATTCCACTCAAAATGACAAACCATTGGAGAAGATGTAGGGAGTTCAATCCCCATAGCTTCAGAGATGACAGAAGTCATATGAGCCAGGTAGTGGAGATCAAATCTGGAACAGAAGAATGGATAAAGTTGATAGGAGTACCTTCATAGGGGCATATCATGCCCTGCAAATTATGGCCATTTTGAGATAAATACCCAGATCCTACTTGAACTAGTTAACTTTATCTAGGGATTTGTTCCATTCCCCAATATTGTAAATATGTACATATATTTATATATTTTATATTTATATATATTCACATTAATTTTGATATGACAAGGATTTACTCCAGATACTGAAATTTGTGTATAAGATCAATTTGATTTGTATTACTGATTGCTCAGGAAGAATAGTCTTTTAGTATTGTATTATAACCATTTTATGCAGTGGTTACAATGAAAATTTTAATGGTATGCTGATAAAGGTCCATGAAGAATCTTAACAGGCAAGATTAAATCTTTAAATCCTAATTTTGAATTGCGTACAAAATTATAAGTAAATTCTTTTTTTTTTCTCTTTTTTCCCCATAACTTTAGGCATATGAAATGGGATTTATTGACTGGCAACCCATTTCACCTACTATGTTCTATAATAATGTTTATTCTAGGTTTAAGCCCATCCAAGTCCACATATATACACATATATTAACATATTAATGTATATACATGTATATAGTGTATATTTTAAATTAAATGCATATCTGTGTAGGCATCATTATATATGTATGAACACATATATATGCAAGGAAGCTGTAATGCAAAACTTTATTAGCATTAAAATTAAATTATTAGTTATAAATCTTTAATTTATTAAAATGAAAATGTATAAATTTATTTATTTAGCTAAAAATTCACATATAATTTCAATTCTAGAAGTGACCAAGATATATATATATATATAACAGAATGTTTACCCAACTTAAATCTGTTTTAAAAGATTGCACATTTTTTGGAATTTATCACACCACATGCACCTGGTTAAATTTGTGTGGGGACAAATAACATATTTTAAAATAAGCTTAAAATAAAATTTAGAACAAAACAAAATCGCTCAAGCTGCACTATTTTGCTATTCATTTAAAATTTGCTTTTGTCTTTTCTAAAATCTTAATGCTGAATATTAAAAGTAATAAAACTATGTTAAAATTTAAGAATTTAAATATAATATTGTAAACAAGTTAATAGATTGGTGAAGGGGTATCAGAAGACTGATATATAAACCCTCCAAATTCTACACTCAAGATCTCCTCTATTACATATGAAGGAGTTGCTGCCAAGAGCTACACCCTGATTTAAAAATGGTAATGATCAGCTAAGAAGCCCAGCTTTGCTGTCTTCCTTTGGAAGAGCAGTATCATTCCACCCACCACACATCATCATCACAAAATGGAAGGGACCAGTTCTTCCAGCTTCCAAGAAGACATCAGGCAACCTATTAATGAATACTAGTGCCAAATGCCATGCTGGATGCCTTAGCTAGAAAATTATTGGTAATATTTTTTCCCATGGGTCTCTTAATCTGATGATCGATTAAGATGAATTATTTAATCTTTTGGTCAATTTGCCCCTGGTGAATTTTTTCATAAGTATTATACATTAAAATGTGTGCAAAATGGTATATTTTATTATAATAAATTTTTTGTCAAAAATTTTGCACTAAAAAATGCAAAATTCAAAATTCTCACTCTAACAATAGACATAAACCCCACCTTGACATGTTCAGCCATTGTCTGTTGCCAAAGCTGTAAAACATTCGGTGTTTTATGACAATGAAGTTTCCAATAACACAAAAAACATATTTACTTGGGAATTTATTATGGTTTTAGATATTTTTTAAAAAATAATTTATAGTATATTTATTAGATATCAAGAAATATAAATTATTAATAACTTATTTTGACTTGGAATACTTCATTTTCAAAAATATAATGTTATATTAGCAGCTAATGTAACTATGGCCTGAAGCAAATTAGAAGACTAACTTTGACGTAAACAATCTACTTTATATTTATGAGTAAGAAAATATTGCAGTTTTGCAATACATATTCAAAAAATGTAAACTTTTAAAGCATAATTCATCAGATTTAAAAAAAATAAATAATTATTCATTTTGATGTTTAAAAATAATAAGAATTAAGAAATATTTTGTTGATTTTATAAACTGAAAATAATCTTTCTAGAAATGATGATGTGTAAAGTCTTTGTTTTGACTGCGATCTCATTTTTTAAATATTTACAGAAACAAAATGTGAACATTTAAAATTTATTTCAGTAATAAACAAAAATATCTATCAAATGAACTCAAATTTATTATTTTCTGATGAGTAATAATCATTTTATCATATATTTTACATTGATGTGTGAGACAAAGAAAACAAGAAATTGCTGAAAAGTATATTAGGCTGCATATTGAAAAGGTTAAAAAAACTTAAATTATTCTTAAAATTTCTAAAGCTAGCTATCTTATTAAATGTTAATAAATTATAACTTATAAATAATTCCTTGGTAAAATAAAATAAATACAATAATATTAACTTAATGTAACTTTAAATTAATAATAATAACTGTAACAATCCTGCCTACTTAAATGAATGATTATGATTTTAAATAATTCTTCTAAACATAATTACTGTATCCAGTTATTATATCTAGACTTCTGTAGCCATGCCTATTTTCTTCTATATTATTTTGTTTATTTCATTGATATTTTTGAAATGCCATATTTTAAAACAGAAATTAATATTAGTAATTTTAAAGAGTCAATTAGAAGATCTCTTATAATTGACTTATGCTGCTTTTTAGCAAACATAAATCTCCATTTTGAAACCTATTCTTATATATGTATCTTTAGTTAAGCCACTCTATTTTAGCTTATGTGATATTATAAAACCATATTATTAATAATTGATTAAAACCCAAATATGCGTTCTCCACCTTAGTTTGTTATATAAACTATCCAGATTTAGTCTTTAAAATAGATTACTTCAATAAAATTATTCTGATTATGTTTTAAGTATTCTAATTAGTGAACTGGAATAAGGTAGTTTTGCAGAATGAAACTATAGTATTTTGCACATTAGTTTAATTTTAATACTATTATTTTAGTAAGGGTTACTAGTGTGTTCTTATAAAGCACAACACATGCAATATGTCTTGTTATGTTTATATGTAAATGAGTTTATGGTAAAACACCACCCCATTATTTCAGTTTGGACAGCCTCCCTAGAACTGGAACACAAGGGTCCAGAAACAAATTTATAAAGCTGCTCTGATCTCACAAACTAAGGTTCACTTTATGATAGCAAGTCCTACAGTCCAAGGGAACCAAGTACTTGGTACTGAATCCCATGACTAATTACACATTCATGCTGCAATTTTTATTTAGCACCGTAGTGTCTGAAGGGCCACTACAATCACCAGTTTGTCCCTCTGTATTATTATTCAGTTCAGCATTGATCTGAACACCAGATCTAGTTTATTTAAGAATCTGCATAGGGAGCACATTTATTGCTCATTATGTATTTTAGTAAGGATAAATTATATTTATCATTCTTGTAAGATTTAACTCCTATAGCAAACCTAGAATAGATGGCATAACATATTCAGGCATGATTATAGACCACAGATATAAGCCTGTGTTTCAGTTATTACATAATAGAGATGTCTGCCCATCCCTTGTATATGTATTAAATGGATTATGTCCTGTACATGAGGGGTCAGATTGACTTTAGGACAAATATGGGTGTGACAAGAATCTCAGCCTCATGGTGGCCTTTGAGCATTCCATCATCAGATTTTCAATTGGATGGATGGTTGAAGAGTTGGAGTGTGGAAAAGATTGAGGCTTGTCCATTAAGGTATGAGGTTTGGCTATCTTAATATATATCTGAGCACTTATAGCATATATGTGTGGAGATGGTAATCTGGACTGACTGATGATTGCTGGTTTAGCATGAAATACATATATTGGTGATTATTTATATTTTTGACATATATGTGTTTGGGTGTATCAGCGTTATGAGGTAGTGTGGAGAATGGTGGGTTGTGTGAAAGTCTGTGCTCATATACCCTATATATTACCTATGTAGACATAGGTATATAATAAGCCTGTGTTTCAGTTATTAAATTGTAATAAACTTTAAAGTTAAACTATTAAAAGTGCATCATAAAAGATGCTATCCTGTAATTCACTCAGCTCATTATTGTAAAACACCTGTGAGTTTAAGATTCACCAATACACTTCTGTTTGTTTTTGTATTAGTTAACTTACTTCTTTTAATAATTAAAGATATTAAACTTGTAATAATGTTTAGTATGTTATTCGCAGTCCATCCCAAATCTTATCCAAATATACTCTATTTAGTATTAATTATTAATATATGCATTATCTCAGTAAACCATATGTGTATGTGTTTATTTAATTAATTGCTAATTTATTAATCATTGCCTGAGTCTCATATTCCACTCTGTTCTACTGCTGGCTCATGAATGAAATTGAGACTGAGTGTAACCTCATATATGCCATCCACATGGCAGTAAATCATGGATCATTGGTGAAGGAACTGAGGTGCAATCTGATTTGAGGTCTCAAACCCTCATTTAGATTAGTTTTGGAATAATTTGACAGATTTCTGGATTTTGTTGTGTGACTGTGCAAATATGGCAATTTCAATATTTATATATTAAATAAATATTGACCTGATTGGATGCCAAAATTGTAATATACAATATAAATAATGCTTCTGAAAATTTGTAATAAATATATTAAATCATAATCTATATTGGTATTCATTCATAAAATAATCATTTTATTATTATGTACTAAAAATTTATATCAATAATTTATTAACTAGTTTTTATGTTTCTATAATGCCAATTGGTATCCATGAAAACATTAGGTTCATTTTTAATAATTACTGATTTCTAATTAAGCAATAAAATCTATATTATTTTATTAAACTAATATATATGCACTGTATGCCCATATAATGAAGCTAGAAGGTAATATAAAACTATTAAATTATAGAGCTTAGCACTTTCAAGAGACTACTTGCTCTCATACTCAGAAATAGAAATGGAATTTATACCATATATCCAACCCTCACCAAATACCTCAACAACACACTATCTAAAGACTTTAGCATTGCGGTTGCCTCCGAACACAAACAGACTTACAAACAACTCAAAACATAGAATCACACCTGAGCTCACTACTCAGGTGGTGTACAAAATGATCTTCCCACAAGCCAACTACTAAGCTGCATACCACAGGGAGCCCCAGACTAACATAGCCAATAGAGTAGCACAACACAAATATATCTACAATAAAACTAAAACCAAGCAACAAGGCAATTCCATCTTCTGTGAACATGAAAGAGCATCAGGCCAAAAATTTGAACCCATCACTGCCAGCATCATATGCTCCAAAAGACATAATGCTTGATGCAAGATTAAAAAGGCATTTCACATAGTTAGCAACCCCAAATCCATCAATAGAAGAGAAGCATGTTTTGCTCTATCTCAGAAATTGCAATTATAACTCATTTGCATCAATCTGCATAATTTCCATTTCTACAATGCAGTTACAACAACAACAGCTATGAGTATGAGAGCAAGTAGTTTCTTGAAAGTGCTAAATTCTATAATTTAATAGTTTTATATTACATTCTAGCTTCATTATATGTGCATACAGTGCATATATATTAGTTTATAATGTTTAGTAAAGTAATTGTTTTGTTAATTAAATCTTATATGTTTATGATTGTATCAAGACTTTATTTCATGTATCTATTAAATCAAATAAGACTCTTTACTCAAATTTAATAATAAGATATGTTTCAATAGTTTAAACCAATATATTATAAAATATTATACCTTTTTGAACTGAAAAATAGTGATAAGACATTACACATCTTTAAACTACAATGAAAACATTTATTGTCTCTAATAGACATATGTATAAAAACATATAAAAGACATGCTAATTTGTCTCTGTTTGCCTATTGATCATATATAAACAAAAATAAATTATTAAATAAAAATTTAATTATAACTGTTTAAATATAAATTTAGACTTAGTTATTAAAATTTTCATTTTGGTTGAATTATATGTTAATATGTTCACTTCCATATATATATATTCATTGAATGATCTTTTAAAATAATAGCAATAATAATACCAATAATAATTGTAAATAAATATATAACCTGCTTGGACACTAATTAAATATTTTTACACAAAGAATTCCACAGTCTTTAAGTTACTTTTATTAAGTTCACATGGAGAAAATCCATAGACAAAATCCATGAAATGATGATATTTTAAAATACAGTAATTTTCGAGAGCTTATTTTTTTAAACATCTTAAGTTTATCCAACAAATAATCCTTAATGGTTTATAATAAGAGTTGAATTGTAGTTAACATCAAATAACAAGTATTTTATTATTTTTTCAAAATGATTTTTTATCAAATACAAAATTGTTTTATTTGGCAAATTATTATTACTATTATCCTTGGAAAATTGTTGGTTTCTTGGCATTCACTTATATGGTTAAAAATTTATCAGCATTTTTATAATTTTCTTTTAGAATGCCCCTAAAACAATTCCATTTTAATTGTTATTTTAGGGATCTTTCCAGGATTAAATTTTTCCTGAAGTAAATGTCAATTTCCTGTTTAGCTTTCCATTATGTTCTTTATGTTAAAACATTTTTAAATATATATATATCAGAAAAAATTTACTGCAAAAATGAAACATTAACTGAAGTGATCAATATATATATAGAAAAAAAGAATGTCTCCTGAGTTAAATCATGGGCAATTTATATTATTTATTTACTGACATAATATTTAGATGATTAACCTAAATACCATAACTAATATGTAACTCAAATTTGTCCCATTTAAGTTATTGAAAAATTATTATTCACTTTACTAGAGTTTATTCAAATATTTTCTTTTAAATTTAAAAAAAAATGTAAACAGAAATAAATGATGCAATAATTTTAATCTCTTTTTAAAATTTACATATCATAAAAATAAAAATACATTTGTTTGTTTAACAAAAGATTATTACATATTTATATCATTTTAATAATAACAAAAAAAATATATGTTATTTTTAAAAATATACACAATAATTTAAATACATACGTATGAATAATTTATATATACACATAAAAATAAAATTTGTTATTTACCTAAATCTATGCTTTTTAAAATATACAGATAGACAAAACATTACTGTAATTTATTAAAAGAAACATTTTTAGATTTATGAATATTTTTATAGTAAGATGGTAAATTTAATGCATATTACTTTTAAAAAAAAATTGCAAATTATTACTTCATATTTGGGTAAATCTATAATAACTTCCAAAATTATGATAAACATTATTTGATGATTTTTAAATATTTATTAATATAAGAAGTTTACACAGAGGCAAAACTCTCCATGCAGATGCACCACTCTGTGCAAGCCAGAATGGCACTAGTGTATGAAGAATTTTGCCTCTGTGTAAACAGCTTGTGTAAGCATAAAAAATGGTGATCATGTGATGTTTGGTAGTTTAACATGCAAAGATATCACAATATATATATATATATTTTTTAAAATATAACAATGCCTATGTTAAGGTTAATTCAGGATAGTGCAATATATATATATTGTATAAACAAAATGGCTGCAGAAAGGAGTTTGCTATTAACTAATAAAAAGGAGACCCTTTGATTTCTCTTGGAGGTCTTAAAGAAACTGAGCAGGGCAAATTTCTAATGTCCACTCCATACGTTCATGTCATTGCAGCTGCTATTACTATGTGATTATTCATATAGTATATGAACATGGATAGGTTGCTTACCAACATGCATTAGGCAGGGTGGTGAGTTTATTGGCTTTTTACCTCTGAGTTTAAGATCAAGAATAACATGGCCTTTCTTCTCAGTGCTTGATAAGGCAGAATGAATGTTTGTGTAAATGATAAATATTTTGCCAATATATATATATATACAATTATGACAGACAAAAATAAAGCATGGCCCTTATTCCCAGATGGCTGTAAAGTCACCAACCAAGGCAACGGTTGGTGACCGAAGACAGAGGGTGCTAAGAATTCCCTGATTAGTGACCCAGGCTGCCATTTGATGATGACTTTTTATTTAGGTACTTACAACTGCAGATCACTTTCAAGTGAAGGAAGATTGCAAGAATTAGAAGAACAACTGTCTTATATTAAATGGGACATTATTGGACTTTGTGAAGTTAGAAGAAAAGGTGAAGAGACAATTGATTTAAAAAGTGGACATATACTCTATTATAAATGCACAAATATTGGAAATACAAGTGGAGTAGGATTCATTATAAATAAAAAAGTGGAAGAACAATATTGTGGAGATTGATGGTGTATCGGATAGAGTGGCAAGATTACTTACACAACTTAATAGCAGATACCAAATGCAGATAATTCAGGTTTATGCCCCAACAAGTTCTCATAGTGATGAAGTAGTAGAAGATTTTTATATGGATGTACAAAAGGCTTTTGATCAGAGTAAACAACATTTTAAAATTGTTATGAGAGATTTTAATGCTAGAATTGGTAAACAAATGAAAGATGAAAGTGCTATAGGTAATTTTGGTTATGGTAATAGAAATGAGAGAGATCATAGACTTGTGGAGTTTGCAGAAAAAGAAAGACTTTATATTATGAATTCGTTTTTTGAGAAAAATGTTAAAAGGAAATGGATATGGAAGCATTCAAATGAAGATACAGCAGAATTGGATTATATTTTGACTAACAGGAAATACATATTTCAAGATTGTAATATTCTTAATAAATTTAACACAGGAAGTGATCATTGATTAGTAAGGTGTAAGATATGTGTTAATGTAAAACTAGAGAGACAAAAATTATTAAGGAAAACAATATTTACAGTTGATATTCCTAATCTTCAGAAACATTCTAATGAATTTAAATTAGAACTTACAAATCGGTTTCAAGTATTAGTAGATTTTGAACATGATTCAGATTTGAATGAAATTAATATGAAAATAACTGATACACTTTTAAAAACAGCAACAAAGATAGCTAATAAAAAAAAGCAGCAATTGACTAATAAAATTTCTACTGTGACTAGAGAATTTATGAACAAAAGAAGGAATATGAAGATATACAAAAATGATGCACTAAAAAGAATTGAATATCTTGAATTTTGTAAAATGGTGAAGAAAATAATTGAAAATGATATAAGAAAGTATAACTGTGAACTAGCAAGGAGAGTTGGTAGAAAATTTATATCTACATAAGAAAAAAAAGATGGAATTATTACTAAAAAGAGAGATGACCTCATGAAATTGGTAGAGGATTTTTATCAAGAATTATATAGTAATAAAGAACAAGTACCTCCTACATCTATTACATCTTCCAAATTGCCCAGAATTTTAATTGAAGAAGTGAGATATGCAATTAAATGTATGAAGAAAAAAAAGGCTCCAGGTAATGATGGAATTATAATTGATATATTAAAAGAAGCAGGTGAAGAAATAGAATTTTTTTTAGCTAAGTTATATACCAAATGTCTAAATGATAAAGATGTACTGGATGATTGGAAGAATGCATTAATAATATTAATATTTAAAAAAGATGATAAAAAAGATATTAGAAATTACAGACCTGTCAGCCTTTTATCAGTTTTATATAAAAATTTTACCAAGATAATTACAACTCATCTACAGAGAACATTGGATTTTCACCAACCAAGAGAACAAGCTGGATTTAAAAGTGGTTTTAGTACACTAGATCATATCCAGGTATTGAGAGAAGTTATAGAAAGGACAAATGAATATGAGTTTGTCATTATGTTTTGGTTTGTAGATTATGAAAAGGCATTTGATTCTATTAACATTTCTTCAGTGATTAAAGCATTGGATCATCAAAGTATAGATCCAGGATATTGTCATATTTTAAAGAATATTTATAAAAATGCAACAGCAACAATTAGATTACATAATGATACTGGGAAAGTCAACATTGAGAAAGGTGTAAGACAAGGTGACTCCATATCTTCAAAAGTTTTTACAGCAGTGCTGCAAAAAGTATTTTGTGGATTAAAATGGGAAACTAAAGGAGTGAAAGTAAATGGAGATTATTTAAGTCATTTAGATTTCGCAGATGATGTAGTTGTTTTTGCAAATAATGCTTCAGAGTTGCAGGAGTTATCAGATAAAGTAGGAAAGTAGACTACAGATAAATGTTAAAAAGACTAAAGTAATGTTTAATTGATTTGCTCAAAATATGAAAATAAAGATTGATTATGATGAATTAGAAGAAGTTAACAGTTGCAAATACTTTGGTCAGATTATTAATACAGATGGAAACATAATGGGGGAAATTAATCATAGAATTAAACTTGGTTGGACTGTTTTTGGTAGAAATAACTTGATACTAAAAGGAAATATGCCTATGTGTTTGAAAAGGAAGTTTTTTTAACAAATGTGTTTTAGCAGTTCTTACTTATGGATCTGAAACTTGGACACTTAATAGAAGAGCAATACAGAGACTTCAGACCACTCAAAGAAGTATGGAGAGATCTATGTTGGGAATAACAAGAAGAGATCAAAAATACAATGTATGGGTAAGAGAACAAACAGGTGGTACTGACCTCATTGAAAAAATTGAAAGATTGAGGTGGAGTTGGGCTGGACATATTTCTAGAAGAGATGATAATAGATGGACAATTGAAATTTTAAATTGGATTCCAAGAGATTGGAAAAGACCTAGAAAGAGACCACATGTGAAATGAAATAAGAAAGTGTGCAGGAGTGATGTGGAGAAGAGAATCTAAAGATTGGAGAAGATGGATTAAACTTGGAGAGACCTTCATCCTGCAGTGGATTGATAATGGTTGATGATGATGATGATAATAAACAAAACTTTTCGTAAATTGTGATATTTGTCAATGTAACATAACTAATTTTATACGTTTCAAATTAAATATTCAAAATCAGAATCCATAATAATGAATAAAAATATTTGCATAAAGAATTATCATGATGAAATAAAAAATAATTTGTATATTATATATATTATATGGATTTATGGCATTATTACAAAAAATACATATTTAATCTCTTAATCCATTGGTGAGATATAGTTTTCAGCATCACTTATGAGTGTGTGGTTGTTTTTTTTTTTTTGAGACTATGCCTGGGTTCAAATTAGAAACAGTTCTTTGAAATCTTAAAAAATAATCAAATCGTTTTATTGCTTAGGAATTTACAGAACTGGTCACAAGATGTGTATTCTAAGCTTCAGAGTCTGCCCCTGTATTAAACTATGCAGGATAAATATTAAATTATAGAAAACGTAAAATTAGATATTTTTAAAGCAGTTGTAAAATACATTTTATATTGCATATTTTTAGGTGATTGCTTTGGAATTTTTCATATAAAAATCTATTTAATTATATATATATTTATGATTACAATAAAAATTTTCCCGTTGGTTATTTAGCATATTATTTTTTATTGAACATTGCTCTCATTTTGTAAATAAATATTGATATTAAAACAAAAGCAATTTTGGCAGCTTAGGCATATGAATTGAGTAAATTGTGATAGATTTCTCAAAATGGTATTTTTAGGTTGAACAGGCAGCATGAATTTTATGGGAGAAACAGATCTCATTTGAATTATTAAAATTACCTCAAAGACATTTTACATTGATTGGGATTACATTGATGAGTTTAATATAATGGAAAGCTCTAATTAAAAAAGGTTTTGAAGTTTTCCAGAAAATATATTGATTGCAGAAGAAATTTAAAAAAATTAGTATCACAATGTTGAATTAACAGTTCTTGACAGCAGTATGTGATAAATGTGAGTGTAATTGTATTTTACAGATTGTTTTATATAGCCATCACAAAACTAGTCTTTTTTTTTTCTGGAATTAGAATGGTCATACTCGTTTATGAATGTTGATGATGATAATCTATTTTGTCATAGAAAATATAAATTTTAGTATCTCTTTGTTAACAGAACTTAATAATTATTTTTAAAATGAAATTTGCATCAGTCACCTTCCAAATGTTACTAGAATTCAAATAATATTTAAACATTGATCAATTAGTAATTGACATATATATATATATACATATGTATATTTCAACAGCCTTTCATTTAAAAAGCTTTTACACAATACTAAATAATGTTAATTTAGTTTTTTTTTGTTCATAACTTAGTCATATTAACAAAAAAAGAAAATGATAGCAAATAATAAGTACAAATGAAATTAGATGCAATTATATTTTGCAAAAAAACTTTTTAAAGACTGAGAAGGTAAAATAAGTTTTGCTAATCTTTCTTTTTTGCCAAACCTTTCTTTACTCATAAGCTTTTTGATCATTTTTAACAAAAATATATTCATTTATACTATAATGAAAGTAATATGAGCTTTATCTCAAATACAATGTAACAAAATACATATAAGCAAAAAACATATGGAGTAAAACTTTAATCAATTGTTTAATTTAATGCGCTTAGCTAGCTTTTGCCTAGCATTAGTCATGGATGTAGCAGTGGTTGTAGTGGGGAGAGGATGATATATATATATATATTTTTTGTGCTAATTTACATCTAATTTATATGTTGCATTATGATGGGTGAGTAGGCCTTTTCATGGAAAGCGGAACACAGGATTCCCTCTTATTAATGACATATTTGTCTTTAGAGATGTGCCATGCTTTCTTAATTTTTCTCTTGGCATTGTTGTGCTCAGTGCAAATAATGTTGACAGAGGAAGGAACAAAGCTATAATCAGTTGTGAAAAAATGTTTGAAAAACAGAGTATCGGAATTGTTTTAGCTTTGTTATAGAGATAAGCTTGTTGAGCAATGCGGAGGAATCCACTATTCACTACAGTAAATGGAGGGGCAAGTAGGATTAAGGCATTTGATTTTGTAATGATCTGGGAGTGGAGATCAGTTGGAAAAGTATCCTTTGGGTTGTTAAGTAAGCATTGTAGAGGAGATGCAATGAGCTATTTGATGGGTAGGAGTGATAAATTTTAGAGATGCAGGGGGAGGAGGTTATGTTAGGTATATAGGGAAGGGAAATCCAAGGTTTCAAGTTAGTGGAGGGGAAGAAAAGGGTGATGTATTTTGTGGTAAAAGTTTCTAATGGTTTGTAAGAGAGCAGATCCCTATATCCCAAACTGTGTAATATGCCAAGCAAAAAATTAAGAAAGTATGGCCCATCTCTAAAGAAAAATACCCCATTAATAAGAGGGAATCCTATGTTTACTTTTCCAAAAAATAGCCTACTCACCCATTATAACACAACACCTAAATTAGCATGAATAATATTTATACATCTTCATCTTCCCACTATAACCATTAC
This sequence comes from Epiperipatus broadwayi, assembly GCA_028023455.1. NCBI lineage: Eukaryota > Metazoa > Onychophora > Udeonychophora > Euonychophora > Peripatidae > Epiperipatus > Epiperipatus broadwayi. Next base: position 416,320 of record JAQFVV010012602.1, on the reverse strand, counting down.
TAGGTCTATGACTGACACCAGTCAAAAGCTAGCTAAACACATTTTAAGTTAAACAATTAATGCTTTGCTCCAGACTTTTTTGTGTATATTTATTTTGTTTCATTTATACTATACAATTATTATTAACCTATGATGAAAAATCAAAGAAGAAAAAATATATTTTATTCTTAATTACATATAATATATACTAGGCTTCTAAAGAAAAAGTGTATAGATATTTCAATTTTTAGTCATCTATGTGTTTCTAATTATTAATTTAATATTGCAATATTAAACCACTAAAACATCATATGACCATCATTTCTTATGCTTACACAATCTGTTAACACAGTAGCAACTCTTTCCAAATAGTGTCATTCTGTGCAAGCCATAGTAATCAATGAATAGTAAAATGTTTGCACATTAAAATTTTTATCCAATATCTCCAGATTAGTTTCTAGCAGTTAGGAGTCTTAAGTTCAGATCTGTATGAATATACAAATGAACATGTTGGAATTGAAAACATTATTGTGTTTCCATTTTAGCTCACTGCCTTTTAATTTACTAAATGGGTAAAAAAAAAAAAAAAGGCTGCTGTATGTTGCATTAGATCCAAAGATTTTAGTGCAGTGCTCTTAGCTCTAAAGTCCCTTACTGATGAAAGCCATAAGCTAGAAACTAGACTGGTTATATTGGATGATAGGCACTAGATAGGGATTGGTTATTACTGCTTGAATTGGTTATTATTTGGAAAGAGTTGCTATTGTTAGAGATTTGCTACACAACATTATTGTGACAAAACTCTTAATGTTTTTAAGATCCAGAAACATTCTGAATGTTGTCCTGACTGTGTTTTTGCAGAAAATTATTATTAATTTTCATTATATTTTTAATTGAGTAATTTTATTGCTAATAAACAAAATATTAATGTTAGTATTAAATTATAAATATATTTAAAACAATCTGTCACTTTAATTAATGCTTTATATTCATTTCCTATATAAAGAAATATTTTTTCATTGATATTTATAACTTACAATAAATTCTTTGTTAAAAAAATATTGAAAAAATGTATAATCTACTACTTAAACATATTAAATAAACAATAACAAAATATAGTTAAGAACAAAATGATATATTACTAATAATAATATCGCATGATTTTCTCATACACATATACTTTCAAGAGTAATTTTTTTAATTCTACTCCAGCGCCTCTATTGTAAACATAAGTAATCAATGGACACCAGGTGGAATAGAACTATAAAATTCCCACTTCCAGTTCATCTTCTGGATTTTGTCTTCATCAGTTGTCATTAAAAAGAGATCTCTAAAATATGTAAAACCTGATCTCAATATCAGATCTATATAGCTATATAAGAGTGTTAATTTAAGATTCAAAATTTTATTTGAATGTTTTATTAATTGAATAGTATAAAGAAATAAAAACAGACTGTTAAATGCATAAATATATTAGTTCCAGTTTTGAATCCTAGTCTTCACTAATAAAGCAGAAACCAGAAATGAATGTAGAAATGGGGATTGTATTACTACACCATCTAGCAAGCACTTTCTACTAAAACTTATATTAGATGATTCTAGAGATAGATGAAGATAATTATTTCTGGATATAATGTATTCATAGAACAAAAAGGTGGATGATTTTATATGTATAGTAATATTTTTTGTAATTGTTTATTGTTTTCTATTTTTACTAATCTTTAAATGATTTTATAAGATTTTAATTATTTGTATATAATTTGTAAAGTTCTTAAGATATATCATCTGTATGACAATTAACTACTAGTTAAATACCTTACTGCTTCCCCACTCTCTTCAACAATCTTTTTAGAAAACCCATATCATAAGATTAAGATCAGGTAAAGTCAGCAACTCAATAAATTTGAAATTAATAGGAACTGCAATAAGATCAAGTTTTTTCATTAAAAGAGTCAAAATTAACAATTTCATTTTTATTATTATTTCATAATACATTAGATAATTGTTTTTAAAAATACAGCTCTAATTAATGCTAACAAATCATAAATTCATTGCTTCTGTATTCAAAATACCACATATGAGGGGTCAGAATGACTTATGGTCAACATGGGTATGACATCAAAATTGGCAAACAAGGGTTTTGAACATACCATCATTACATTTCCAATGATATGCCATGGCTGAAAAGTTGGAGGATGGAGGAGATTGAAGCCTGTCCATTAAAGTTTGAAGATTTGCTAACTTAATATAAACAAAGCACTGATTATATATATATATATATATATGTGTGTGTGTGTGTGTGTGTGTGTTTGGGAGATGGTGATTCAGACCAACTGATGAGCGCTGGTTCAGCACAAAATATGTATATTGTAGATCATTTATCCTTTTCACATGTATTGTGGCCATATGCATTAGTTGTTTAAGATGCAGTGAATGATTGAAGGGAGCTTAAAAGTCTGAGTTCAAATTCTCTCTAATTAAAAAAATTGATATATATATGTGTGTATCTGTGAAAAGAATTGGAAGAAAGAAATGGAATCAAAACAATCTTATCAAATTAAATTGACCATGGAAATATATAATCTTATTTATAATTTATTGTGCTAAGTTCTACCATTAATATTGTATTTTCAAACTATCAGATGAAGCACTATTATATTATAAAAGAAAAAATAAAATCTGATAGATTTTTCAATATTGGAATTTTTAAAATAATTTTTTTTTCAAAATTTTTGCTTCATTATTATTTATCTGTTAAAATTTAAATATTTTTTCTCCTTCAAAATGAATACAATTTAAAAAGTTCACATGAAAGTAAATATGTATCATAGTTTTAATAAAGTGGGAAATCTGATATATTTTCCTCTACAAAAAGTAATATATTGTTTATTAGTAATACTGTCTAATTTAGATAATGATTTGGCATATTTTTTATATATTTTAAAAATTGTTTTAATAATTAAAACTGTAATAAATAATGCAATATTTTTTAATAAATTCTTAGTGGCAAACAACAGCAAATTATATCTAATAATAAAATATTTTCTAAATATTTTATTACTATTACAGAAAATTTTTACAATCAATAAATTTACAGATATTTTAATAATCATTATGTCAAAAATAATAAGTTTAATAATATTAAAAAATTTATAAAAGGTTATGAGACTGCTTTATCTTTTGAAATGTTAAATTAAATTATGTTAAGGAAGTGCAAACAATATCAAACTGGCATGGATATAGATGAAGTGTACTATTTAATTATAATACTCTCAGTTATATCTAGTTAAGAGAATTTAATATACAAAAATAAAAGGAGTTGCCTTGACAACAAGTTGAGATTGTTGCTTGTTATTGATATTGGGATTGTGTAAGTGATGACTAATTTTAATGATTGAAAATAAGATTGTACTGAAAAAATTAATTTTAGTCATTATATTAACTTCTTTATTCATAAAGTTTAATTAATATAAATTAATTAAAAGTACCACATACATGAAGTATAATTTCAAAATATTTTAGTGTTTGAATTTGAAACATGAAGCAAGACTAAAAGTAGTAAAAGAATATGGAAAAATAACTTGAACAAATATAAAAAATGAAGGTACTAAATAATGTGGTAAGAATACATAATGAATAATATACAGAGAAACCAATTTAGAATAGTCATGTACCATGAATGTTAGAACAGTGAACAGTTGATCATTCAGGCAATGTAATGAATATTAAAGATATAAACAAAAAATGAATAGAAAAAAATAAAAAAGATTATTAACTTGAGAACCCTGTAGAAAACATAGAGTGGCGGAGAAAAATAAGATTTACAAATTAGACAATATTTAAAAATTTTTTTTTTAACTTTAATATTTTTATTAAAAATATTATGAATAGTAAATCTACTTATTATATTACTGTATTATTTTTTAAATTTTCAAATGCCATAATGCAATGCATTTTATGTATGAACTTAGTGGCTTTTTTCTCCTAATTTTATTCTTAGATCTTTTATTCATTGATGATGACAATTCATTTTTTAGCACATTTTGATTTTGATAGATGGCTCAGATGTTTACTGAAAAGATTAATTAATTGAGACACACCCTTTTTTAAGAAGAATGATATGACACTGACTTTGAAATTTCATATTTCACTGCTTAATTGGTCTGCTCAAAAGAAATGATGCAAGTACATAGAACAATATATTTTTCAGTTTTCAAAATATTTTACTAGTTAGTAAGATGAGGAGGTAATCCTTATTACAACATTGCATGGAGTGGTAAAAATCTTTATTAATGGATTGCATATATAGTCTCCTAATTCTGTGACATTTAAAGAACTGAATGAGAGGTTTGGCAAATGATGCACTCAAAAAAAATATTTGTAGTATATTATTCATAAACAGTTTAGTTGTAGATTATTTTTATGTAAATCATTACAAGTTACCATTTGGTGAAGAAAAACATGGACTCATTTTACACACTCATAATTTACAAAGTTGTTACTATATAATAAAAATAAATAAGTCATTTAGAACTAATATCACTATAAAAAATTATATAAAACAAGCCACATGCAAACTTCTTTATAAATCTTGATTTATTATATGGACTATTATAAAGTACTCCATTTTGATTATATTCAGTGCCGATTTAGTTTGTGTTCAAGCCCATTTTGAAATCTAAAGACCAGCCAAAAACACTGTTTACATATCCAACTGATAAATGACATAAATATTGAATAAAAGTACTTTTAATTCATATTTTAGAAATTATAAGCTAGTAAATATAATATACTTTATTTCATATGGACATATAGTATAATCTTTTAGAATTTGGAAATTATAAGCTTGGTTTGATCAAGCTTCTGCATCTTTTGGATGATCCTTCGGATTGGCCAAACCATCCTTTTTCCCTCCCCTCACATTCCTTTGTGCAGTCATATTTCAAATATTTTATGAAGGTAAATTTTTTTTTAAAAAAAGCCTAATAAAATAAAGCATATTATTTTTACCAGCTTATAATTTCTAAAATATGAATTTAAAGGGACTTCAGTATTTATGTCATTTATCAGTTGGATGTTTCAGCGGTGGTTTTTAGATTTCCAAATGAGCGTGAATGCAAACTAAATCAGGACCTTATATTGTTTTATAAAGTACAAAAAATACTCCAAGGTTTTGATTATATTCTTTTATAGTCTTTATCAAGAATCAACTAAAAAATACATAAAAAAAAACAATAAATATAAATACAAATATTCCACAATAATCCAATACATATAACAAATACAAATAACTTTTATCTTGAAACTCTTCTAACAAACAATCTTAAATTTTCATTGCATTTGTTTTTTAAATACTTTTTTTAAAATATTCCCTTATAATTATTTAATTAAATCAACCTATTATTTTTGTATTTTATAATAGTTTATATAATAAGTCAAGATTTATAAGTAAGTTTGCATGTGGTTTGTTTTGTATATATATTGAAATTAATGGGCTATTTTTAAAATAGAAGACTGTGTTGTTTGTTATTGATTTAATTTATTTATACAAAATTACATAATGTAATGTTTCATGCATAAAATAGCCACAATCCAAAACTTGTGTTCATTAATATTTGACTCATTGTCCAATTTATGATTGGATGTTTATCACTACCAATTATCAAATACCTTTTGAAGTGGCTTGAAGTTTATCACCATTTCATAAAAAATGTTATAAGAATAAAATGATCATAGATTTCTTAATTAAGAAAGTAATATGTCTAAATGCACTAAAATACAAACAATAGTAAAGCTAAGTACAAATTATAGTATTAATTGACTGAGTGCTTTCAAAAAGTTTTATATTCTCATAATTATAGCAAATGGTTGTGTGAGCATGGTGGAATATTATGTGACAAATATTTAAATATATGCAAAGTTGATTTTAAAGTCCATTTTTGAAGAGGGGAAAGCATGCTTCTTTTCTGTTTATAGCATAGGTGTTGATAGCTATGAGCCATGCTTCTTTGATTTTACATTTAGGTATTCTATGCATGTGATGGAAGCAGAAGGTGGTTCAAACATATGACAAGTGGACTTTTGGTGTTCCATACTTTAACAGTTATTCTCTAGTGTTTTCTGGTGTTTCCTGCAATCTTTGTTGCCAAATGCATTAAATTGCATAATCACCAATTTTACAATCATGTTTTTCTAAAGTATGTTCAGCTGCTAATACAATGGATAAAAATATTTTTAGGTACCTTTGATTGTAATTACAATGTTGCTTATTTTAAACATTTGCTCCCTTTAATAAATAAAAAAATAGTTTGCTAGATTATTTGTTTGAATATTTTGATTTTAACCCTATTTTTATGGCAATTTATATGTGACTGATGATAACTTTAATTATTTGTATATCTTATTGACTAGTTCACACTTGCTAATTTTTATGCTGTTGCATTATTTTCTTATGGTTATCTGTGAGACAGTATAGTTACTAAATTTTTCAACACTTCTATCATAGCTGGATCAAAACCAAAATGTTATTAGTTATTTACTATCTCTAAATATTAGAGAGGAGGGGGTAAATTTGTCTTCACATACTTCTTAAGATTAAATTAGCAATAATTATTTACTTTTTTTTATCCTAAACAATTACAAAATACTCCTACCGGTAGGAGGATGACCATGATCCGATCAGTAATAAATACAGCATCATATTATGGAATGCATCAACATTACTCTGACCAATTCAGATTATCACGAGAACTTTACTCTTTCTTTAATTAATAATGGTTATACATCTATTTATTAGTCAATATTGGGTTGACTAGCTGTATTTACTATGAACTAGTTAGTAACATGAAAGAAAATTCATAAGCCCGATGATTGGGGGGGGGGGAGGGGATTTAAACACACTATACAGATTCGAAACTCAGACAATTAGATGGTTACTGCGCCACATACACTAGCTTATTTAGAATAATTCCAAGCTAATTAAAAATAATTTCTTTACAATAATTACGATAATGATTATTGATAACTGTAAAAAAAAAAAAACCTCAGGTCAAACAATGTTAATTAACTCATTAATTCAAATCAATATAAATCTGAAAATATATAAAAATTATAAAAAAAAAAAAGAATAAAATCGGTGTCATAAAATGCAAAAATATAATTCTTATTATTTAAATAAAAATAAAATTAGACAATTGTATATGAAAAACCATAGCATCATTCATATATATAATGTGTGCATTTTATCTGATTGTACCTATAAGATAAAATGATTATCAAAAATTTAACGTACATAGTCTTTTAGAATATGGCAAGTCATTTTGATACAGCTGAAGGCAAGAATAAAAATCTAGATTGAAAGGGCGAGGTTTACTATCATTCTATTTTTTAAAAATAAAAATTTTAAAACGTTAATTAACAACAACAAAATATAAAATGTTAGTTAAAATAGATTAATTATTTAAAATAAGAGACAAATATACGTAGATTATACCATCAAGTTTTTAAAAAACTTATTATGGCTAACATATTCCAACTCTTAAATTATTTGTAATTACCCTTTTTTATTCGGGAAAACATTTTATTGGAACATAAGGTAGTAAAAAAAACACAATTACTGTTATTAGTAGGTGATTATACTTTTTAGTAAATAAAGCAATTAATAAATAAAATATGAGATTTTAGAATTTAATTACTAATAATAATTTAAAAATAAATTTGTTGAAGCTTTTAGAAAATTAAAATCATTTTAAGGTTATTAGCTCTCTTTGATTTAGAATTAAGTAAAGACGTTTTAATGAATATACTGGAGATTACTGCAATAATCCTTTCATGCCAAACTTCCTGAATTATTTCTGAACGTATTCTGAATGCCCAGAACCAGTGTAGGCTATTGAACTTTTTTGTTGAATATCTATCAAGGACTAGAATAATTCACAATATACTGTAATCCAATGCAGATTATATACAATCTGAAAGAATTACGTGTTGCTGTTGAACATTAATATATAAATAGAATTACACATTAATATCATTACATATTATTAATTTAAAATTACATATTTTATGAGAGAAAGTGGTGTCTAATTTAGATAGTAAATTGAAGCATACATTTTTATTTTTATACATATTTATGATTATGTAATTATCCAATATAATAAAGGAATTTGATTTTAAAAATTTTAGTCTATATCCATCCTCCACTTCATCGCAACAACCGATACACATGATCACACATATAAAAAAGATAAATGATCTGGTCCATCTGAAGAATGCCGATTCTTTACAAAATACCATTATCGGGGATCATTTATTTTTTTCTCATGTGTGTGGTCATGTATATCGGTTGTTTGAGATGGAGTGGAAGATGAATATAGACTGAAAATTCTAAATTCAAATCCCTCATCCTATTAATAATTAGAGGTGATTTGAAGCCAGACATTCAAGCTTACTTTAGTCATCCACTCCATCTTATACAATTGATACACATGTCCACATGCATGTGAAAAAGATAAATGATCTCCAATATATGTCATGCTGAACCAGCACTCGTCAGTTAATCCAGATCATCATCTTTCACATATCTATATAATCAGTGCTCTTCAACTTTAATGGACAGGCTTCAATCTTCCCCACTCTCCAACTCTTTAGCTATCCATATCATTGAAAATCTGATGATGGCATGTTTAAAGCCCTTGTTTGCTAATTTTTGTCATCATACCCATGTTGACCATAAAGCATTCTGACACCTCATATTTAGGATCTTAAGTCCATTTAAATACATTGAAGTGGAACATAGATTTTTTAATTTTGAGAAAAACTTATACTAAATTGTCATTATATTTTGATTTAATCCAAATATGGTTATTAATTGACTTTTAATATATATACTTTTAATATATATTCAAGCTTTATTCTTATCAGTGCATCTTTCACTACATCTCAATCATATTTTAATAATCAATAAACTCAGAATTCAGGCCATCATCTTTCACTCTGGATGCATTTTTGAAACATATACATCCCTTTTTTTTTTCAATTGAATAAATCATGTGTAGCTGATATGGTAATTTAAATATATATATATATTAGATATAGTTTAATTATATATATATTGTGCCCTTTTCTATAGGTCAGTAATAGTTCATAATAGTCAATTACTAAAAATTTTAAATTTTAGAATATGTTCTTTTAATACATTAATTATAGTTTGTTGATTATATTTTTAAAGTACAATTTAAAGCTAAAGAAAATACGTGGTATATAAAATTATAGCGAATCATTTAAAAAGTAGTTAAGTAAAGTTTAAAATATTGTTTCATATGGTTGTAAAAGCTGGACATATTAAATAACACAGCTATAAAAATTAAAAGTATATTTAATAAATTCGATTTTAATAGTTTAAAACTGATAAGTTAATAAATACAGTGTTTAAATTTATAATCATATGTAATAGTCAAAATTAATATAATATATTTTAAAAATAAACTTTATGATGGTGAGAATTGTATTTCATTCTATATTTTCTAAATTGTTCCTCCAAATTTTCTAATTATTTTATATAATATAATAAGTGTATCAATTATATAAATCTAGGCAGAGAAATAGATTGAAAATCGTCTGTCAAAGTTATTAATCATGTGACTTGTATATTACATACTTTCTCACACACGCTTGTTTGAGTTAATAATAAAGTTTAAAATATTTTGAAATTGCAGTATAGAATTGGATGGAATTGTTGCCTATCATAAAAGTAAATAGTATTAAACATTAAGTTAACTATCGTATAACATGCTTAAATGATGTAATAAAGATGAATACATTCATAATATAAAAATTAAATATTTTATTTAAATAAAAATAGATAAATTGAATATTAAGAAATGGAATAAGTTATTAAATGTTATTTTAAAAGTTATTTTAAAAGATTAAATAATTTAAATAAAGTTATAATTGAATTAAAAGTGGTATTTTAAATAATATTTTCTAAATTTTATTACGTCATAATTTCTAATTTTGAAATTCAATTCTACTTGAAATTGAAAATATGTAAATTTGTTCTCAAGCTAAAGTAAGAATTAACCAATAGGAATAGGTATTCTTACAGACTATAAATATGATTTGCACGGGGTTATCGGGGGAGATTAATAATGTATTGAAACCGGAGAAAGGTAAATTATATCTATCAAAAAGATAGTATTTTAAAATTTTTATTTTAGTCAATTTTTTTGGTACTTTCTTATCGTTTATTTTGCAAAAACTAATTGATAATTTTAAAGAAGTATTTTGCAAAAGGAAAGTTTTAGAAAAAAATTATATATTTAGAAACTTCGTGGAAATGATTTTCTAATTTTTAAAGTACTTACCAGTCGTATTTTATCTAAAAATTTAACCTAAACTTCGCAATAAAGGATGGATATACTACGAAATAAAATGGATATAAGTTGTAATGCTGAAAAAATATTTGAAATATTTATTGATACAGCTTTATTAATATTTCACCAAAGAACTGTTTTGGTATATAAAAACCACAGCTCGGACATTATAAGGAGTCTAAAAAATGTATTGAAACGCATTATTATTTATAAGCCTATCCAAGATTTATTTTTTAAATAGTAATAAGACAATTGTATATTGCATGAATTATTTTATATAATATTATATCAAAAGGAGTAAAATGTTATATCCTTTCTGAAGGTAACATTTTATTTTTATTTTTAAAAGAGATTTATAAAAAATACCAAACGAAAGTTTAAATGTATTAAGAAGGATACTTATATAAAAAAAATGAACATATAGTTAAATAAAAGATGGATCCATGGAAATACAAATAGTACTTAAAAGTTTATCGAATATTTTTAAAGTTAAATTAGATGGATTGATGCATCGGATACGCAGAGAATATTGGTAGAGAAGATTAAGAAGCTTCATGGGATTAATTAATATTATGATTTAATAATTATCGTCCTAAATACTAAAACCAAGGATTATTTTCTATAAATTTTACTAAATGGATTAATAATTATTTTTATTTTAAACTTTAATGCGCTTGGAGGAGAACATTTTTAAAAACTCTAGAGAAAATAATAAACATTTTGGACTTATCAGGAACTATCGTCAAGAAAATATGTAATTATAGTTTTGATTCCTTTTATTTTGTTAACCTAGTTTAAATCTAAATTTTTATATAAGATTAGGAAAAACATAAAAACATTAATTTATTAATATTAAAATTTTATAATATAACAATCTAATAATTTAGCTAAAAATATTTTAATATAAAGTGTATGGGTGTGAATTTTTTTTTTTATATCTGCAAGGCTCAAGTGGATAAAGGAAGCCTACTGAACAAGATGACTAGATAAAGGTTATTGGTAATAATAATAACTATTGATAATTTGTAATGTATATATTTTTTTGTTTTCTTTAGATCATCTATGAATTGTAAGAATGAAGTGTAAAAGTTTTTTTTACTTATATGTACCACATTTCATACAACATTTTAAAAAACATTATGAGATAGGATTGATTTGAAAATATGCATACGACGATTTTTTTTTTATTAGTGATATAATCCAACATAACAAATAATTATGTGATTCTTTTAAAATTTTCATGTTATTGGATATTCAAATCTTGTCTAAGTAGATTGTATATGATTAGACTTATAGAATAATGAAGTAAGCAGACTTTTCTTGTGGAACAGCTAGATTGTTTAACTATTAATGAATTATATTTATTGTTTTGTAAATGCAGATAGTTATTTATTGATGTAAGATGTGGAAAATCTTGAGAAATAATGTTGAGATAGTGGCTTGGAAGTACTTAGTGAACAGGAAACCAAGATGATGTTTTAAGAAATAGGATGTTATAAGGAATGGAAATAATATTTAGTCTTTATGTGAATATCAGCATAGTTAACAAAGCCCTATGACTGATACACATTTTATTTGGACAGTGTTTATATTTCTTTAAATATTTGATGTTCTAATAAAGCTGAAGAAATAGCTTTAACATCGTCCCTGTACTAGAGGATATTAGGCAGGTAAATGTCATACCTCTTCGCACTGTGCCATGATTTTGAGATATGTTAAGAGTAATACTCTAGCTTTCTTCCTTAATCCTGTGCATCTGTTTTCGCTATCTTTATTTCATGTAACTGCATTGTTCAGTAAGATATGTTTAAGAGAAATGATAAATAATTTAGAACTTAGGTTATGCTATCGTTTTGTATAAGATTGGTTTATTTGCTTAGAAGGAATAGGAAGTTATAACTTAAAATTGAAGATCCAAAGTATCCTAAGGAAAGAAAAGAATGATAGAATATATTTTGAATTTTATTTCGGAAATGAAATATAAACTTTTTTAAAATAAAGTATCTAAACAAAGATATTTTCTTTAAAGTGATAATAATTTTAAATGCTTTAGTATTATTTTTTTAAAGAGAAAAATAAGTATTGCATATTTTTAAAATACAATAGTACAAAGTAAATTATGTAAACAATATGCATAGTATATTTTTTGTTTATTGATTAACAGAAATATATTGATGATTACACTTATATCATACTAAAGTAAGGCTTAAAGAAGAACATATTATGATTAGTAAACATTGTGTGATAAATACTAAAATCTAGTACTGAATTTTGGATAATATTTTGTGTAACATCTTTGACTTTGCAAGATGAAATTTTTTTTTAATATTTTGAGAAATCCATACTCATTATAAAATTTGTTTTCTATAGAATAAATATGGTTTTAATTTCTCCTTATATGTAAAAACAAAAATACTTAATTGTAATTATTAATTAGAGAAAATATAACTTACTATTAAAAATTTTTCGGCTGAACGTTTTCAAGGAACCATGCCTCATACTCATAGCCTTCATGAAAAGTGTAATAAATATATGCAAATGTAAATATTCAAATAAGCTACTGTTACGTAGCCCATTTTTTCGAGATCTCGAAGCATGTGTCCTTTCTGTTAATGGCATGGATGTCTCTATTAATATAGAATGCCTCCTTTATTTTTCTCCTGTAATCATTTGGCTCTGAACATAAAATAATGGGGTTGGCAGGTATGAAGTTGTGCCCAGATTGTTTACTATGTTCGAAAAATACAGAGGATGTGTTGCTGTTCGTTTGAGCTCTGTTGAATGTGTAACGATGTTGAGCCAATCTGGTATTAATTGTGGCTTTCGTTTCCCCATAATATGTAGCATGGCATCTGGCTTGAGGGCAGGAAATAGAGTACACCACGTGTGGGGTGAGCGATCGATCAATGTGGTCTTTAGAGTTATTGATCAACCTATTGGAATTGGGTGGAGTTCTGAATATTATGTTGAATTTATTGTTTAAAGTTTTCGTTAGTTTGCTGGATATTTTAGGGATGTAGGGGATTGTTATTCTAGGTAGATTAGTGTGAGGTAATTTATTGTTTATTGTACTATTAAATTTCATGATTTTCTATAAACAATTATACTAAAGATCTATTGGCAGCAGGATTCAAATATAAAACCATTAAAAAGAAAATCATGAAATTTAATAGTACAATAAACAATAAATTACCTCGCACTAATCTACCTAGAATAACAATCCCCTACATCCCTAAAATATCCAGCAAACTAACGAAAACTTTAAACAATAAATTCAACATAATATTCAGAACTCCACCCAATTCCAATAGGTTGATCAATAACTCTAAAGACCACATTGATCGATCGCTCACCCCACACGTGGTGTACTCTATTTCCTGCCCTCAAGCCGGATGCCATGCTACATATTATGGGGAAACGAAAGCCACAATTAATACCAGATTGGCTCAACATCGTTACACATTCAACAGAGCTCAAACGAACAGCAGCACATCCTCTGTATTTTTCGAACATAGTAAACAATCTGGGCACAACTTCATACCTGCCAACCCCATTATTTTATGTTCAGAGCCAAATGATTACAGGAGAAAAATAAAGGAGGCATTCTATATTAATAGAGACATTCATGCCATTAACAGAAAGGACACATGCTTTGAGATCTCGAAAAAATGGGCTATGTAACAGTAGCTTATTTGAATATTTACATTTGCATATATTTATTACACTTTTCATGAAGGCTATGAGTATGAGGCATGGTTCCTCGAAAACGTTCAGCCGAAAAATTTTTAATAGTAAGTTATATTTTCTCTAATTAATAATTACAATTAAGTATTTTTGTTTTCTATAGAATGTTTTCTAAGTATGAATTTTTTAAAATAAGATAGTTTAATAATATTAAGGATAAAATGCTGTTGCTAATAAAGTAGATAAATATATTTGTAATAAGTTAACCATAATGAGAAACCAAATAGTAACATTTTTTTAAAATTTTGTCCTAAATCTAAATAAAGATATAATTGAAATATAATTTTTTTTTTTTTTTATAACCCGGTAGATCAAACTGTAAAGTAAAAAAAGTTAAGGATATCCACTGTAGATAGTGTAAATAAATTGATATTTATTTGTTGTTAGTAATAAACTTTGTTAAATTTTGTTATTTCAAAAAATTTTGTGTCCGAGTTATTTATTTCTCCTCATCGCTGCATGAAATCACGATATATGCATAATAATTGAAACAAATATATAATTTTGCACAAAAGATAAATAGAGAATTATTTTAAGAATTTTAAATATTTTATTGGTATTCATTATAATTAAATAATCATAATCTTACATTATTTTATTGGTCATAAATCAGTTATCACAATATTATGTTAAATTATATGCTATCAGTTGCCACACATATTTTGTTTGTCAGATTATTAAAATGCTACCACGTATTTATTATATCATTACATGAAGATGTAAGATCATATTATATTGTTTATTTTATTATGGTAATAAAATTATAGTAAAAAGAAAAGATATACAGAATTAGTTAAACAATGAAGAATATTATTATTATTATTTATTATTATTAGTTTAAGTGTAGTAGATTATGACATAAAATCCCTTCTCATATTTTACTACCGTATTTTTAAATTAACTTAGAATAAACTTTATGAACCTGAGATTATTTTATTTGAGCTAGATTATTATAAATAGAAGATTAAGATTTAATTATTGGTTTAATCTTAGTGAGTAGAAGTTATTAAAGTCGTAAGATTACTATGAGTTTGTTATTTAAAATAGTAATAAAGGGGGATAGTGTTCTTATGCCATTGAGGTAGTATCCTGTAGGATATTGGCTCAATGTAATCTATCTTGTCACATGTATTTTCACTTCAAGTCTCATATAAAAATTAAATATTTATTTAATTTATTTTTATAAATTGAACCTTATTCGAATTTTAAATTTAAGCTAGTGAAATATTTTAATTTTAATGCTAAATATTTTAGTTATTAATTATTAACTGAGATAGAACCCGTTTTATTTCATATCATATATTATCTGGAAGTGAAGATACACATAGTTACAGGTTAGAATATATATATATATTCTATTTCATTTCATTCCTAAAATATATGACCACCAAAGACAAGCAAAAAAAATAAATGATCTCCAAGATGCACATTTAATATATATTATACCGGACAGCCTGCAACTAGTATCCCCATAGGAGGGCGCCACTAGATGTGCAAGAGGGGGTAAAGAGATGAGGATTAAATTTAGTGAAGAAAAATCAAATATAATGATGGTTAATACTGGGGGAAGAGAAGATGTAGAATTTTTATTGGGAGATATAAAGTTAAGTATGGTGGATAGATATAGTTATTTGAGAATTATTTTAAATAATCAGAAAAATTGTTTGAATGAATGGGAGAAAAAATTGATAAATGAAACAAAAAAAGAAGAAAGGAATTGATAAAGAAATTAACAGTGTTTTCATATAATAAATATGATGTAGCAAAGGGGTATTAGATTACTTAGAAAAAGTACAAAGGGAAGTAGGAAGACATGCATTGGAAGCAGATGTAGGGACAGTAAGGGAGGCCATTCAAAAAGAAATGGGATGGTCAAGTTTTTATATGAGAAATGCAAAATGAAAATGTTTGGTACATTGCAGTTTATGAATAATAAAAGAATAGCCAAAATAATATTTAATTGGGTTACAAGTAAAGGGCAGGCAACAAGATGGGTGAGAAAGGTAATGTGGTGTGCAAAAGATTTGGATAAAGAATTTATATCAATATATTTGTACAAAAGATGGGATGATTGTGTTAGGAGGATTGTTGAGTTTTATAGTGGTAAGAAATAGGATAAAAGAATAGATTTATTAATAAAGAATAGGGAGTTAGAGAGATGGAGAACTAGTATGGAAAGTAAAAAAAAATTAAATATATATAGAAGTAAACAGAATATTAGGTGCGAGTTAATATATGATAATAGTAAGGAAAGTAGTTTATTGTTTAAGGCTCAAATGGGATCTTTAGCAACAAGAGAATATACATATAAATGGAAAAATATGGATGATTTAGTTTGTAAATTGTGTAAGGAAGGCATAGAAAATATTAGGCATCTGTTAATTGAATATAAATGCTTGAAAACAGAAAGGATACAAATAATGAAGTTATGAAAGAATAAATATGAAAAAAGTGATTATACAGAAAGTGGATTATTGGTTTTTATGCTGGGTTTGGGAAAAGATAAGGGGAATTTAGATATAAAGGCCATAGAGTTGATAAAGTTATGTTGTGGAAATGGGATGGAGCAGAATATGGGAAAACTTAGAGTGGGGAATGAAAAATAAAGTGGCTAACATGTTTCTCTGGGTATAATTGGTGAGAGATTCCTGACTCTGTTTAAGGAGAAGCCACAGTATATCACATCACAATAGTCATAATTTGCTGATGAGAAAGGATATCCCCCCCCAAGTGCCTATCATAACTGTTCCCCTTATATATAAATCAATTATTGCCTCTAGATCAGAGAGATTAGAGATTCTTTTTAAAATAAACAATTGGCAGAGCAAACAACAGTAAACAAACACACAAATCTAACAAATAACAATATTTATTAGTAATGAAATAAGCTTATATTAATGGTAAGATTTAAACACTTGAGTTATATAATAAGTAGCAAGTTTAAATGACTATTAATCCTTTTAAAATAATTAGGTAATGTAATTCCCATCCAATAGTTTTTTATATTATTATTCTCCTCAATATTAACTTTAGTCCTCTTTATAATAATGGAATTTTCATAGACTTACATGTATTTATTTGATAGAATTTTAATCCCTAATCAACAATTGGCAGGTTCAGTTATTATATTGGCTCATATACATTGACATTACTTAACAAAACTCATATGTGGCATACAAGAATTTAACCATGAAAAGAAACATCTAGAGAGCAATAAATAAAAGACCCATAAGTAACCCATGTTAAAGAACAAAATATATAAAAAAAAACCTGGGAAGAAGCATTTACCCAAGGTAAACCTCAATAAGAACCATTAATTTCAAGTGGCAACTTAATCATGGGATAGAACAGATAAAATTTACTTATAGAAATGAGTATTGGCAGGAAAATTGCTATCATCATCATCATCAACCATTATCAATCCACTGCAGGATGGAGGTCTCTCCAAGTTCAATCCATCTTTTCTGATCTTTAGTTTCTCTTCTCCACATCACCCCTGCAAGCTTTCTTATTTCATCCATCCATCTCACATGTGGTATCTTTCTGGGTCTTTTACAATCTCTTGGAATCCAGTTTAAAATTTCAATTGTCCATCTATTATCATCTCTTCTAGCAATGTGTCCAGCTCAACTCCACTTCAGTCTTTTAATTTTTTCAAGGAGATCAGTAACACCTGTTTGTTCTCTTACCCATACACTGCGTTTTCGATCTTTTCTTGTTACTCCCAACATGCATCTCTCCATACTTCTTTGAGTAGTTTGAAGTTTCTGTATTGCTCTTCTATTAAGTGTCCAAGTCTCAGATCCATAAGTAAGAACTGGCAAAACACATTTATTAAAAACCTTCCTTTTCAAACACATAGGCATATTTCCTTTTAGTATCAAGTTATTTCTACCAAAAGCACTCGAACCAAGTTTAATTCTATGATTAATTTCATCCATTATGTTTCCATCTGTATTAATAATCTGAACAAGGTATTTGTAACTGTTAACTTCTTCTAATTCATCATAATCAATCTTTATTTTCATATTTTGAGAAAATCTATTAAACATTACTTTAGTCTTTTCAACATTTATCTTTAGTCCTACTTTCCTACTTTCATCTGATAACTCCTGCAACATTTCCTGTAACTCTAAAGCATTATTTGCAAAAACAACTACACCATCTGCAAAATCTAAATGACTTAAATAATCTCCATTTACTTTCACTCCTTTAGCTTCCCATTTTAATCCACAAAATATTTCTTGCAGCACTGCTGTAAAAAGTTTTTGGAGAAATGGAGTCACCCTGTCTTACACCCTTCTCAATGTTGACTTTCCTACTATCATTATGTAATCTAATTGTTGCTGTTGCATTTTTATAAATATTCTTAAAAATATGACAATATCCTGGATCTATACCTTGATGATCCAATGCTTTAATCACTGAAGAAATATTTATAGAATCAAATGCCTTTTCATAATCTACAAATCCTAAGCATAATGGCAACTCATATTCATTTGTCCTTTCTATAACTTCTCTCAATACCTGGATATGATTTACTGTACTAAAACCACTTTTAAATCCAGCTTGTTCTCTTGGTTGGTGGAAGTCCAGTGTTCTCTGTAGATGAGTTGTAATTATCTTAGTAAAAATTTTGTATAAAACTGATAAAAGACTGGTAGGTCTGTAATTTCTAATATCTTCTTTATCATCTTTTTAAAATATTAATATTAATACTGCATTCTTCCAATTATCTGGTACATCTTTATCATTTAGACATTTAGAATATAATTTTGCTAAAAAAATTTATATTTCTTCACCTGCTTCTTTTAATATATCAATTATAATTCCATCATTACCTGGAGCCTTCCCTTTCTTCATAAATTTAATTGCATGTCTCACCTCCTCATTCAAAATTCTGGGCAATTCAGAAGATATAATAGCTATAGGAGGTACTTGTTCTTTATTACTATATAATTCTTGATAGAAGTCTTCTACACATTTCATGATGTCATCTCTCTTTTTAGTAATAATGCCATCTTTTTTTCTTATTGCAGATATAAATTTCCTACCAATACCAAAATGTTGTTTTACACTCTTTAGACTTTTATTCTCTTCTACAGCTTTCCTTGCTAGTTCACAATTATACTTTCTTATATCATTTTCAACTCTTCTGCACCATTTTACAAAATTCGAGATATTCAATCCTTTTTAATGCATCATTTTTGTATGTCTTCATATTCCTTCTTTTCTTCATAAATTCTCTAGTCTCAGTAGAAATTTTATTGGTCAATTCCTGCTTTTTTCTACCAGCTATCTTTGTGGCAGTTTTTAAAAGTGTATCAGTTATTTTCCTATTAATTTCATTCAAATCTGAATCTTGTTCAAAATCTACTAATACTTGAAACCGATTTGTAAGTTCTAATTTAAATTCATTAGAATGTTTCTGAAGATTAGGAATATCAACTGTAAATATTGTTTTTCTTAATAATTTTTGTCTCTCTATACCCAATGCAAAATATCAAAATCCACCCATATATATTGCAAGTAAGCTGAGAAATAAATAAAAGGACCAAATATATAAATAAACTCCTTGTAGAATGTATGAGGGATAAATATGCACACACATACACAAGCATAACTATTTTTTTACTTTCAGATGCATTTGACATAAATAAAAAAGAAACTGCCAATAATTTAAACAATTCAACATCTATATAAAAAATTATATGCATCACATACAATATGTAATGATGCTTTTATAAGTTCTAAGGCATTATTAATTATCCAAAATAGATATTATAAACATAAAAAAATGATCTATATTTTTTTTAAACTGAGTATTTCTTTTTTTCAAATTCTTATTGCACTAACTTAAACTGTCTAAACAATCACAAAAATGGAGAGGGAAACAAACTTACTTTAGGTTTCTTTTAAATAACTACTCTTTTAAAATTGTATGAGGGGGGGTATCTTTAGAAACTATTACAAGCTATTGAAATTAATTGTCAATTGTCAAATTTATGAAAATTAAAGGGTTTAAATAAAGCATTATTAAAACAATTATAATATATGACATATATATATAAAAAAATAAAACAATACACAGACAAAGAAAATTACCTGCTTATGTATATCACTGGCTTACTGGTCTATCTCAGTAAGAATAGTTCACGTGAAAGTTTTACCTTCAATTGAGAGAGAAATAACTAAAAGGCTATGATTTTCAGGAAATACTGATATTATATAAAAGTGTATTTACACCAACATATTGGTTTTCACATCTTGATTTCTCTTAATTGCATATTGCAGTTTTGTCATGAATCTGCTTCATTGATATGAAGAAGGCATCTTTTATACCAGAGATGACAAACTTTTAGACATTGGGGGTAACATTTTTGGTGAAAGTGTACCTGAGGGTGACTATGTTTTTTTCAGGGCTTCGAACCAGAAACCAGAATAAAAAAATTATTTTTGCCAGAGTGGAAAAAATAACAGTTTGACATCCTGGTTTTTTAGAATATACTTATGAATTGGTGTTTTTTTTTATAATGGCTTTCTAAATGCTCACAAAATATTGGTAACATTTTAAAAAGATACAAAGTGATGAATTTTTTTTTGTAGATACAAACTGTTGGAAGACATTTTACTATGATTACTGATTTTAAAGTGATTATTACAAAAAAGAAACATAATTTCTATAATTTGCACCATCTCTTGGCCATGTTTACTCACATTTTCACTATTTTATTTTTATTTTATTGTAAATTCATAGCTTTATTGGTGTTTAAAATTTTAATTCCAAATAAATCTGCTATTAGAAGTATTTTTCACAAAAAATCGATTTCTGACTGTGATCTATTGTACATGGTCCTGCCTCTTTTCTCTTATAAGATGTTGCAAAGCACTGACTGTCAACATCATCTATTGTTCTCCAAGTGTTTCTAATTGTCAAATTCAGAAATCAAACCAAAATGTTTTATGCGTTCATAATAAATTTTGAATGTAAATAAATATATTTCTCATAAATTTTTACATTCATTATTAAGTTTTTACATTAATTTACCTAAATATAAACTTTGATTCAAAAATTTTTAAATTTTACAAGAAAAATAATCAAGGGAAAGTGAATAGTACCTGACTGTTATTCAAGACAAGTGAATAAAGTTGACAAATATTTGTATGTCAATAGCATTTGGTGCTAACTAGCAAAACACAACCATTTTTCAAAAATATTTATGGATTTTATGATTAATTGTTACACTATATTGACTAACAATGTGACTAGATTTAGATTTTTATTTAAAATATTTAATTTTAGATGAAGAAAAGACAACAGAAGTGAATAATCAACTATTGTACTTTCTAAGACACAAGAAATCATCAGCATTTTCATGATTGGTTGAAATATAATTTCTTTGTTGTACTGCAGGCTATTTTTCATGTTTTTCTTCAATTATTAATTATTATTTAAAAAATTTCATTACATTTAATCAATTTGAATGTAAAATAATTCAATTTTTAGAAGCTAAATTAAATTCTGGAAACAAGCTAGAACCATATTTAATGAATCAAATCACTCAAATTTTTACTCAATCTGGCCAATAAAAAAATTCATCAGACAAATGGTTAAATTACATCAGGTCCCTCTAGTATTACAATTTGTCTATGTCACTTTATAAAACATTTATTAAATTACAATTTTAAATTATCTATGAATTATTATTTTCTAGAACTTGTCCTGAATTAAAAAAAAATTCAAGTAAAAAAAAGAAAATTATTGTTTTAAAATTATATTAAAATAAATTAGATGCAAATTTTACAACCAAAAAAAGAAATTACATGGTCGACTGGTCAATTGCAATTGTCATTTTGGTCACCTCTGTTTTATACAGTTTTTTGATAATGATTAGCTCAGTTGGTCAATTAACAGGCAAGGTTAGCATATGCTGGCTGCAGGTTCATGCTGGAGAGTGAAGTTCATCTTTTGAGTGCTTTAACAGCATGTAACTTCAAATAACTTAACTAGAACAAGTTCTAAGTTTATTATTGAGATGGGCACAGGTTTAAAATAACTAGTAAATAAGCAGAATCAAAATATAAGCAGGTTTGATGAATACTGCTGAATCAGAAGAATCCAGCAGAATCTGAAGAATAAAATATACTTTTCAGATGGTATTTTATAGACCTACAGTATATTGTTTAGCTCACTCAAGAATTTCAGGAGCATCTTTAACCAGTGATTAAAATTTAATTCAAACAAACCAGCAATTTTAATTAAGGAATTCCAAATTTCTAATTACATTAATCTAAAATTTTAAAGATAACAAAACTTAAAATTGGAACAATACTTAATGAAAGGGGAAAAATAGATTTTGTTAAAATTTTAATTAATAATGAACTGATTAAAATTGAATAAAAACATTTTAAGTTTATGTATTGTTCCTGAAATAGTAAAAAAAAATATTTTACTGAAATATAACACAATTTGGCTTTAGAGTACACAATTTAAAAACATTTTTACATTTAAATGAATTGAGCTAATCTTACTAATTTTTTCTATCAATGTGTGTGCATATATACATACCATCACACCTATATATATATGAAGAAAAACACTAATTAAAAATTAAGTTTGTGCTTAGCCAAACACTATATAATTGTATATAAATTACTATTGTGATAGGAAAAGTTCCATTCTCTTTCACCCTGGATGCATTTTTGAAACATCTACATCAATTTTTTTTCAAGTGAGTAAGATATATATAACTAATACTGTAATTTAAATTTATATACATGTTTTTTTAAATATACTTTAATTTCATATATATATATTTCCATTCCATTTTATCCCTAAAAGATATGATTAAAAACATGCAAAGAAGGTAAATGATTTCAAGATGCATATATTATATATATATATCATAAGGTAAATGATTTATAGATATATATATATATATATATATCATAACCTTATGGTTGAGCTTGACATTTTTCAAGCTGTATTTAAATAGTCAATTATCTAAAATGTTAATTAATAATAATTATTTCATATTAAATCTGTGTATAATATCAGTGTTGACTGTTAAATATTCTAAATAGATGAATAAAATAGGAAGACAATAGTTTCATTAACATACTGTAGCACAAACTATCAAACTTTAAGAATACCCATTATATCTTGTCTAATATAATATTGGTTGTTTGTTAACCATTGGATAGGAATTTTTGGAATTATGTTACGTGTATCTATTTTAAATGAATAAGTTTTCTAAAATCATGCTTAATAAATAAATAAAATATAAAACATGTAGTAAGTCAAAATAAATTCAATTTAAGAAATAGATATAAATAATAATTAATTAAAAGATGGTAATGTATTAAAATTGTAAACAGATCCAAAAAGATCTTGTTCTGTGTAGTTTCTATTCATAATTGACCAAGAATATATATGTTTTCTTTTTGTTGTTATTATTTTATAAATTTGTAAATCGTGTAAATAAATTTCGTTTTGAAAATATATCCAGTTGTCTGTGGCCTTATTGCTAAATACTATCCATATTGTTATTGCTATTGTTATCAACACATTATTATTATTATGGTTATAATTATCATCATCAGTTAATATAATTTATTATGTTATCATATCAGAAATAAGTTATGCCAAACTCTTCTATTTAGAGTATATAAAATGTTACTACTTATTGATCAAAATGCTGTTAATCTTAAGTACATATACTATTTTCAAATAATGTTTTAAAGGTTAAATATTTAGTTTTTGGAATAACCTTTTTTTATAAATTATTAGATATATCATTCACTGATCCTCATCATATTGTCCATGGTTATTAAATAAAAGTTAGTTTATAAATTATTATTATATTTACTTTATTATTAAGAATTTATTAATACATCATAAAATGTAAAGTTTATTCTTATTGTTGCCATTGGAATAGTTAAATATTCTTTACTAATTCCATTTATGCATTATGAGCTATTTTGTTTTAGATAGTAGTAAAATCCTTCTTACTGATCAGATATATCTTAAAATAGTTACATTTCAAATTACTTTTACTCTGAGAAAATTAAGTTATTGATTAATAGTTTCAACTTCGACTTTATTATTAGTTTTTCATTTTTTAAGTTGTCTGTTATGCCTCACATTGACCTCTTATGTTCATTCTTATTGTTTAGTTGATTCAGTAAAATTTCAAAATGTAAGTCTCTGTCTCTAGTTATTAAAACTTATAACCCATTTTAATTTAGTAGCCAAATATTTTTTATTAGTCAAGATTAGAACCTCTCACCTTTATTTCATTATTATTTTGCTTTGGTTTGAAATAATATTAGTTTAATAGTTCAGGATCCCATTCTTCATCACCAACATTGTTATCATAGTTCATTTGTATTTTACTTTCTTTTATTTTCATCCTCATTTCATCTTAAGTCACTATCATAATTAATTCATCTTTCATTGATCCCTATTCTATCACAACTTATTTATTCATCACCTTAATGCATTTTCCTTTTTCTTCTTTTCAGTCTTAAGTCCATTCATTTTTATTAGTTAATTATTATTTGTTCTTCATCACCAATTTAATCTTCTACATCTTTATTCATTTATCATCCAACTCATAATTCTAATTCATTACTCATTTCATAGATAGATGTCCTCATTATTAACTATTTAGTAGAATTACAAACTAAAGTTAT
This sequence comes from Epiperipatus broadwayi, assembly GCA_028023455.1. NCBI lineage: Eukaryota > Metazoa > Onychophora > Udeonychophora > Euonychophora > Peripatidae > Epiperipatus > Epiperipatus broadwayi. The sequence goes on along the minus strand of JAQFVV010012602.1, from coordinate 391,529 downwards.
CTTTTAATATTTTTATTTTAGATCTTGGAAGTTAGTTTAATCAATGTACTTTATTTAATATTAGATATGTAAGCTTAGTATGCACTTTGTGACCCCCTAAATTTGCTCATGCATATGCTAGCCAATCGGTTTTTATATAACCTATTGTATTTTAACCCCATTATATTTCCATTTGTTATTATGATTTATGCTGGAGGTTACAACAGCCATACTCTCTATAATAAGGATTTCATTCATGATAATGATTTATGTTGAAGGCTACAAAGATCTTCTATTGGAATTTTTGGTGTTGTTTTATGTGTGTTTTATTATTTTATAAGGTTACAATATATATAAGGTTCAAATCACGTTCCCAAATGTTATGTTTTTCCAGAAACATGCAGAGGGCATTGCTGAGAAACATAACAAATGGAGAGAATGATTTGAACATTTTGTATTTAAATTTTTGGTTAGGGATAATAAGCATTGGGATATTTTCTTGTATATATATTCTCAAAATATGGAAATAAAGATTGATAATGATGAGTTGGAAGAAGTTAAAAGTTAGCAACTACAAATACCATTATATTATTACTGCAGATGGAAACATAATGGATGAAATTAATCATATATTATACTTTAATATTAATATTAATAATTTAATATTAAAAGGAAATATGCCTATGTGTTTAAAAAGAAAGGTTTTTAATAAATGTGCTTTACCAGTTCTTACTTATACATCTGAGATTTGAACGCTTAATAGAAATACAAAGACTCAAAGAAGTGTGGAGAAATGCATGTAAGAGATAACAAGAAGACATTGAAAATGCAATACGTGGGTAAGAGAACAAATAGGTCTTACTAAAATCATTGAAAGGATTAAAAGACTGAACTGGAGTTGGGCTGGAAATATTGCTAGAACAGATGATAATAGATAGACAATTAAACTGGATTACAAGAGATTGTAAAAGACCCAGAAAGCGATCACATGTGAGATGGATGAATGAAATAAGAATATGTGTAGGGTTGATGTAGAGAAGAGAGGCTTGAGATCAGAGAAGATGGATTGAAATGAAGAGATTTTCATCCTGCAATGGAATGATAATGGTTGATGACAGTGATGATGATATAATCATAAGTAAACATTTGTAAATGAATATTATTATTCTAATTTTATAATTAAAAAAAAAAAAGATAAAAAAAAAACAATTTTTGTGATGACTATACAGTTCAATCGGTAAAACACAATTATTGAGTCTAGCGTTGGTGGTCGAGTGGTCAGCACAGCTGCCTTACAAGCAGTTGCCACGGATTCGCTTCCCGGAAGATGCTTTGACACATGGAAAATAAACACAATTATTTTCTCATGCTGTTTTTTTATTTTTTAAATACTTCAACATCTCTAATCATCCTTTTCATTATATTCGCTTTTTAAAAATATATTTACAATAAAAGTAATCAATATTGCGATTGTTTTAAAGTATCTTAAAAAAAATCTTTACAATGTAAATGGGATTTGTTTATTATTAATGAAAACATAGTTAAGTTCATTATAATTTTTTTTTTTTTAGAAAAGCTATTATTGTTTATTTGTTTCATATACCTAATCGAATGAGAATGTGCTTTTTCAATAGTAGACTTTATAGCATTACATCAAGAAGCTGAAGAACATGAGGATTACATGATCTTATTATCATAATCTTAAAATGTTATAGGTGATGCTAAAAAAAATTATGTTGATAAAAGATTGATGCATCATTTCCATACAATAACTTGGAAACGTAATAACTCTATACCTAATTAATTTATTTTGTGATTGTTGTACCTACCACTATGACAAACTAAATGTATCTTTTAAATTGAAATATGGCAGCCTCACATTTCTGACATTATATGTGAATAAGAATTGTTTTGTGCAATTTTTCTCAAGCAAAACAAAAAACCAGATATCAAAAACAAAAAAATGAATAAATTGCAAATACATATAACATTCGCAATATAACAAAAAAAACACGCAACATTTCTTTGTTAAGTTATAGAAACTAGGAGCAAGGTATTCTCACTCTTTACAAATTTTACTCCTGAATAAAAAATATTTGCAAGTGTTTGTGCTCCAACAAATTCCACTGGGATTAAGAAATAGAGAATTTTTATATAAATATGCAAACACTTTAAAATTACCATGGAATCTTTAATGCTAAAGTTGGAAAGTAGTTGGAAGATGAAATTGCTATGGTTAAATTGGATTATTTTGAGAGAAATAAGAGAAGAAATAGGCTTGTGGAATTTGTTTAAAACCTATATATTATGAATTCCTTCTTTGAGAAAAGTGCTATACAGAAATGGACATGGAAGTATGTAAATGAAGGAATAGCAAAAGTGGACTATATTTTGACTAAATAATAATACGGACTTGGAAGTTTGTAATATTTTTAATAGATTCAATGCAGGAAGTGATCATCAATTAGTGAAAGGTAAGCTAAACAGGTAAAACTCTCTATACATATTGCCACTCAGTGATGAAAAGTAAGCTATGTATTAAAGAAAAACTAGAGAGCTAAAAACTATTAACAGACTAGTTTCTAGTTTGTGGCTTTCATCAGTGAGGAGCCTTGGATCTGAGAGCATTGTACCTAGATCTTAGAATTTAATGCAACTCTCAAACACCTTTTACTTTTTTAGCTAAAAGCTTTGGGTCCAAAATGAAACACAATCATGTTTTCAAGCTAAGCTCATTTGTTTGTATAGATCTGAACACAGTTCAGCATCCATACCTTTTAATGTCTGGTTCTTTAATAACAACTATCATGGTAATCCTATTGGGCAGAATTGGTATTAAATCATCAAACATTACATGATCACAATTCTTTATACTTTCACAAGGTGTTTTTTGCAGAGTCAAAATTGTCCCTACATTAATGCCATTCAGTGCAAGCCAGAGTAATCAGTGGATGGCTGTGGTTATTAAAGAACCAAAGATACCAAAAGGTATGTATGCTGAACTGAGTTATGATCTAGGTAACTATACAAGCTAATGAGTTTAGCTTTTTCATGTTTTCATTTTTAACTCAAACTTTATAGTTAGTTGAAAAAGTAAAAGGTGGCTGCTGGATGGTTGCATTAGATCCTAAAATCTAGATGCAGTGCTCTCACATCCAAGACTATTTACTGATGAAAGCCACAAGATAGAAACTAGCCTGGAGATATTGGATGAACTTTTGCTTAAAAGTTTTATTAACCAGTGCCATGAAAATGTTCTCTGGCTAGAGGCATCAGGAACTTTCCCCTTGAGGAAAAAGTCTCACAGCCACACCTTAGCCACTTGAACAATTTCCAACTATGGAAAGAATGAAGTTAACAAGCTAGCAGAAGTTATGTCAAGAGCCAGTGGATAAAAACAAAGAATTAATACCAGCAGTACAGGACTGAAATTGTATATGGAGAGTACCCACTTGGCAAAGGTGAAACAGCTGATTGATTAGGGTAAATATGAACTGTTACTTAAAGAACTTTTATTCTAATTAGCATGAAAAGTTTCATAGGAATTGTTACTATAAAGAACTTTTATTCTAATTAGCATGAAAAGTTTCAACATTAGAGTATGGGTTTAACAGGGATTTGTCATGTTATTTTGGTTGAATAACAAAGGGGGGTAAGGTATTGTTTTACTTACTTTTATTCCTTAAAATTATGTAGAATTTCAATTCATTTTTGTATAGTCAATGTTGGTACAGTTTAAGTCCTAAAATGTTAATTGTTCAATCTTGAAAGACAAACAGGGATTGGTGGTAAAGATAAGTTAAGAATTCTGCCCATAAGCAAACATTGAAAACTTATGGTGGAATGGGTAGTATGTAAAAGGATGCCAGATGGTTGTAAGCAAACAATGGACACTTACACTGTCCATCAAGGATTGAATATAATTATTTTATATGTAATGTAGAGGATTTGAGTGATGCATAATACTGCCCATTCTTATTAGTAAGTCACCTTAAAATTCACACCTATTTGGACAGGTCTCCAGAATAAACTTAGGTCTCATAGGATTTGTGCATGCATGTTCCCGTTAGGAAAAAGATACAAAATATTTAATAATGACCATATTAAAATGGTAATGAAGGGAATTAAAGTTTATGTTTGTATATTGTCTTAAAATTAAATGGAGTGAGTTCAGAGTGCCATAAATAGAGGATTTGAAAAGTATTTAGGGATGAAAATGAATATAATAAATATCTAAAGCCATACTTAAGTACCTTTGTCTTTAATTCAATTATAACATTAACAATTGTTTCCACTGGTATGAATATAAAGTGTAATTAGAAGAGTCCTCATAAGATTACACCTTAAAATGTATTATGTGACTGCAATATGTAAATAAATTAATACTATGGTGATTGAAGATTCTTCACAATCTAGTGATGTGATGTGATGCACTATGACTTCTCCTTATATGGAGTCAGGAATCTCTCAGAATCTATGCCCAGAGAAACCTGTTATCCATTTTAACTTCCCTTACCATTCCCTGCCCTAAGTTTTCCCATATTATTTTCTATCCTGCTCCATCACATTTCCACAACATAATATTTGTCAACTCCATGGCCTTTATATCTAAATCCCCCTTTTACTTATATTTATTTTTCCAACTTCACTATTTTTACCTTTTCTGTAATGTGATGATGTGATATGATGCACTGCGACTTCTTATATGGAGTCAGGAATCTCTCAGCAACTATGCCCACAGAAACCTGTTAGCCACGTTACCTTCCTTTCCATTACCACCCTAAGTTTTTCCATATTCTGATCCATCCCATTTCCACAATATAATCTTTATTAACTCCATGGGTTTTATATCTAAATTCCCTTATCTTTTCCCAAACCCAGCATAAAAATCAATAACCCACCTAAATCACCCATGTTTTTCCATTAACATATATAATCCCCTGTTGCTAAAGATCCTGTTTGAGTCTTAAATAGAAATAAATTAACTCACAACCAATATTCCCTTTACTTCTATATATATTTAAACTCTTTTTACTCTCCATACTAGTTCTTCATCTCTCTATTCTTTATTAATGCATCTATTCTTCTACCCCATTCCTTACCACTATAACACTCAACAATTTTCCTAACACAATCATTCCAACTTTATACAAATATGCTGTTATAAATTCTTTATACAAATCTTCTGCATACCACATTACCTTTCTCACCCATCTTGTTACCTGCCCTTTATTCATAATCCAATTAAATACTATTTTGGCTATTTCTTTTATTATCCATAAACTGCAAACTACCAAACATTTTCATTTTGCTTTTTGCATCTCTCATATAAAAACTTGACCATCCCATTTCTTCTTGAGTTGCCTCCTTTGCCATCCACACATCTGCATCTAATGCACATCTTCCTACTTCTCTTTATACTTTTTCCAAGTATTCTAATACTCCTTTACTAACACATAATGCATTATTATTATATGTTAACCCTGCTACTGCCATTCCCTACCATACAATTCTAGCTATATCATATTTATTATATGAAAATACTGTTAATTTCTTTATCAATCTCTTGCTTTTCTTTGCTTCATTTATCAATTTTTTCTCCCATTCATCCAAGCAGTTCTCTGATTACTTAATGCAACTCCCAGATAGTTATATCTATTCACCACAACTTTATATCCCCAATAAAAATTCTTTGTCTTCTTTCCTGAGTATTATTTATCATTACTTTTGATTTTTCTTCACTAAACTTAACCCTATCTTTTCACACACCCTTGTGCATGTCCTCAGCATAAATTCCATATCCTCCCTTCTTTCTGCCATACAAAAATACATAATCTGTAAATAAAAGACCCAATAATGTATATACTCCCTTGCCACCTATTAATGGTATCTCTATCCCCCTTCCTAATCTTTCTATTGCTCTCTCTCCATTTCTCTGAAATACAACAAAAACAAAATAGGTGACATAGGGCCTCCTTGCCTTAGTCCCACCCCATTTTTAATTTTTAACTGATTGTATATTCTCTAATTGATAGGTATGGTAATTATTATCATATAATTTCTTAATAATATCCACTAAAGTTTCATTCATTCCCAAATTTACTAAATATCCACTAAAGTTTCATTCATTCCCAAATTTACTATTCTAACCCTTGCCTATATCTATAGAAGCCATATATAACTGTCTATTTGTATACCTACTCATATTCATAAGTCGTGTAACTACAAATAAACTATCTCCTATACACCTATCTGATCGAAAACCGTCTTGCATTTCTCTTACTATATTATTTTCTTCCATCCATTTTGCAACCCTTCCAGCCACCATATATGAGAAAACTTGCTATTGGCCTACAATTGTTTAACTTTCTATGATCCTTCTTATTCTTTCCCTTAAATAGTAGCCTTACTCTTGTATTACTCCAACTACTTGGAAAAACTATCTTCTGCTTCATTTTATTAAAACATGATAATAATTTTACTTTTGCCCTAAATTCATTACCATCTCTGCTGCCCACCCATCTAGACCTCCTGCCTTTCTGACTTTTTCAATTTCTTCCCTGCCTCATTCAGTACTACATGTTTTCATGTTTGCTATCATTCTGTCCTTCACATCTAACATCTTTTCTATATCCATTACATACTTATTTAATATTATCTTTAATTCTTCTCTAGAGCTACTATTTACTCCTCATCATTTAATAATACTATCTCTCTTGCCCCTACATTCCTTCTTTTAATGTATTTCTAAAATGTTTTACTCCCATCTCTTCCCTTTTTATTATTGTTTTCCAAAATGTTTTACTCCCATCTCTTCTCTTTTTATTATTGTCCCCCAACAACTTACTAATCAATTTCATTCTCTCTCTATAATTATCTATTTTAGACAATTTCTTTTCTTAAGTACTTTTTCCATTTAAGATTAACATCTTTTTCACTTTCTTTGTTCTTAATAGCACACTTATATTCTCTGAATGTTTTTTATCTCTTTTTTACCAACTCTCACTTTTTTAATACTTTTATTCTTCTGAATATTTTCACCATCACACAGTCTTTATACTCACCCTCAAACAACTTTTTCATAGTTTTTTCAACTTTTATTTTATATTTTTCTAATTTACTATTATTATTCACTCTCCATCGACATCTTTCACTATCGTTTCTACTTTTTTTTCTATTTTCCTCGGCTATATGCCTAGTGGTGACCTCACACCAGTCACCGTAATTTTGATAATCTTTATAATTTTGCAGAGTAATAATTTGAAGTGTCACATAGTCTAAATAGGGGGAGAAATTTAGAAAATCTTCCTGCATCCATTGACTATTCTAGTTTGCACTGAGTGGCACTACTGCATGGAGCATTTTGCCTCTGTGAAAAACAGATTATATAAGCATAAAGACTGGTGATCATGTGATGTTTGGTCATTTAATATCATACCTGCCCAATAGGATTATGGTGACTGTGATTATTAAAGAACCAAAGAAACCAAAAAGTATCGATGCTGAACTGAATTCAAATCTATACAACTATATAAGCTAATGAGCTTAGTTTGAAAACATTGTTGTATTTTCATTTTGGACTCAAAGCTTTATAGTTACCTAAAAAAGTAAAAGGTGGCTGCTGGAGAGTTACATTATATCTTAAGATCTAGGTGCAAGGCTCCTCATTGATGAAAGTCACAAACTAAAAACTAGTCTGGGGTTATCGGATGAGCAGGCACCAGATAGAGATTTTATGTATAAACCTTCCTGCATCCATTGATTATTCTGGATTGTACTATGTGGTGCTACTGTATGGAGAGTTTTGCCTCTGTGAAAAACAACTTGTGTAAGGATAAAGAATGGTGATCATGTAATGTTTGATGGCTTAATAGATTACTAATTCCATTTGCAAATACTAAGTTCAATTGTATATAGTAAGTATAAAAGAATCCTTAGACATTTGTTGTAGATTATAAGTACAATATCTATTTATGATCTATAGATATTTATTTTGTTTTGTGTTTTATATATATATATATATATATTTGATTTGAAAATTTGTGCTGATAGCATATTAATTATAGTTATATATTAGACTATTTACACCATCAAGTTTAATTGTAAAGTATTTGTAGAAAAATTCCAACTTTATGTATACTTTTTCAAATACATTTAACTGTTTATAATAATACTCAGGTCAGTATGAAACACAACATGTGGAATGTAATTATTCTTCTCTCTTCTTTGGATATTGTTGGAATGACCAATTACAATACTAGCATGAAATTTAAATTGAAGATCTTTAGTTTCATGAATATTTAATTTAATGTGTTGCTCTAACCAAATAGATCTTGATGGAATAGCTTACTTGGTTATGTCCCCAGTTCATTTCCCATGCTAGTACTGTCATTAGGCAGATAATTAACACCTGAAGAAGAGAAAAGAATAATACATTCTGAACATTGTGTTTTACACTAACGTGTGTGTTATTACTCCACAGCTGAATGTATTTGGAAAAATATAAATGAGGTTCACATTTTTCTAAAAACATTTAATAATTAAACTTAATTACAAGTTAATATTTTATGCTTACATGTTGTTTTTGAAACATATTAAATAAACTTTTAAGTTTCTAAAAGATACCTATAAGCAAAAAAAAAAGTTTAAATTTGGTTTTTCATTTAATATTGTATATATATTAAATTATTAAAGCTTTGCGATATATTATTTTCAATGCATTTTGGCCTCCATTTAATCTTTCAAATCTCAATAATGAATTGTCTTTTAATATTTTGTAAAATGTTTATATCTTATTTTGCTTCTTATCTTATAGGATCAGAAATTATCATATTCAGTTTACTTTTGTAAATTATTATATTTCTAATTTTATTAATTGGATTTTACAAATTCACCATTTTCTTAGTATATTAGATGAAGGTCTTATTCAATATTCTCATCTAAATGAAATTTTGTTTTGATGACAATCTTTATAAATGCTTAGTATTTTTTATAGTCAGTATAATTTCATTTTATTCTTTTGATATGCTTAACTTATCAATTTTCTATTTGATATTGATCAGATGCTTGGATATGATTGGTCACTATATGCACTTGGCTTTTTTTTCTTTTTGCAAGAATTCTGTAGTGGTCTCTTTTTCTGAAGCATTAATATTTAGCACATTTGCATTACAGTATATTGTTGTTAGATTAGTCTTATTGCAATTAAAGAAATTATAATGCTTCATGACATTTATAAAACGGTTGTTATAAAAATTTCATTTCTAATTCTTATACCAATAGATTTGAATTTTACTCTTTTAATTTCGGCTTTTCTCTTCAAGGATCTATTTAAATTAAGTTCTCTTTATTTTAATAATTTCTTCAAATTCAATTATTTAGCTCAGAAAGTTTTTTTTTTTTATCAAGAAATTTTATTGTGAGCTCAAAGAATTAATAACAATAACAGAGTTATGTTGTTAACAGACACTATAATAAAGGTTACATAATCCAATACTAACAGTCTGGGCATAAAAATCAACTATTTAATCATAAATTGTCCATTGTTACAAGGTTCCAGGTAGCATTGGAGATATATGTTGGAACTAATTTTTCATCTTGGTTTTTGATGGCCTGAAGTTTTGCCAGAAGTAAATTTCTTATAGTCAACCAAGGTATGGCCATAAATGTATGCACACCTGGTTGACCAATAAACAAACAGCAGAAAAGTTATGATTCTTATGGATGGAAAGATCACATTGGATATGCTAGAAATCAGTCCAGTGAAGAGAGGTACTCTAGTTTTGTATATGGATGCAATAAAGCTTCTGTCCCATTGGAGTGATGTACAATGGTTATTTTCAGCAAGACAGATGATATGAGGTTTAAATTGGTGAATCCAATTCATAATTGATTGTATTCTTCCCATCAAATTCAAGCCATGGACATTGAAGCCAACAAATTTGAGATTCATGTGGCCCAGACTGGAGTGGATAAGTTGATCTTTGTCAGATTTAATCAATGAGTGCATGCATAGTTGAGATATTTCAGGGAAATTAAATTCATTACTCATTTTTTACACACTGTCTTGGTTATAGTTTTGTCATCCCTAGCATCCATTCTTTGATTTGCATCACTAGAGTGGGTCTTCCCAATTACCTCCACCTTGGGAGGTCTGCATTACTCAGATTGGGCTATTTCTTGGGGACTGTTCCCTAAATCTACCTCCATACTACTGTTTTCAGGTGGTGTGTCATGGTTTTTCCTTAAATCAGCTGACACATCAGCTTTCATTCTTTTCCCTTTTTGATTTTATTAGATGATGCACATTCAGATGAGCTCTTACTAGAGTCACTGGACTTTTTCCCCTGCTTATCATCCCTAGAATCTGAAATTTGTCACTGAGGAGGGATTGATTTCTGTAATCATAGCATCTGACATTGGGGATGAACTACTGATTCTAGAGGAGTGTATAGAAGCTATAGTTACTGAACTGTTCTCAACTTCAGCAGCACCAAAAGGTTTTGGCAGATTGAGGCTGATTACATTGTTATGTGTATTGTCACTCAGAAGGTTACTTTCCAAAGTATCTATTTCCAGGATAATTAAGTAAATATTACTAGGGCTTGCAAGTAGCAGTTGTGTAGCCTAGTCCTTTTCATATGGCAATATTGGCAAATCCAGGCTGGGCAGGCTTTAACCAAGTGGGTTATTAATTTACAATGGAAACACTATGGCAGTACCCATCTAAAGGAGATAATAAGAGGGGCAGATTCTGCAAGATGCATTGTGGGAATTGTGGCTAGGGTTTTTCCCTTGAGCATGATAGTGAATCCTGCCATGATAGTCAGGATGGAGTTTCAGCCCTTCTTTCCATGAGGTTCTGGAAGTTTGAAACTGCACCATATAGTCTAAGCAGGCACTGTAGATCAGCTTCCATAAACTTAAGATAGCAGTTTTGGATTTGGCCATTGAGGATTGTTGGTCTATCCATATTGATTATACAAAGAACTTTGTCTCAATAAACTTGATTGATTTTTGAAAAATTTGTCGTTGGGATATAGTGTGGAATTCAACAGTCAGATACTTGCTGTTGGGATGATTTAGTAACTTGTATACACTATTCCACAATTTCTTTTTTGAGAGTTCACAGCAGAATTCCTTGACAGGAAAATTGAAAATCTCACAATTGAGGTTTGTGACAGCAAGAATCGTGGTCTTGTCACTGCTATAGTTGAGAAAAGACCGGCATAATTATGGGGTACAGCTACATTAAACCTCTTGATAAGATTATTTATTATCAGTTAGTCAAGACTTGCATCTAGTAACTTATTTCTGGCCTGGTTGGGTTGTGAAGCCAATGGCTCCTCATCCTCAAACATATTGAAGATGTCCGGTTGATTTTGGTAATCCCTGTTAATATAAGTGTTCTGTATGTTGGCATTTTTAAGTAAGGCTCCGGAGTATGAAATATCATTTGCTGGACCCAAATCAGGCAAAGTCTGAGTACATGGGGGGCACTCTTATAAGCCATTCATGATTAGTAGATTATTATAATTAATATTAGTTGTCATTCTTCTGTTGGTATTCTTATTAGTGTTATGTAGATTTTTGATTTTGTTAGTTTCTAATTCTGAGAAATCATCAATTAAAATGAAATTCCCCAGTGCATCTACTGCTGCCTGTATCATTATTAGAAAATAAGGTAGGGTTCAGAAGGGGTGGTATGTTTTTCATATTAATGTTTTCTTTCTTGGGATTTGGTTTAATTTGAGATTTTTTTCTGTTTAGACTTAAGAGACTAATAAATTATTAGCAATTTTATCAATACTAACTCGTGAAGAAGGGCTATTGCTATTGGAGTTCCCAGTGATTAGCATTTTGTTTATACCATGGCTTTCATTCACAAACTGATTTTTTTACTGGTTCTGTTTCTTGTTGAAACTACCATGGCTTTCATTCACAAACTGATTTTTTACTGGTTCTGTTTCTTGTTGAAACTTGCTGCAATGAGATTTATTGGAAATGCAAGTGGATGCTTGCTGTTGTTCAAGATGATCTATGAAGAATTAAAATCCATGTTATATCCCTCTTCTTTTAGGAGAGAATAATTTATAAGGAAGAGTAATAGTTAATAAAGTTATTTATTAGCTTTCCAAGTAAAAAACAAAACTTTTAAAGAGTAGAACTTTATTTATATTATCACTAGAAATGCAAGATTGTGTTCCTGTCTGCGCCCTCTAGCGCTCACAGAGAAAGTATTTCTTATAAAAAGAAGATGGTATGCTTGCTTATTTTTTCATAAAATATTGAGTTTACTATTTCTCATACTGTAGAGTGCCTTTTTCCAATTTTGCCTTTCTGCCTTATTATAATATCAATGAATATACCAAGACTGATCCCGTATACTTAAATGTATCCAATAATTGAATAGAATCTAGTTTTAGAATAGGAGTTTGAGACATGACAAATGTACAAATCATTCAGTTTATTAATTTCCTCAATTTGAATAAAGATTGAATAATTTGGTAACATTACTAAAATAAAATATTTTTAATCAAAAATTATTTAATTTATGGAATACTTTTGTTGTAAGCAGCACACATGTAATCTTTTTAAATTTATTATAACCATTTAATTAACTTATCAGATGATTGAAATGATAATTTTTACTGATATATATATGATTATACTACTTTTTATTTTTAAACCTTTTTATTTATTCCTGATCTTTTTTACTCTAAGTACTTTTAAAATTAATTTCTAGTGGTTTAATTAACAATCGCCTTCTCCATTTACGATTTAAAAGATTTTTTCGATTTGATTACTGGTTTATTTTTTCTTTATCTTGTCTATATTTTTCATTGTTCATAAACATAACTAATTGCTTATTTTTTAAAACAAATATTTAATATTATATTTTGTCAGTTAATTGATTTTTTTTCCTTATTAAATTTACATTTATGTTTAATTTTATTTTTCCAGATAATTTAGAGAAATTATTTTTCCAGATAATTTAGAGAAATGAAGAGTCAAACCTTTTGTAAAAATTATACAATTCTCATAAATTAAATACAAGATTTTTACAGAAGTGGAAGAAATGTTTATTATATGATATTTATCAATGGTTGAATCATTTTGAAAAGAAGCTGAGAGGACAATTTTTATTAATTAATTAACAAAGTTTGTATAATTTTAATAGTATCAATAATTTATTGTGATTTTTGTTCTCTTTAAACTAGCAATTTTTAGGTTTATATTTTCATTGCTCAGATTGCATGTTTTTTTTATAAGGATTCTTATTCGTATTATATTTGTTTTTAATATGCTGCTTGTCATTACAATGTTTTGAGATTTCTGGTTATTTCCAGGCTTTTGAATAATATTAAGGCTGATAAACACAGCCTTTTCATTATATCTTTTTCAGTCAAATTGTTCACTTTTATTTGTATTAAATGTTTACCTCTTTTTTTTATGCTCCTAGAAGCTGCATATCTTATAATTTCCTTTTCCACATTTTTCTTTATGTTATAAAGTTTATCTACTTATGTCATTTTTAAACTATAATTTTTAAACCTGAATTGACTTCTAACAAAATTTGAGATTCAAAAATATTTTATTATAAAATATTACTAATACTTTTGCTAAATTTTTATGCTTTCCTTTATGTAAAAGTTCTGGTAAATAAGGTTTATTATTATGTATGGCATTTACCATATATATACTCTTTTCACATGAATTAATAATCTTTGGTTCTCTATTATAATTTGCAAGAGTTTCTTTCTTTTTTTTTTTGAGAATGGTTATGAATAAATTCTTCCAGTTAGAGAAATCTTAGTACAGCATAGTCAGTATAATTCTTGTGATTATTGTATTATGAAAGTTTATCTGAAATTACCTTTTTTCCTCAATAGGAAATGATTAAGTAGAAAATTTTCAGTATTAAAAAGAAATGAATATCTCGAATTTTGTAAAATGGTATGGAAAAGAATTGAAAATGATATAAGAAAGTATAACTGTGAAATAGCAAGGAAAGCTGTAGAAGAAAGTAAAAGTCTCGAGAATGTTAAACAACATTTTGATATTGGTAGGAAATTTATATCTGCAATAAGAAAAAAAGATGGAATTATTACTAAAAAGAGAGATGACATCATGAAATTGGTAGAATATTTTTATCAAGAATTATATAGTAATAAAGAACAAGTACCTCCTATATCTATTACATCTTCCGAATTGCCCAGAATTTTAAATGAAGAAGTGAGACATGCAATTGAATGTATGAAGAAAGGAAAGGCTCCAGGAAATGATGGAATTATAATTGATATATTAAAAGAAGCAGGTGAAGAAATAGAAACAATTTTAGCAAAGTTATGTACCAACTGTCTAAATGATAAAGAGTACCAGAAGATTGGAAGAATGCAGTAATAATATTAATATTTAAAAAAGGTGATAAAGAAGATATTAGAAATTACAGACCTATCAGCCTTTTATCAGTTTTATATAAAAAATTTTACCAAGATAATTACAATTCGTTTACAGAGAACCTTGGATTTCCACCAACCAAGAGAACAAGCTGGATTTAAAAGTGGTTTTAGTACAATAGATCATATCCAGGTATTGAGAGAAGTCATAGAAAGGACAAATGAATATGAGTTGTCATTATGTTTTGGATTTGTAGATTATGAAAAGGCATTCAATTCTATACACATTTCTTCAGTGATTAAAGCATTGGATCATCAAGGTATAGATCCAGGATATTGTCATCTTTTAAAGAATATTTATAAAAATGCAACAGCAACAATTAGATTACATAATGATACTGGAAAAATCAACAATGAGAAAGGTGTAAGACAAGGTGACTCCATATCTCCAAAACTTTTTACAGCAGTGCTGCAAGAAGTATTTTGTGGATTAAACTGGGAAACTAAAGGAGTGAAAGTAAATGGAGAGTATTTAAGTCATTTAGATTTCGCAGATGATGTAGTTGTTTTTGCAAATAATGCTTCAGAGCTGCAGGAAATGTTGCAGGAGTTATCGAATGAAAGTAAAAAAGTAGGACTAAAGATAAATGTTAAAAAGACTAAAGTAATGTTTAATCGATCTGCTCAAAATATGAAAATAAAGATTGATTATGAAGAATTAGAAGAAGTTAACAGTTACAAATACCTTGGTCAGATTATTAATACAGATGGAAACATAATGGAGGAAATTAATCATAGAATTAAACTTGGTTGGAGTGCTTTTGGTAGAAATAACTTGATACTAAAAGGAAATATGCCTATGTGTTTGAAAAGGATGGTTTTTAACAAATGTGTTTTACCAGTTCTGACTTATGGATCTGAGACTTGGACACTTAATAGAAGAGCAATACAGAGACTTCAGACCACTCAAAGGAGTATGGAGAGATGTATGTTGGGAGTAACAAGAAGAGATCGAAAACGCAATGTATGAGTAAGACAACAAACAAATGTTACTGACCTTATTGAAAAAAATTAAAAGATTGAAATGGAGTTGGGCTGGAAATATTGTTAGAAGAGATGATAATAGATGGACAATTGAAATTTTAAACTGGATTCCAAGAGATTGTAAAAGACCCAGAAAGAGACCACATGTGAGATGGATGGATGAAATAAGAAAATGTGCAGGGGTGTTGTGGAGAAGAGAAGCTAAAGCTCGGAGAAGATGGATTAAACTTGGAGAGACCTTCATCCTGCAGTGGATTGATAATGGTTGATGATGATGAAAATTAAAATGTAACTTAAAAAATGGGTTATATACATTACAGAAAGAACAAATGTCTGTCCTATCAATTTTTGAGTTAAAGACAAAATTTAAATTGTATTCACGCCGTTATCTCTGGAATAGAAACTATGAATCTTTAATAATAGAAATTGATTATTATCTGACATATTATTCAAACCTAAATGATATTTACATAACTTTCTGTTTTAATAAGGTTATCAATCTACTTTGCAAATATATCTGTTGTATTTTCCTGATGGTTTGCGATGATAGTATTTTAATTGTTTTAAATATTGAATTATTTCCATAATCTAATATTAAATTGAATGTCTTTAGAAAAATTTAACTTTATTTAAAATTTCCAATTACATTCAACTGTTAATAATAGCTCACAGGTTAGTATATGCACAATGTTTTGAGAGCTATTGTTCTCTTTCCTTCTTCAGGTGTTGCTGGCCTGACCAGTGACAGTACAAGCATGGGAATCTAACCTGGACCCTTAGATTCTTGAATATTGAATTTTAAAGTAACACTCTTAACGAACTGAGCAGAATGTTACCTTAAAATTCAATATTCTAAGAATCTAGTACTGTCACTGGTCAAGTTAACAACATCTGAAGAAGAGAGGAGAATAATACTTTTTGAAACATGGTGCATATACTAACCTGTGTGCTATTACTAACAGTTGAATGTAATCGGAAAATTTAAATAAAGTTAAATTTGTCTAAAGACATTCAATACTTAATATTAGATGATGGAAATAGTCTACTATATAAATATAACAAAAATATATGTTGGCAATTTCCCTTGATTAACTAACAATGCAGTTAAAAAAAAACTACAGTTGCCCTACACATATTATTTATAAATGCCCATACAAAAAAATGTTAAATATAATACTTTTCTCTATTTTTTGGTTCCTAAAAATATTAAACTATAATATAGTTACTTCCTTTTTTAATTTAACCTGTGAATTTTGTAATTTAATATACGTAAAACAACCCCACAGAGTCTACTAATATTTCATCTTTATTTATATCTACATTGTAATATAAATAAATATGCAAATAAGCTTCTTATCATTGTTATTGCATTATATGCTATTCTATTTGTATACTTTAAAATTAATTACAACTTTAGATGATAATTAAAAATTATATATAATAATTTTTTCAATTTTTCCCTCCAGTCATTTTGAATATCTTATAAACTTAATGCATATCTAAACAAAAGGAAATAATTTTAAAAATTAAAAAAGCATTAGTTTGTCTTAATGAATTTTATTTTTAAAAATAACTATAGTTTATCAATATTTTCTCCCCTCCTCCCTCCAACTCACACTACCTTATAAGAAAATATATTACTCATTATAGAGAGAATCTTATTAGATGAAGAGAGCATAATTTATTATTGCTTAAAAGAAAATCCAATTAGTTTGTTTCCTGTAAGCTATTTATTGGCTTTTAATGTTGCTCAGTATTTTAATGAGAACTCATTTTCATATCTTTTGCTATGAATAAATATTGCTACATTAATCTCAAATTTTTACTAAATGTGAATTATTCTTGATGTTATTAAGGGTGACAAAAATAAATAGTAGTGCTGTTTTTGAAGTTTATTAAATGTTTTCTGCTTTAGGGTTGTACGAAATGTGTGCGCGTGTGTATATACTATATATGTGCGCGTGTATACATACTGTATACGTAATGCTTTATAATATTGTCAATTAAATAATCTGTAGAAAATAAGTTTTTTACCTCACCAAATGTTTCGGTAAAGGTTAACAATAAAAACATTATGATCAATAATATCTGTTATTGCGTTCCATCTTAAATAATATCATTTAGAAGTGGTAGATAGTTGAATAATTTTCAGATATGTGGGCTAACTGCAAATAATAAATAACTAGTTCCTGGCTAAGAATATCTCCTGGTATCTTATTGAACATAATGATGGTTCATCAGAAACTAGGTACTGACTCAAATAGAAGCAATCATTTATTTGTCTACTTTGTACTTCCCCCTTTTTTTTCTCTTTGGTGTTTCTACTTTATGTCTTTGTTTTCTCTCCACTATAATTTTTATGGTGTTGTTTGGGATAGAATTTAGTGGTTCAAGCTGACCTTGTTATTTTTATTTATATCTCTTGGTATCTTATCATACATAATGATAGTTCATCAAAAACTAGGTATTGATTTTAGTAGAAGCAATAATTTCTCTTTCTATTTTGTGCCTTCTTTTCTTTTTGTCTCTCTTGTGTTTCTACTTTTTGTCCTTGTTTTGTTTTCTCTCCATTATAATTTTATGATGTTGTTTTGTATAGAATTTAATTGTTCAAGCTGTTCTTGCTATTTATTGTTTACCTTGTTGCACTAACTTTAAATAAAGGGATTTTATACGTTTGTGCAACCATATTTTCAATTTTTGTTTATACGCAAATAAATTTCATTTCAGCATTTTCTTTCCTTTTTGAACTCTAGTAAAAATAAAAATATAATACTATAATAAAAGCCTTCAATGTTGAAAACATACTAATATAAATGGATTTAGCTAACTAGGAGTTCTTAGTAATAACTGGCAAGATGCAATACAAGCAATAATGAATCATTTTAGAATTGAATTTGGGACAGGAGTCTCATTTGACAAATTATGATATTCTTTTGTCCCCTTTAAATGCCAAAAAAAGGAAAAATTTGATCTAAAAATGGCCACTTTCTTAAAATTTGTCTAGATTACTATGTTTGGTAGATTGATTATTCAGGTTTAGTGGAAATAATTGTAAAACTCAGTAATAGTAATAATCATAATGCAGAAAGCAATGGTAGTAAAAAGATTATTATTTTTTAAATATCGCTAAATTTAATGCATAATCTTTCTTTGATGTATACTATCAAATCTATAATAAGTCAGTGTTTACAGCTAACTAGTTATCAAGATTAAAGATTAATGTAGCTGCATTTAATGAACCTAGTCTTTTTGAGAAAGAAATTTTAATAAAATAAGTTAATGGATACAAAATATGTGAAACTGGATTTTTTGTAGCTTGATATTTATAATTTTTAAATGCTTAGATGTAGTGAGGAACAGCTATTGATAGTAAAAAGTTATTTGGCAATAACCTGTGTTTATTTTGAAGTGTTAATACTCCAAGATTATACTCAGGAAGTTCATAAAAAAATTTTCTTTATTTTTTGATGAATATTATTAACCTATAAGAAATATAAATCTATTATTACATAGTGCTGAAAATTTTGAAATTATTAAAGTGGAAGTCAACCTACGATAATGTGCTATTTCTTAAATATTATAAATCTCTGCACACTCACCCGCCACTAAGAGTTTAAAAAACTTAAATGAATCACTTAAGTTTAGAGCATATTTTTATATATCCCAACTCTCATTGACCATGCTTAAATCAGGGCTTGAGTCTATTGTGTGACTGATATTATAATCAAATATTGAATTGTACAAATTCAGTTAATCTATTGCAGGAGAAAGACAGTGTTTCATTTTTAACCACCTATAATAATACTTATACGACTTATAAATGTAAATATATTATTTTATAGCACTGAAAATTTTGAAACTATTAAAGTGGAAGTCAATCTCCAATAATGCACTATTTCTTAAATATTATAAATCTCCACACACTCGCCCACCAATAAGAGTTTAAAAAAGCATCAATTTGTGTGCCTAATCTTATAATCAAATATTGAATTGTATAAATTTAGTTCACCTATCACAGAAGAAAGACAGTGTCTCATTTTTAACCACTTACAATAATACTTATATGACTTATAAATGTAAATCTATTATTATATAGTGCTGAAAATTTTGAAATTATTAAAGCGGAAGTCAACCTCTGATGATGTGCTATTTCTTAAATATTATAAATCTCTGCACATTCACCTGCCAGTAAGAATTTAAAAAACTTAAGTGAATCACTTAAGTTCAGAGATTGTATGTGTGATGTTATAATCAAATTGAATTGTACAAAACAATGTACAATTCAATATTTGATTATAAAATCAGGCACACAATAGATTCAAACCCTGATTTAAGCATGGTCAGTGAGAGTTGGTGTATATAGAAATAAGCTCTAAACTTAAATGATTCACTTATGTTTTTTAAACTTTTACTGGTGGGTGAGTGGGCAGAAATTAAGAAATAGCGCATTATCGGAGGTTGACTTCCGCTTTAATAATTTCCTATAAGAAATAATTTTTTTTTGAAAGTTTTAATGTACATATTGATAGAAATGGTTACTGAAATTCATGATATTGCTTTTGTTAATTTGAATGACCCATTATTATTGAATTTATGCACAACACATAAATTTATTATAATGAACACTTTGTTTAGGCAAAAAAACTGCTATAAAGAATCTTAAATTCATCCATGCTCAAAACAAAGACATTTTATATTAGTTAGAATGTAATATAAATTATATTACTTAAGTATTACTAATTTCAACAGCATGTAAATAACTGTATAACATATTTAAAATGAGTGTTCTGTGGTATGATTATTTAAGTATATATAAACAAGAACATCTTTCCATTCTGTGCCATATAGGTGGCGCTAGAATAGAAAATTGTTATTGTTTATATAATACTATCGTTTGCTGTTATGATTCCAGATTAGGGAGAAAAAATTGCTAAGAAAAATAGGTTGTTTTCTCACCCTTGGTGTTCACCTTAAGATGTTGCTACTTCTAGGTAAATTCCTAGAAATATATCATTTCACCAGCCTTCACCCAACCAAAGAGAATTTTTCTATGTTATAAATGCAGAAAAGTCCTCACATTATGTTGGACGGAGGAGGCGGTGACAGAAGCCAACACAAAGAGACTTCTTTCTATGATAAAACACAGAAAGAGTTCCCGACGGCTGCCGGTTATGGCTTTTTTTCTATGCTAAAAGCAAAGAGAAAGAAATGCCTTGATCAGCTGCCATAGTAGTTGATTTTGTTCATCATTTTCTCGTAATAGTAGAATATCTATTCTCTCTGTAGTTTCGGGTGAGAGTGTGTGTATTTGAAGCGGTCGTATTTTTTTTAAATTTGATAAGACGTCTATTTTTTTTAATGTGTTGTAACTTACTTTACTGTTGTAAGTTTAGTAATAATGTCCTGAAGATTCTATTATGAAGGGGTAACCCTCAAAATTGCTTTTAACCCTTTTCCCGCCTCTTACGAAGCTCCTCATTGACATCTGATGTCACTCTAACTCTGCCAGTTCTTATGCTAAAATATTCGTTTGAGAGGTATTGAATAGGTTTTTAAAAGTTCTGTAAGATGGTGCCCTCTTCCGAATTATTTTACAAGTAAAAAATAAAAAAAAACGCATTTAAACCTAAACAAAGAAAGAACATGAGTTGTGATTGGTTCTTAGCATGCTCTCAGCCGAAAAAGACATTCTGATTGGCTGGAAAGAACAAAGAAACCGCCTGATCAAAGAAAATAAAGAAAAATGCTGAGATTTTCATTTCGAATATGATTTAAAGTATTATAAAATTATATTTATGGAAATTACAAATTATTTTCAGAGAGAATAATAAAAAAACAAAATTATTTTCGAAAAATATTGAAGATTTTAGTAAAAATATTGAAGATTTAGTAAAAAGAAATATTTACTTTTCTATAACGTAAAAGTCGACCTTTTTGTTTATATTATAGCTTTTATGTTGCCGAAATTGAATATTTTAGAATAAATAAATAGCAATTTATTTTTGAAAGAACTTTCGTTCTCTTCATAACCTGAAAAATTAGTAATAGACTCTTTATAAATGTATCTGAGTTGAATTTAATATTATAGGCGAATATGTTTTAACAATAGGCTTTGTCTTCAGTTTGTGAGTTGGCCAATTAAAAGATTTGATTTTTACCTCATACAGCCAATAATATAATTAGCGGTTAAAAGGTTAAGGGTGCGAAAGGAAAAAAAAATTAAAGGATCACGCGAAAAGTACCGTTTTCGCGAGAATTCGTCCGGGATCAGTTACTTTCGCTATATATATATGCTCAAACAAAAACAACCCACTGTCTAATTATTAGTAATTACTTGTCTGAAAAATAAAATTAGTTGGTGATTATTTTTTTTTTTGTTTTGTTACATTTATTATTTCAAAATAAGATTAGTTTTTATATCTACACACTAACAAAAACAACCCAGTTCCTGATTAATTACTGTCTTTAAAAAAAAAAGCAAATTCAACAGGGTTTGATTTTTTTCAATGGAGTCTTTGAATTATGGTTTGTTTTTATATATACACAAGATTTACCAAAAAAAAAGAAACCCACTTTCTGATTAATTACTGTCAAAAGAAATGCAAATTAGTCGGCTATCATTTTTAAATTTAGTATTTCAATAATATTACCCTTTTTATATAGACAGACTTAACAAAAAACAACCCACTTTCTGATTCATTACTGTCCCCCCCCCAAAAAAAAAAACAAACAAATGGAAATTAGTCGGGTATCATTTTTCAATCGAGTCTTTTAATGACGGTACTTACTAATAGCAGTCGGGTATCAATTCTAAATTGTAGTATATAAATTACGTTACTTTAGATAGATTTAGAATTACGTGTTGCTTTTTTAATAAAATGATTGATTTACTCTTGACCAAAAATACCGTAACTTTTAAAAAAAAGACACACATAAAGTCCCAAAAAAAAATGAGAAAAAGCCCCGTAACTTTAAAGATACACACACACACAAACTCAAAAACAATCTAAGATTAATAAACATTGACTTATTATGTCCTGCTTTTGAATCAAATTATTGATTTACTCTTGCAAAAAAAAACACCGTAACTTTAAAAAGACACACCTAAAGTCCAAAAAAAAAAAAAATTCGAAAAAGCCACGTAACTTTAAAGACACACACACAAACTCAAAAACAAGATAAGATTAATAAATATTTACTTATTACGTCTTGCTTTTGAATAAAATTATTGATTTACTCTTGCAAAAAAAAAAAAAAAAAAGACCGTAACTTTAAAAAGACACACGTAAAGTCAAAAAAAAAAAAAAAAAAATTAGAAAAACACCGTAACTTTAAAGACACACAAACTCAAAAACAAGATAAGATTAATAAACATTTACAAAAATGAAAAAAACTAACATCATATAATAGTATTAGTTAGTAGAATATTTTATTACAAATCTAAGAAATCAGATCTTTTTAGATCAAATCGATCATTTAGGTCCGGCCTGGAATCGTTATATGTATATGTTTTTGATTAGCATCAACGCCATCTTAAGGCGAACACCAAGGATGAGAATACAACTGAAAAATAACTACTTAACTAAGAATCATATCTATATATATACACAATTATGTCAGCTAGGGTTCAAAACATTAGAATTTTTTGAATTTTAAGGAGATAATTTGTGTTTTGCCTTTTAAAATTAACTACCACATGTGTTAAATATAAATATTTTTTAAACATAAATTTTCAATTAGAACTTTCAAGTTTGTCATGTTAATAAATTATGACTGTTGGATATCTGATTTTGAGTTTATTAAAAGTTGAATTCTGATTAATTTTCCAGTTTGAAAGAATGACAAAAAAATATGAGCACCATAAGTAGTACAGGAATTTAAAGGCAAAATTGAATGATTAATTTAAAAAAATACAAGAATTATTACTGTAATTTGCTAATCGTAGCCTCAATTTTGATGAATTGAAAGTAATACAAGGAAATTTTAAAAGGATATAATAATCCTAGTAAGTTTAATAGAAGAGATGCTATTTGCATGATAATAAAGATATTTCAAAAAAATGGAGGAAATATTTGGATTATCTTTTGAAATAATTAATATAGTAATTCAGATGACTGCTTATAAAGATGTATTTATCATATTAATTTTATGAGATTTGGTAGACTTCTAAATAGAAAATAGATGGATTGCTATTCATTAAAAACATAATTTTTGTTTCCATAAGAATACAGAAAAATATATTATGAGCCTAGATATGGTTTATACATTTGGTTAAGGCATTAGACTCAATTAATTAAAACGGTTTATGACCATATTTAAATATATCTTATTGTTTATAATTTTATTTAAACTAAATAGTTTCAATTTGATGGTATAAAAGAAAGTTTTATTGCTGGTAGTGAAAAGACAAACTTTTAAATAAAAACTTTGTAATTTTACAGCAGTAGTGATAAAATAGTTTATAAATAGTTTCATGCATAATGCATTAAAATATAAACTAATTATGTTGGGGAGTTTTTAATTTAAATTAATTAAAAGCAAAATAATACCGTCATTTTTTATTTTATAGATTCGCGATATGTTAATGACTGTGCTATTCTTATTGATTTAAAGGATGGTTTATAGAAAATGATTTGAATGCTATCTACAAAAACCTTGCTTTAGTAACTGTTTTCCGAAAAACTCATGTTCTTTAAAGGCAATGAGAGAAAAAATATCTTTAATATTTTTTAACTTGTATAGTTATCAGAGGATATGAATCAATTTAAATATTTTGGCAGCTTTTTAGATAGAAAGATGGTTTCTTGATGTTAGAGATATAATCTACTCTATAACTTGCTAAATGCTGGTGTATTTAACAGATTAAAAAAGGAGAGAATTTCATTATACTCTTAAGAGGCTATTAAACTTCTCAATTTATTAACTGGAAGTGAGTCAGGAAACCACTATCAATTTAATATTAGTGCATTATAAAAATTTTATTTAAGGATGCTTTACAATATTTCAAAAATTCTAAAAAGATCATAAGTTCTTCTTTAGCTTGCCTGAATATCATGACATTTAATATACGGTTGTAAAGAAAAGATCTTTATTATATTGAATAAATAATAACTTATTGTTTTAAAAAATATATATTTTATTGTGAATGTTAGGTATGATTTTTGTGGAAGCAATAGATCTCATTTACATTATAAAAATTATCTCAGGATTATTCTAAATGTTTATATTGATTGCTTTGATAAGAAATATTGCTGAATACAGAATTTATTAAAGATATTTAATTAAGCAAGCATCAAAGTCTTGCAGAAAGAAACGCTTATTTTACTGATTAGTTAAAATACAGCATAACTATGTATTATATTCTTTTTTTGTACTTAAAATGACATTATTATTTACGAACATTAAAAGATAAATAATCTTTTGTTAGATATAATATATTGTCACCAGTTTAAATTATTTTTTCTTTCTATTATTGTCCAAAATTTCAAATTACAAGCCAACTCAAAACAATGGACATATATAAATAAAGTTAATTTTTTAGTTTTCTGATTGCTAGATTTTTTTGTATAATGTTTCTGTTATTATTGATCTTAAATAATAAAAACTTAATTTTCTTGTTATGCAGGTTTCAGAAAATAATTTATGTGATTTATGGGTATATGCTGCATAAGGTGATTATATTATTATATCAGTCCGTTAATAGATAAAATACCTGCTTAATATATATTGTTATGCAAGTAATATTAATGTTAAAATCATTTAATAACAATAGAGACTTACATTAAAATAAAACCTGCTACATGTATTAGCTATTTTCAAGATTGATTTGGAAACAAAAGACATTATGACTAAGGTTTTGACTACACAAAATCCCTAATTCAATTGATGATAACAAATTTTGGAATACTCTTAAGATAATGGGAATAACAAAGCATTTTAATATTCTTCTGAGAATCTATTCATAGTGTTAAAAGCTACAATTAAAGCAGGTTATGGTTTGAAAATTCTGTTTTATACTGACAAATATATTCTATATTTATTTAATGAATGTAGTAAGAAAATAAACATCACATGGATCATCAGTTCTTATGCTTGCTTATAACTTATTAAAACAGGAAAAACTCACTATACATATTGCCACACACTATAATGAGTTTTGCCTGTTTTAATAACAGTTATAAGTAAGCATAAAAATGGTGATCATGTGATGTTTATTGGCTTAAAACCAATCCTGCCTAATAGATAGTGGCAGCCATGGTTATTAAAAGAACCAAAGACACCAAAATGTATGGGTACTGAACTGAGTTCAGACCTATTATAAGCTAATGAGCTTGAATTGAAACTATTAAGGTGTTTTCAATTTAAGATTCATAGTTTTGTAGTTAAGTAAAGATAAAAGGTAGCTGCTAGAGGGTTGCATTAGATCCTAAGATCTAGGTGCAGTGCTCTCAGATCCAAGGCTCCTCACTGATAAAGGCACAAGCCAGAAACTAGACTGGGGATATTGGATGAGTAAACACTAAATGGGGATTTTATGCACAAGCCTTCTGGCATTCATTGATTACTCTAGATTGCTGTGTGTGGCAATACATATAGTAAGTTTTGCCTGTTTTAATGTAGTAAGAAAGTTTTCTGCTAAAGAAATTAAAAATCAGCATTATAAAATATCAAGTAAAAAAAATGGAGCCATGTTCTATATATGGATGTATTTGTAGTTGACAGATTGGTTTGTATAGATGTCACAAAGCTCACTTCTATAGTAGTTTTATCCTCTTTTTTTTCTTTTTGGAATGGACATATTCATTTATGAATGACTGTTCATTATTAGTAGTAGTAAATGTGAAATGATGAAAGATACTTGAAATTGGAGAATATTTTTACTAGGAAAGTTAAAGAATTATGTGAAAAAAGTAAACATTTGAATTTTATGGGATGAAAATGTTATGTTAATATGTTTGGTTATATTGTAAAACATAATACAAAATATTTGATCATATTAGCAGTTCTGGATAAAAGGTTTTATGCAATTCGTTTTTTTTTTTTTTCATTTGCACTATTCAGTAACTGCAATTGCCTTTTAAACATCAATTGGTGCAGAAATGAAGTTTAAAATAATTTGCTTTGCACATATTTTTCAACTTTATTTAATTAAACCTCTTTTGAATTAAGTATTTCATCTATTTAATACAAATTTATTCAAGCAATTCAGCAAGAATAAAAAAATAAATAAATCTTAAATTGAAATTGAAATTTTTGCTGTGGGAACAGTTATTTTTTAAAATAATATTTTTTACCTTATTGTTTGTATTAAAAACTTGTGTCATGAATTTATTTTATTTGTTCACATAAATATTGAAGTATATAATTATTTAACATGAAACTCTTTTCATATACTAATGAAATATTCTTAAAAAACTTGAGCTGAGTCAAGCCACTATGAAAAGGTATAACCGTATAGATATATTCTCACTTAATAGCAATGAGTTAACTTTCAGTAAATTCTCACCGGAATCATAGTGCAAAATTAATTAACTAACTGCATCAGAAATAGGATAAATATATAGTTTATAAAATGTGCAAATTATTGCAGTGAGAAATATAAATTATAAATGTCAGATGTTCATCCTGTTTCTGGCACAGTTAGTTAATTAATTTTACCCTATGATTCTGGTAAGAATTCACCGAAAGTTAACTCAGCGCTATTAAGTGAGAATATATCTATACGGTTGTATCTTTTCATAGAGACTTGACTCAGTTCAAGTTTTTTTGGAATACTGAAGTATGCTAAATTAATTATCTAAGAAGATTTATTTTATTTTCAGAAACTAAGAATTGGAAAATAAAGGAAAACAGATTATCAATTTTATATCTATTTTCATTAAATGAATTTACCAAAGATACCTATTTATGTTATCTTCAATGTTTTAACTACCAATTATTATATTATAAAAAGAGAAAAGTGGTGTATCACCTTGACATCTAAATTTCTCAGTTTCCTTAGACAAATTAATCATTGAATTAAACTTGGATGGAGTGTTTTTAGAAAAAATAATTTAATATTATAAGGATGTGTGATATGAGTTTGAAAATATAAAAAAATTAATATATGTGTATTATCACTTTTAAACACTTAACAGATTACAATATAAATATTTCAGACAATTCAACATAATATAAAGAAATGTATGCTGGAAGTGACAAGAAGAAGCCAAAATGTGAGAATAAATAGGTATTGTAGATATCATTGAAAGGAATTAGAAGATTTAACTGGAATTGAGATGGACATAATTCTCGAAGAGATGATGGTAGATGCACAATACAAATTAAATTGGATTCCAAGAGATTATAAAAGACCTTGGAAGAGATTATTTGTGAGATTGATGGATGAAATAAGGAATTTTGTTTGTGAGATGTGGAGAAGAGAATTTCTGTAATGAAGAAACTGGATTAAGGTTGGAGAGATCTTCATCCTACAGTCGATTGATAATAGTTGGAAAATTATATATATGGTGTTGATATTCAAATTTTAATAATGTATTTATTTTCAATAGAAGAATAAACAAAGTACTATATTTAAAAAAAACAAAAAACAAATTAGCATAATGTTCACTACATTAATCAGAACATCTTCTTTGAGCTTCATCAATAGATTCAGACAACCCATGCTTATTGCTACAGATTCCTTTACAATGTTTTGTTAACAATTAAGCTGTTAAAAAAATTCTATATATATATATATATAATTAATTAATGAAATAAAATATAGAATGAGAGTTACCATAAAATATCAATATAAGTATCACCCCAGCATTAAACATAAATAATCAAATCAATCAACAGTCAACCTTCATGACTGAATTTAAAAGAGATTCATTATAAACAGGTTAATTATCTAGCCACTGCTAAACTTAGGGGGAAAATATAACATATTTTGATGCATACACCCAAGTGCTAAAATATTTATCTTAAAAAATAAAATTAATGCTGGAATACTGAAACATGCTGATCATCAATGCTCTTACCATATGGGATCATTAGTGTACAGGCCAATTATAAACTAATTCTCTCTTAAAAAATAAAATGATTGATTTGAAAGATGATACCTTTATATCATCCAGAGTTTTGATATGGATGTTCAAACACAAACATAAAACCCTACATCAATATAAATAATCATTATTGTTTTTAGAGTTAGCTCAAGATTATAAGATTCTAGGACTGTAACAATAAGCAAAAAAAAGTAAATATTTATAGGCTTACCCTATTATAATTGAATAGCTTTACTGGAATAATTTTAAAATCCCTAAAATACTAAGCTGTAATGGCACTGCCAATTTGGAGAACAGATATCTGGAAAATAAAGACATTATTTTTTTAACAATTATTTAATAAATTAACTGAATAATAATAAAAAAATTAAAAAATGACCTGATAATATGATAATTCAAAGTTATACATTTTTATCAAAAATTATAAAATTATACAAAAAAAACCTGTTGATTTTATTCATTAAATTAATTAACTTCTACTCTCATTAAGTCATTTCCTTTTTAATAACTAAAGTTGGAAAATAAATTTTCATAACCAGAGTTAAAAAAAAATGTAAATTAAATTTTTTTTTATAATTTTGGAGAGAAAATCAAATGAACAAAAAGTTTAAAAAAAATGTTAAATTAATAAAATTATTCAATATTACTTATATAAAAAATTTACCCAACAAAGATAAAAAATTTAAATTAGCTAAATCATGTTTTATTTAAATACATGTATAGGATATATACTTTTAAGTTAGATGTAATTAAAGGGGATTTGAACCCAGATTATCAAGCTTCCTTTAGTTACTTATTCCATCTTATATAATTAATACACATGATGACATAGTGGAAAACATCTTTTTTGCATCTATGTGGTTATGGATATCAGTTGTATAATAAAATGGAGTGGGTGATTAAAACATGTTTTATAATTTTGGAGGGAAAATAATAAAATAAAAAAACTTATTTCAATGAAACAAAAAAAACTTAATAAAATTATTAATTTGTACCAATTGTTACTTAATTTCAAAATTATCTATAAAATAATGTGTACATTAAAATATATTTTACCATGGATTTATTTCTCTTTTGAGCCTTTCTTTGGCAGTTGTAATTTTTACTTTTTTCATGTTGATTTTCTTTTTTAGGCTTATCCATTAATAACAACTTGCAGGCTAATGTTAACAGTTAATTTTCTCCATTTTGCAATAAAATATTTACCAGGCTAACATACTGAAAGAATTTTTTTTTTAATAATTTTTCAGTTTCAGTCTAAAATGTAGGAAGACAAAGACAATCATGCTCTTAGATGGAGACAAGACTTGTTGCAACTAGGGGTATTCTTTTTCTTTACATTTTTCAAAGAGCAGATGTAATGATGCTTATATTTTAGCTAAAGGCATATGGATTTTAAAATTCATTTTAGAAAACATTTTTTACTTGTAGTATGCTTTACACATCTGAATTTCTGATTCTATTTTCTTCAACCATTGGATCAAACATCTCTGTTAATATTGACATCTTCAACAGTTTAACCAAGATTAAAAAACTGCTAGTTTCCTTCAACAGTTGAGGCAAGCCTAATTGCTCCTACTGACTTCTTCAACATCTGGATCAAGACAACTCCTACTGTCTTCTTCAACAGATTGATCCAGAATAACTGTTCTTTATAAGACACTGAGGTCTACTAATTTACCCTACTCCCTATAGCACTTTTTTGGAAGAATCTGGTCTTCATCCAATCACAATCTTATTTTCACCTGACAAATTTAACATGGATCAATTGGGTCAATTTTTACAAAAGATAGTTTCCCTTCTTCAAAATTAAAATTGCAAAACATGTCAAAGATAAAAAATTCTAATCATAAGAAAAAAAATTCATTTTCAGTTATTGTTCTCTTATGCTAAAAATAAGATACTCTATCTGTTAACTTTGATTTGGGAAACACTGTCTATTGTTTTTTGGAAAGAGATAAAAGAAAAAGAAAAAATCAACTTTCACTGATTAAAACAAAATGTAATAAAAATGTTAAACTCATATACATTTTTTCTTATCTTTTAAAAAAAGCTTCTTATCATTATTTTTTTTAAAAAGTTAAAATCTTTATTCATTTACCTCTTTTAATTATTATCTTTTAAAAGCTAACATTAATATAAATAAAAATTCCACAAAAAGAAAAAAATAATATTTATCTTGATACCTTTTTTTTTCAAAATTAAAATTAATAATTTATTCATTTAGTATAGTGAATATTTGCTATAGTAAATAGAGAGATTTAAACTTAAAATTTTCAGTCTATATTCATATTCTACTCTATCTCAAACAAAGTACACAATATATATGGGAGATTATGATCTCACCCAACTGATGAGTGCTGGTTCTGCATATAATATATATATATTGGGGGTCATTTATATTTTTCACATGTAAGTGGACATGTGTATCAGTTAATTGAAATGGAATGGACAATGAATATAGACGGAAATTCCTATGTTGAAATCCCTCTATTTAAAATTAAAATTAGTAAACAAAATTACTGAAGAGAAAAAATAAAAAAAAATGTTTATATTATTTTATACTTTTATTTTTCTTTTACAACCATTTATACCACATTAAAATATTCACATTATTATTTAAAAAAAATTGTCTAGATTTTTATATTATCATTTAGTATGGAAAAACATTTAATTAAATCAAATCTTATTTAAAAATATGAGAAGTTTAACTACTATTTTCCCATTCTAAGCTCATAAAATTTGACATGACCAGAGTTGGTCTCTGTCTACAAATTACAATATTTTGTAATAGGAAAATTGTGAATTGTATACAATAACAATACAATTCACAATTTGGTTATTATATGATATCTTAGTTAAATAATAAATTAATAGAGGACACTTAAATGTTCTTATTTATAATATAAAATACAGTAATATATTAATTAATTATAA
Organism: Epiperipatus broadwayi; assembly: GCA_028023455.1. Classification (NCBI taxonomy): domain Eukaryota; kingdom Metazoa; phylum Onychophora; class Udeonychophora; order Euonychophora; family Peripatidae; genus Epiperipatus; species Epiperipatus broadwayi. Next base: position 360,118 of record JAQFVV010012602.1, on the reverse strand, counting down.
TTGATTTTATATTGTTTTCCATTAATTATAGGTTTTGAATTCTTATATAATTTTTTTTTTATTATAAAATATTGGATTTTTGTAAAATAGTTATATAGTTTGTTACATGCACCTTTATATATATAAAAGTAAAATTTTAAACAAATCTGTTCTAATTTTCTGAATCTTAGTTTATTTTTAATCAAATCATAAAGCAATATCAATAATGAAAGGTAATGGAGCTGTAAAGCCTTTATTTTATGGAAAAATAAGTCAGTCATTACAAAAATGAAACATTTAAATGCAAAAATATAGTAATAGTCATCATTTCTGTAATATCTTACTTATTTTTAAATAAATTTATATAAAGATAATAAAAACATACTTTTAAAAAATTAAATTATATTTAATATATATACAATATTTTATTTATTCAAGATCTTTTGCACAAATGTCTTTTTGATGATCAGCAAAAAAATATCAAGCAACAATGATAACAAATATTAAAATGCTACAATATTTTTTTTATGACCGATTTAGTTCCAAAATTAATTAATGGTTTTTTTATGACCGATTTAGTTCCAAAATTAATTAATGGTTTTTCTTCTTTTCAATGGTAATCTATCTATCTATCTATCTATCTATCTATCTATCTATCTATCTATCTATCTATCTATCTATCTATCTATCTATCTATCTATCTATCTATCTATCTATCTATCTATCTATCTATCTATCTATCTATCTATCTATCTATCTATCTATCTATCTATCTATCTATCTATCTATCTATCTATCTATCTATCTATCTATCTATCTATCTATCTATCTATCTATCTATCTATCTATCTATCTATCTATCTATCTGTCTATCTGTCTATCTGTCTATCTGTCTATCTACCTGTCTACCTGTCTACCTATCTACATACCTACCTATCTACCTACCTATCTATCTGTCTACCTTTCTACCTATCTACCTATCTGTCTACCTACCTACCTACCTACCTACCTACCTACCTACCTACCTACCTACCTACCTATCTACCTATCTATCTATCTATCTATCTATCTATCTATCTATCTATCTATCTATCTATCTATCTATCTATCTATCTATCTATCTATCTATCTATCTATCTATCTATCTATCTATCTATCTATCTATCTATCTATCTATCTATCTATCTATCTATCTATCTATCTATCTATCTATCTATCTATCTATCTATCTATCTATCTATCTATCTATCTATCTATCTATCTATCTATCTATCTATCTATCTATCTATCTATCTATCTATCTATCTATCTATCTATCTATCTATCTATCTATCTATCTATCTATATCTATCTATCTATCTATCTATCTATCTATCTATCTATCTATCTATCTATCTATCTATCTATCTATCTATCTATCTATCTATCTATCTATCTATCTATCTATCTATCTATCTATCTATCTATCTATCTATCTATCTATCTATCTATCTATCTATCTATCTATCTATCTATCTATCTATCTATGTGAATGTATGTTTGTCTGTGAGACTGTCACACGTAAAATTCATATCCAATTAACAAAAACTATTATATCAAACAAAGTAATTGCACCATTAAAACTGTAATTTTTTTAATGAAGCATGTTATACAAAGTGAAGAAAATGTGATTATAGTACATAAGTTCATGTATGAAATGTGATATTTAGTGAGCGGAAAAAAATAGATACCATATTTCCATTTAGTTTTGGTTAGCATATAAGTGAAGTCATGTAGTTTGATATCACATAGGTTATTGCTCTACAGTAATACCATGCATGATTGGAAATTTGTTGAAGTAATAAATTTAAAATGCCACAGCCTTTCTATAGGCCAGGTAAAAGCTTGTATAAATATAAAACACAATTTTCAAATTTGAATGTTATATTTATTAGCATTTAGTAAAAACATATTACGTATAATGACATTAAATTCAGCATATATATCACATGATCTCCATTTTCTATGCTTACACAAGCAACAACAACAAAATGTACACATAATGGAACTGGGTTCAGATGTGTATGACTATAGAAGCTAATTAGCTTGAATTGAGAACATTATTGTGTTTTCATCTTGAGCTCATAGCTTTATAATGAACTAAATAGGCAAAAGGTTGCTTCTGAAGGGTTGCATTAGATCCTAAGGTCTATGTGCAGTGCTCTCAAATTCAAAGCTCTTCACTAATAAAAGCTACAAGCTAGAAACTAGTATGGGGATATTGAATGAGTAGGCATTAGATAGGGAAATTATGACCAGAACCTTACAGCATCCATTGATTACTATGGCTTACATTGGGTAGTACTACTACATGAAGAGTTGGCTATTGTTTTAATGCAGCATATAATAAAAAGTTATAGAATGTAACGTTGTCAGTTATATATTGCAAAATATAAGAATGCATTTATAATTGTAGAATACTATGGTTATTGCAGTTACTTATTTTCTAAATACGTATTCCAGAATCCATAAGTTGAGATTCATTATTGTACTGCAGGTGTCATTAAAAATCAACTTAGCATTTTTTAATTTTTTTATAATATCTAATTTTTAATTGAACAATAAACGAGGATAATATTAACAAGGCTGACAATCAATTTAATTAAGATAATATCGTATGGGAGAAATAAAAGAAGTTAGGAAAATGTATAATAATATCAATTTGTTTCTAATATCACTAACCAAACTAACACACATTATTTCAATAATAAAAATAAATGAATCAAAGACCACAAACCCTTTTACGTCTGGCAAACTCTATTAAAGTAAAGTTTTACGAATGTATTTGTTTACAAATCTTACAATTAAATATTAAGTTTTAATTTTTTACTTTTTGTTAGGCAAGAAGAATTTTATTATATTTATCTTTTTATTTTTCACTTATCGAAATATAAATTAAATTCCGTTTTTTAAATGTACTATAATAATTATTTTAATAATTAAATGCATTTTTTAATACCTCCAGTTATTTTCTAATAAATATTATTTTATTAAAACTAATTATGCCATCAGTGTTAAAACAATAAGATGTACAATAGCTAAAGACAAATAAAGACCTTCAGTATAAATTCAATATGTTTTGTTTTTCTTGCTTCAAAAAACACTTTAAAATATTTATCTTTATTTCACTTCGTTTAATTATATATATATGTAAAGTTGGTTTTCAATCCATATACATTATATATAATTATTGGCTTGCTTTTTCCCAAGTGTGTATAGAAATGAACTAGAATTTTAGATTCTATAAAAACTAAATGATATTTATTTAGCTAATGAATTTAAATCTAATATTAACTGCATTCAATCTTCTATCTAAATAACAGGAAAACAACTTATAAATGTACTTTTAAAAAAATATTTAAATATATGATCTTGAAACGACTATTAATCGTAATCTCGCGCATTTCCCCCAATTTCTCAAAAGTTAGATCTAAATTAATTTTAAAAATAATCTTGGAATTATTCTAGTAATTTTTGAAAGACATGATGTAAGTACTCTTTATTAGCTTTTACATATTTTATAGATGAGTACTATATTCTTGTTGAAGAAAAAAAATATCACATTTCTGAGTACTAAGTTAAACACCTTTATAAAAATATTACTGGGAATTCAAATAGACTTTTCTTTATCTAGTAAAAGAAAAGAAATTGCATATCAAAAATATCTTAAACCCTAAAACTCAACTCATTTCAAATTGAAATTGACTTTGCTCAATTAGAAAATGATTTTAACAGGAAATAAATTTTAGCATAAGAGATAAATTTTATACAAGTTGTCAAACAAATTACTTTTTTCAGACCCATCAATAAAACCAATAGATTTAAACTTATCAGATATTACTATAATCTCATCAAGACATTGTGTTACTATGCTTATTTTACCATTTAATTAATAATTGTCCAATTTATGAATAAAGTAGTAAAATTTATGGACTAAATGAAGCCATAAATGATTTTAATCTCTGATGAACTTGTAAATGAATAAAAAAAACTCTATACAATATATATATAATTAAAACGTTTTTATAGTTTTTTAGATATATGCACTAATTATTGATAGCATTGAAGAAATATTTTTAACTAAATATATTTCAAATTTATATATGTTCCATCTACATTTTATAATGTGAATATAAATTGTCTCAACTTTATGTGATATTAAGAATGAATAGTGATGATTTAATGGAGTGCCAAGTAGAGATGAGTGCTAATGAAAGTGAAAAAATCAGATTGATTAAATATGTTCTATTTCACAAGTACTAATTATTGTATATAAACACACCCACCCACTTATATATATTTCTCCAGGAAAGAAATATTCATAAAAACGAATCTTTACAAATGATAAAAATATAAATTATAATTGAATCCTTAGAATTAACAAGATAATAATATTCATTTATGCTTGAAATGTGCAGAATAGAATTAACTCTTTAATTATGTACACAAATCTCAATACAGTCAAAAAGTTATCTGACTATAAGTTCTGAGAAAATATTTTATATTATAAAATTATAGTCTTCAGATGACTTGGAGCCAACTTTGGAAACTCATCAAATATATAAAGACAAAATATATGTAAATTTATTATGCAATGTTTTCAGTAGAAACATAAAGACACGTTCAAATAGATTATTATTCACTTTATATGTTTAAATTAAATATGATCATGTATGCAATGGGTTTTTTTTTTTTTTTAGTATTTAATGTGGTTGCTGTATCCATGCCATTCATAGTAGCATTTGTAATATGTGTACAAATATTTTATCATATCCATTAAGGATTGTGATACATTTATACACATTAAGACATCAACGAACATGAAACAAAAAATAGAATATAATAATGCAATTATAATAAATTAAGAGGGAAATCATAATGAAATATGTGTATATTGCCAATTAGTATAATATACTCATATTTAGGTAAGTATGTACACAATATGGGAATAAGCTGTCTTAATGATGTGCATTCTCTCATTAGCACACTGATGCCAATTTAACAATACATTTGAATATATTTTTAATTATTTTTTTTCCAAATTTGCAATCAGAGATCAATCTTTAAAGATTCTGGAAATAAAAGCTTTTAACTGTTATTTTCTGATTACATAGTAGTATTTTTTTGAGAATGATCAAACCAGAGTGTTTCTGGATCATATAATTAATAATATACAAGATTTCTACTTTCAAGTCAGAATTTATATACCAATTTCTAATGCATAATAGTTTAATGCATTTTCCATGAAGAGAGTCATATTCATGCCAAAGGGAATGTTTTACACAATGCTGTCACATTCATAATTTTAGGTTAAAAAAAATTGGGATTCCAATATTAACAATTTCAGTATGTAGTTGAAATTAAAATGATCAACTGAAGTGACCAGTTATATCAACTTACAATATTTAGCATATGTATTTATATTCATTTTTTTTATATTATCATGTTTTATTTTTTACAAATACTAAATACATATATCAAGAATAGCAATAATGAGATCTCTTTAAAAAATATTAAAATACATTTAAATCCATTAACATCTGATCCTAGTTATTATTTTATTTAATTGTTTTCCAGAACATTCTTCAAAACAATATATTCACAATTTTGAAGGATTAATCAAATTAAAGATTCAAACTTTAAGCAGTAGAATATTTTTTTATGCTTTATAATTATTTATTAAAATATTTATTACTTATTTTGTAACTATATTTTTTAATAGTATTAATTATCAATATTTATGTACTGAAATATTTGATAAAATTACTTAGCTATATCTTAGTTAATTTTAATTTAACTAAAATTTTTATCTACACTTATATATATTGTCCATTTAAACTTCCATTTCATCCCATTAATTTGAATTATATGAATAAAGTTATCTGAAAAAAGCAAAGAAAGATGTAGTGAAAATTACACTACAATATTGAAGTAAAATAAAAGTGATGTAATGCTTATATAGCTTGCCTTCAAATATGTAAAATTAGAGTGTAATAACTCTAAACAAGTTTTTTTTATGATAAATTACACAAGAGAAGACATTAAATCATTTTTATCTTGGATTGTCTCCATCCCCAGACAGTTTGACAGGGTCTCTTAGTGAGGAGTTGGGACATTAGATCTAAAAACGAACTCAAAAAGCATTTATCTAAAAGATAATTGTTAGAAGAATATCTGAAATTTAGACATCTAATTTTTAAAGTCAGCTCTCCAACTGAAAAATCATATGGGCCTGAATAATTCAGATACTCCATATATTAGTAGGCTTAGTCTTTAATTTAGTAAAAAAATGAAATAATAATAGTAATAATAACAAGTCAGATGTCACATGACTTATATTAATCTTTATTCTAATGATTGATTAATAAAAAATATAAATATAAATCTTTAATTAAGTTTAAAGTTTATGTCTAGGCTAAAAATGATATAATAATATCTAGCCTTATAAAAGATTAGTAGTAATCATTGATATATTTATCTAAAGTAGATGCTGTTAAAAATGTGAGTGTAAAAAATTTGGCAGTTTAGGATAAATTGTAGTAATATATATATATTTTTGACTGAATTCTCACATACTATATCTTTATATGAGATTTTACGACCAATATATATCTTTTATTACTTAGTATAATACAATATTACAAAAAGCTATTTTTCAGTAATATGGCCAGTGTTTACAGATCTATTAGTTTAAGAGATGAGGAAGTACATTTCTCACATAAATGTAATATTTATTTGCATAAGTTAATAACAAACCTTACCATTAATTATTTTAAAATAAAACAATTTATAGTTAATTATGTTATCTAACATACTGAAATTAAAGCAATTTTAAATTGTATTTAGTATAAGAAACACTGGAAAAATAAATAAATCAATGTTAATGCTTTTAATAGGTAAAGAAAATTTAAATACAGCCACAGTTTTTGTTTTGTGATAATTTACAACTCTGATTAAGTTAAGGTAACTTAATGCAATTTATACTAAACTAAAAGCTTGTGAATAGGTTTGATCTTATTACTTTTCTTATGGTTTACTGTTAATTAAACATTAAGTTAGCAATTGTAGAGATGATTATTCATTCTATAATTTTTGATAGATTTTTTTAGGAAAACATATATAATTTAAGATCAAGTCTTATGAGTGTTCTTCTGGAAAAATAAACTTTGAACTTTTTTAAAGGACAATAAAATTAACTCAAGCATCACAAATAAAAAATAAATAAATATGTTTTTAGAAGAAAGATAATTAATAAAAAAAAGAGTCATACATACATTTAAAAAAAAAGAAGATTATTATATATGTAAAAACAAAAGAGATGTATGTTTTTTCCAATAATGTATTTTAAAAATTGTAAAATTTCACAATTTTGCACTACTATGCTCATAAATCTTATTTTTAACCCAATAAACATCACATGATCACTTATGCTTGCTTATAACTGTTATTAAAACAGGCAAAACTCTATATAAGTATTGCCACTCAGTGCAAGCCAGAGTAATCAATGGATGCCAGAAGGCTGGTGCACAAAATCCCCATCTAGTGTCTACTTATCCAATATCTCTAGCTCCTCAGTGACTAAGGCCACAAGCCAGAAACTAGTCTGGGGATATTGGATGAGTAGACTCTAGATGAGGATTTTATGCACAAGCCTTCTGGCATTCATTGATTACTCTGGCTTGCACTGAGTGGCAATATGTATAGAGAGTTTTGCCTGTTTTAATCTTGTTTTTATGGATGCAACACCTATATTTATTACCATTTATATTTTTATACACATTATAATAACATATTATTGTTATATCTTTTTAAATTTGATCCATAATATAATCCATATTTACTTTCATTGGGAATCGTACATCTTTTTTGCATGTGTGTGGTCATGTTTAATAGCTACTTGAGATGGAGTGGAGGATGAATAGATTGAAAAATCCTGAGTTTAAATCCCTCTACTTATATATATATAACATCCAATATAAGCAAGTTTTATACTGCTTTAGAATTACATATACTTTCATATAACTTCACAAAAAAAAATCATATATTTTTTTCTTTCTAAACTTCTTTTTTTAAACCAAAACATCATATTCTCATATCTTCTCTTAATATTTCAATCACTTTCATATGATCATTTCCAAGTATTTATAAACTATTGACTCTTAATAAGAAGTTTATCCTTGTAAATGACTGTGTGATGTTTGGCTCAAATAAAAAAAAAACGAGTTTTAAAAGAAAAAAATTAATAAACATTTTTTTTTGTGAAGTTATATAAAAATATATATGATTACAAAATTGTTCTATTTTTATTAGGGAAATTTCAATGCTTCAATAATAAGAAGAACAGTAAATTGGTTTGTTTTCTTTCTATATTCTTTATAATATTAAAAGATATTTTTATTTAGTTTAATTGAATCAATTTCATGTTACTCATTTTAAAGTGTAGAAAAAATTATATGAGTTAATGATATTAATGATAAATTCTTCAATTTTGTAATGCAAATCTAAATTATATTTTATCAAGTAGTTTTGGTTCTTTACATTTTAAAAGGTGATTTTAGATTATTAATCTGTGGAGGTCATGGTCAAAAAATTTACACTATATAGGTCACATATATCTGAGAGATACATCCATAACTAGTATGTGCTAAAAGGCATAAAAAAATTAAAAACATTGCAAATTTGTATTCATTATATTTATATAATAAAATATATGAATTTATATTTATTTTCAATTTCAATCTAGAAATTATTAAATAAAGAAATATAAAAATATAAAGAATAAAACTTTTTTTTTTTTTAAATAAAAACATTTATATTGCTAAAAGGTATGACCAAAAAATGCCTGTAACATTAATTAATTAGAATCTTTAATTGTAGGCTCTGCAAAATGTATCAATCATCATAAACAATATTGCTATGCTGGAGGCATAAATATTTCCCCCCAGTACACCAACATTAACAATGAAATTTGTGATATATCTCAGATACAATTTACTATTAAATTTAATACAATATTATGAAATGTGTTATAATCAAACTGATAGCTTAAATGTTGTGGCTTAACAGTTGTTACATACAAATGTGCAGTTAATTAAAACTTTGAGCTTATATACCTGACATATGTAACAATATTTAAGAAAACAGTTAATTTGTACCTCTCAGATCAGTTGTGATCTCCATAGGATTAAGAAAGCAAGAATTCATAACTTTAGATCTAAGACTATCACTTTTATTGTTTTTTTTGCAGATCTTCTTAATGTTAAATAGTTAAAAATACTAATTAAATTATTATTAATACTAGTTGCATAATGGCTAAGTTGGTTCATGATATATTCATGAGTACATATTATATTGATGATGCTAGTATTAATTCATAAATTTAATAATACATTTTGTTGGTAAAATTATGTTAAACTTAAAACACTCTTGAAGATTACTGATATATAAATATTTAACTATTATTAGGTTCTTGTTATTGAGATTTGTCAGATATTGATGCAATAAAAGACAAACTTGATTCTTTTATGTTTTTACATTTATATGTGATTGTTGTGTGTCTGTCATATATTTATAGGCATTGAACTCATGACTTTTACCAAAACTTAAGTATATATTTTAATAACATTTTTTAAGCTGATGATAATGCATATATATATGAAATACTGAAATATGCAGAGTTCAAAATACTTTTGATGCATTTATAGAATTGTGAATTGTTATTTTCTCAACTTTTTCTTAGAAATTAATGGAGCATGCCTGAATGATGTTATAGACTGTTGTGAATGATAATGTGTCACCCAAATCCCTTTTGTGAATTATTCATTAAATTACTTTAGCTATCTATAAATGAAATGAGATTTTTCTCTAAAGAAATGATTCTCTCATACAGCCTAGTAAATAGTGTAAAACTGCAAATAAAAAGTTAGTAATGATCCATAAATGCCATGGAAAAAAAAAAAAACTCCTGGAAAAACTAATTCATAAGTTAATATTTCTGATTCTTTCTTAAAGTGAATTAATTTATAAAATGTGACGGAAAATAGTTTATGCTGTGTGTCAAAATATTATTTTCTCTCTATTAAATCAAAACATACTTTCTTCTTCTTTTTTTTCAAAAAAATTGATTTGAAAATTAAGGGATGGCTTGTAAAGATATAAATACAATTGTTTAACCACACTTTCCATTTGCCAAACTATCAAATTTGCCGTTGAGCAAAGAAATTAATTTGAAATTAGAATAGAAATAAAAAAAGTAGACTATTTTAATATTTAATTAAATAATGTAAATATCAATTGCTATTTATACGTAATCATCATCACCCATCATTTATATAATATAACTCAAGAACATTATAACAACTTTCACAAACTTAATCTTTTAGTAATAATTTAGTATCTTTCTAATCATTTATTACTTATTCAGCTTTTCTACTTTTTTTTATTTATAGAAAAATATAAAATTCACTTTTCTATTCTTTTTGTTATATATAATAATTTTATTTTTACAGCATTAATGATATTATAAGTTTTAAGCCAATAAACATCACATGACCACCATCTATAAAGTTATATAATAATATCATTCAAAAAGTCTGTTGAGCACAGTTAATAATTTGTTCAACAGAAAACAGACTTAACTGAATATTATCCAGAAACCTTTAGTTGTTTATCATGTCACTTTCGCTATTACACTAAACTACTCAGGTTAATAAATTTTATAAATGACTTATTTATGTAAGAAAGATTTGCAACTAAGTAGTTTAGTGCAGTGATAGTATAAGTACTTGAAAGTTCAATAATTATAACTTGACTCATATATATCCATTGCTTGAAAGTCATATAATTCTCCACATGCCAAACTATTTAAGGTATTATTATTTATTTATTTTTACAGTCAAAATAATTATAAATTAGTAAAGAAAGAAAGTGATAAAAATATTGTGAATTTTTGTTGTTGAAATTTTTAAGAATAAAGCATAAAAATATCTAAATGAAATAGTTATAGTAAGAAAGCAATATTGAATACTTATAATACAATGAAAGATTAAATCTATTATTTAAAAAAACAACAAAACAAAGCAAAAGATACGGGATTAAAAAGTCAAATTAAAACTGTCTATAGATAGCACCTCTTATCGATATAATTTTAGAATGGATGGGGGGAGGGGTAACATTTTAAAATAAAGGACATCAATGAAAAATAAATCCAAATGAGAATGTAAAAAGACCAAAACCGATAGAAACTGTTAAAATTAATGACAATGAATTTAACGGACTTTAAGAAACTTCAGTAATATGTTTCTGAAAAAGTAAAAGAGTCATCAAGCATTGGTGGTCGAGAGGTCAGTGACAGCTGCTTTACACGCAGTTGTCCTGGGTTAGCAGGTTCACTTACTGGCTGATGCTATGACACATGAGAAAAAAAGTAAAAGAGTCTTACTAAAACTAAACTAATAAAATGCCAATAAAGAAATGAATAAGAACAATTTCTAAAACATACAAAAACAGAATCTATCAATAAAAAATAAAGTCTTAAGAAAGTAAAAAAAAAAGATTTTGTGATAGAAGATAAAGATCAACACAATGTGAAGACAACACCTCATTATAGTCATTTTAAAAAATATATATAACTGATATGATCAACCCAAATTAACTTAGCAACAATACCATCTAATTACTAACACCCAGATATGCATTTAAGGATAATTACTGGAAGGATAGTTAGTTTAATTAGGGGCTAACTGTTAGAAAAAAAAAACTGATAGAAAAAAATATTAACATATGGAAGACTTTACCATACTTCATTAACATTTAGTCAAATTTGTTTCCAATGACAAAATACAGAGTTTTCTGAAATTTCAAAATGAAGTGATAATTTAATTCTTTCTTATATAACTTCCTTCGATTTCTGGAGAAGTATTTTAAAATTAAAAATAGAAAGGTAATAAATGGCTACTCATTGATTAACATAAAATTAAATGTCTATGGCAAATATATTAAAAAAACAAAAACCATTATATTACAGATATCCTATAGAATTGGTCATATTGCAGGCTACTGCAGAGAAATGCACCTATATATGATTGTTGAGTATTGATTTTTAATGAATGAAAACAAAAGTCACAACTGTATCAGGATCATTCATCTGAAGTATTATGAAAGCAGAAATCATGTGATTAAAATATAATCATCTCTAAAGTGAAACTGAATTGAACCTAATATTAAAAAAAATTATAAACTGAAAGCCAAAATTTTTGTGAAAATCTAGTTGATGTAGATTCTTATAATTCAAAACATGTTGAAAATCATTTAGAAGAAAAAAAGGCATATATTTAATAAGCAATACTAATTTTAACAATAATAATAGAGCAGAATCTAAAATTGCAAAGATAAAGAAAAGAGAAATAAAAGTTAATGGTAAATGGTATGCTCAGATTTGTAGAAGTGTGCTGCCTCCATCATACACAGTTAAGGCTATTGTCTCATATTACGATTTTCGTTTTGTTACTCTAGTAAGCACTTCAACACTAACCTGATCAACTAAAATTAATTTGAGATCTTCATAGATGTAGCTAGACAAATAGTTACAGACTAATACTCAAAATCTAGTTGCATTAGCTAAACAACAGCTACCTAAAATAAACTTATAACATGAAAAATGTTTATGGTTCAACCAATCTGTTTTAGTCATGAGTATGGCAGATGAATAGACTCTTCCAATATGTTATGAGATCAATCAAAAAAAGACAAAAACGTTGTTAACAGTAATGTTTCTAATGAAATATTGTCTGAATATATCATAGTTAAAATTGTAAGCAAAAGGAATAGTTATATAAATATTTAAAACATGAATTATGCAAAGAGCTATTAGAAGTTATTAAATATTTGCTAAAGTTTGTCATACAAGAATGCAACAGGGCATTAAGAATTATATTTATAATTTTGTACATATAAATTATGTTTGCATTTGAGCAAAATTTCAAAATATTTATTAATCATATCCTTAAATACATTTTTGGTGCAGATTATTCTCTTCAAAAAGCAAATATTAGAATTGTATTCATAATGTATTTTTATTTTCTCAATCTTTAATATTTCTAAATGCCATATAATTAAACAGCTATTTAAAAGTTATATATGTGTAATAATATTTGAATAAGTATTATGCATTACCACATTAACTATTACTTTATAATTATGACAAATTGAGATGCAAATTGAATGTTGAGCTACAAGACAAATTTATATGCAATTCAAATCCTTCTCTTGTAATACCCCCCCCCTGCCAGCATAAATATCGATTATTACAAGGATTTTTTTAAAAATTAAAACAAACAAGATATTAATTTTTATTTTATATTCAAATATTTTATTTTTATTAGCAAATATATTTTATAACTATATATTATATTAATAAAATTCATTATGTTTTAGAGTCATAATTAAACTCAGCCAAGAACAATTAAATGATTAAAGCTCTCCAGTTTCTCTCTCTCTTTTTTAATTTAGGCAACTCCATATAAATATTTATTTTTTTATCTTTTATTATATTCTCCCTTGTACAAGATATCTAAATTAATTGTTTGTTTTTTTAATAGCATTTTATTATTTTTGTTAACTCAATCATCTTTAAAATAAGCGTTGAGATTAATAGAATCATTGTAAGCTAAGATCATTAATATATAATATACAATAGTCTCGTAGTTACCAACATCTTTTTTTTTCAGGGAGGCGGACCCGCAACAACCGTCTGCAACCAACTACTTGCTTGCAAGGCAGCTGCGCTGACCTCTCGGCTAACAACGCTTGACAACAACATCATTTTGTTTCCAAGTTTTCACACAGATGCAAAATTTGTTGTTAGTAGTAAACCTTATATACTATACATTTTAAACATATATAAAGATTTTTAAACATTATAAAATAGTAGGAAATCATCAAAAATAAGCACAGACATTTTTAAATTTGTATATGCAAACTGCTAATAGAATATAATTTAAAAATCACATATACTAGCATACCATTCTATCTTTTCCTCTCTCACTGGAAAAAAAAAATCTAAAAGTTATTACTTTTAAAACCTTCACGAAATGAAATTATTTCTGAAATGCAAAATCGACAGTGCCTAAGCTATGTTAAATTTATATAACTCAAGCTATTTGTATTTGCATGAAAAAGAGGGCAGCAGCCATTTTTATGACATCATAGCCATTTTTTGTGATATCTTATAATTATAGTGTGCAATGTGAATTAAAAAAAAAAAAAATTATATTTAATTTATTTTTAGTTTTTTAATTTGTGTTAATATTTTTTTCAAATTGCAGATTACTGAGTGTGGTGTGATGTGGGATCGTGGTTATATTATATTGTCCTTAGGTTTATAATAAGTTTAGTTAAGTTTTTTTTTAATAATTGAAACTGATTTACATACTTACTCTCTGGTCAGATTACAAATACATATGAGAACATAATGTATAAAATTAATCATAGAATTAAATTTGATACAATGTTTTTGGTAAAAAGAGAAATACATCTATTTGTTTGAAAAAATAATTTTTAATAGGTGCATTTTATTAGTTCATATATGTGTATCAAAAGCAAAATACATAAACGAAAGAACAACTAGATATCATTGACATCATTAAAAAATTTAAAAACTGAAATCAAAAATAGAGCTGTATTAACTTGCTAGAAGAAATGACATTAATCTTACAGTGGAACCCAAGAGATTATAAAAGACATAGAAAATGACCTGATCATATGTAGGATGAATGAGGTAAGGAAGTTTTTTATAGAATGATATAGAAAAGTATGCATTAGAGAAACTGTATTAAATGTACAAAAATTATATTATAGTGAAGTTTTTGATTTGTCCAAGCATATATATTTCAAATTTTAATTTTTTGTAAGGTCATTAGAGATTCATATATACAGAAATATATAGTTTATGTTGATTTATCAGTTGTAAAATTTTGCACTCACATTATGTCCTAAAATAACCAATTTTTTAGAATATTCTTATTATCACTTGTGAGAATTAATGACATTTCTTTCAAAAAGAAAGGTGTGGGTAATAGTTTACTCATTTCAGCTCTTTCTAAAGTTTTTTTTTTTGTAGGTATGTTGAAAATTTTGATTGATTGCTGTTTATGTATATATGATTTCATAGTATTATTTCTTGGAGCTTAATGTAATAAAAATATAATAGCTAAATAGCTGATGTTTCAGTACAAATAACATACTTTCCTCAGAGCTTCTTTCTACAATCATAAGAATGCGTGCAGTGAGATTTAAAAATCATTATTTTTTTCCTTTGTTATTTTCTCTTCATTCTCAAATTCTATTGATTAAGAAGTTTTAAAAAATATTTTATCCTCCAATAGCTTTTTCCAAATATTGTTAATTTTTTTTAATTTACACTTTTCATTTATGCTCTTAGGCCTTTTAAAAATCTCTGCAACTTCTCTTAGCAATTTCTGGTCATATTGTTCAATTTGTACCAGAATATATCTTTTATTAAAACAGACCAATCATAGAACCTAGGAAAGGAAGAACACATTTCAGAAGTTAAAGAAAAATGTAATTCATTAGCCATTTATTCACACATAAAATTGACTAACCATGACATCAGTTTTAATAAAACACACATTCTGATAAAAAATGAACAATGTGACCAAAGACTGCTAAGGGAAGCTATGGAGATTTTTAAAAGATCTAAGAGCATAAACGAAAAGTGCGAATTAAAGAAAATTAACAATATTTGAAAAAAGTTACTGGAGGATAAAATATTTTTTAAAACTTCTCAACAAATAGAATTTGAGAATGAGAAAAAAATACCAAAGGAACATTCTTATGATTTTGGAAAGAAGAAATTCTGAGGAAAGTACTTGTTATTGTACAGAAATATCAGCTATTTAGTATATTTTTATTGGAAAGAAGTTCACAGAAAGGGTCTACAATTATTATGATCATTTAAATTTGTAAAGGATGATTTTTACTTGAATGAAACCAAGAATAAAATATTTATTTTCATATCTAAAAATAAAATAATTGAATGGCTTTTTATTGCTTGGATGTTTAATAAAAAAGTTGAGCCCTAGAAGTGAAACAACTGGGCATGATCTATGGACCTTAAAATCCAGAATCTGCCATTATATCACTGCACCAAAACATTCAGGATATATTTATATGTTATAATTTCAAAACGTGAAAAAAAATTCAAATGAAATATTATAGTATTATCTTTTGTGATAAATCAAAGGTCTGGAAAATTTGGAATCATATTATCTGTATTTTTAATTTGCTATAAATAAACATAATTTTCATTGTCTAAAAACTGTGAAGATTATTTAAAATTATTTAAAAGTAATTATCTGTTTGGTAATACATCTCCACAATTAGATTTGCACTTACTTAAATAGGAAAGTTGAAATTTTGTTTATTATTCCCAATCATGATTAAGATTAAATAAAAAGAACAGTTGTAAAAAGGTATATTTTGTTTTTACATGCTATTTTGAAGACCAGAAGGTTTGGTAATAGATTTAAATAAGAGATTTTTTTATTATCTGAAAGGAGAATCTTTGACTCTCCTCTAAGATTTTAAAATTACTGAGTGGGAAACTTACCGTTTTGTAAGTTGTCACTCTTGAAACAGTTATCGTATAATTATCCATATGGTAAATAAGTATGATTGGTCTTCTTTCTAACAAACATCAGTCCACATAATGAGTTTATTATGAAAGCATTAAAATCATTTTTCTTAGATAACTGATAGTCCTTTAAAGAGAATATCAACTATGTAAAGAAACTGTGGGTCAAAGAAACTGGATTAAATTTAAAGATACTTTTTTTATCATGCAATAGATTAATAATGTTTAAAAATGAAATTGAGTAATGAATTTTAAAAGCATAATTATTATTTTCTGGAAAATATAAAGAAAGAAATGATATCTATTTTAGTTCATACTTTGCTTAAATGTTGATTTTCAATTAGATCTCTATTACATTAGATATGATTCATCCATGGATCTAATTTTTTTAGTTTTCTGGTGTATCTAAATCAAATTAAAAAAATTGTTGTTGAAAACTGTTTGGTTTTTGCATATTATTTTAAAAAGACTATTTTGAAGATCTAAATGTGCATAACTTTAAATAATAATATAGAATTAAAGCTGAAAGAAATGTTCCATCTCAATCACATAGTGATCAAATTGAATAAAAGTTGTTAAAGATGATTCTCAATGATAGAAAACTAATTCTCTAGAGGTGAAAAATAATTTAATTTTTATATGTATATATTAACAGTTGTGAAAAAAAGAGACAAAATGACAAACATAGATATATACTGAGAACAATCATGGCTAGAAGTAGAATTATGTAATAAAAGATGAAACTGCTAACCTTTAACAATTGGTCTTTTTATTGTTATCCCTGGTGACAATTTTTGTCAAAATTAAACCTTTGATTTCATTATTAAATTTTTATTCTCCATTAAAACTCAATACATTGGATATGATTTCTTATAACTTTAAATTTACAAATGAAACCTTAAAAAATCATATTTAAACTTTACAAATACTGGGAAATGAGTTTCTAATAATAACAAAAGATGTTTTCATCACTATATAGCAGGCAAAAAAAGAGCACACATGAACAACTCCAGAAAATCAACAAAATCTTATATTTAAAATTTATTTTTAAAACATGAATGAGTATCTATCAAATTCTGATTTCAAATATTAAAATTACTTTATAATTTTTAGAATATATAAAAAAAATCATAACAATGTAGGTAAGACTGGTAATGATATGTTTAGCAATCATTGTCACAAGGTGGCATCATTGTAATGTCATAATTTTCTTTGGTAACATTACAGTCAAATTTATTAACTTCTATTTTTAAAAATAAAACATACATGAATAAAATCAAAGTGTAGGCATGCATTATTTTGGTGTTAAATAATTATTATACAATTATTGGGTAAAAATAATCAGAAAATATTTAATAAACCAGATAAAATTCATATTTTTTGTTATTCCAAAAATTTTCTCAAAGTAATCTCTGTGGAAAATAAAAACCATCAAAGTATGAAAGCAGAATTAAATATATGGGCATTGATCTTTACCAAACTGCTTGAAAAATATTGATCTCTGCAGATTTTTTTAAAATTAATAAATCGATATTTGATAGTTCACAGTTTTACCCTTTTTTAAAAAAAACACACAAAAATATCAGTACATAGCCATAAAAAGTGATGTAATGTTGCTGAACTACAGTGCCATTTCTCAAGTAAATAACCCCATTAATTTATGGAATTTATAAAAAAAGTTAAACACTAATAATTCAAATTAAAAAAAGGTGGGGACAAGCTCTTTGATAAATAAAAGAATCACTTTACTATAATGCAATACATTACTTTTTGTCTTGTAGTGTTGTAAATATATTTTTGTTATGATCTCCCAAATGCCTTTTTGTGTGGCTAATTTGATTAAATGATTATGTGGAAGATTAAAAATGCTGATCATTCATTATACATTGAATTAATTTCTTTCACACAAAGTTTTGAAATTGTTTTATTTTTTTTTTGCAAGAACGTTGAAAATTGTATATAAATTATCTGCATAGATTGGTAGGTATGTTCTCAACTATAGGTTTCTCATGGTATAGATCTTCAATCAAATATTTGGAAGAAAGAAATGTGTATGCATTAAAAGTTATTTAAGCTGTTTAGACTACAAAATAACTATTTATGTATAAATATCTTACTATCGCTATGTTCCAAATTTCTTAAATAATTTTTTATCATTGATTCATCCCATTGTTTTTGAGTTTGAATACTATGATAAAACATCTTCAGCATCTATGAATATGTTTAAAAACCATTTAAAATTAACATGAACAGAATTTTATTTTATTACATATAATTAATATTAAAAGCTATTAGTCTTGTGATAAAAAGATGTAGAACTAGTGATTATTAGATCAATTGTTAGTTTTTGTCTGATTGAATGATGCCATTGTATTTCACCTGCCATTTTGTTCAGTATTTTGAAAGCATGAAGTACTACCATTCATATAAAGGCATTATGATAACATTAGAAACAATATATTTCTAAAATCTTATTTCCATTTCTTACTCTAAAAGAATAAAATAATGTGATAAAAATCCATTTGTAGAGAATGTATAAGTGGTATGATAAACAATTGCATTTTATAATTTAAAAATGTGAAATTTAACGGGCAATTAGTTTTGAAATAATTAATAGGTTTATAAATTTGGCTCATAAAAGGCTCTGAAATAAAAAAAATAACTATAATAAATTATAATTATAAATTTTTATTAAACGCCCATTATTATATTAAGTAATAATTTACTAAGGCTGTATGTAACCTTAATAAGCGTCTGAAAAATATGAAGGTAGGGACCTCTATAGGTCTTAAAACACAAGCTTACGCTATGAAGAAAAGAGAGCTTGTGTTTTAAGACCTATAGAGGTCCCTACCTTCGTATTTTTCAGACGCTTATTTCTAAGGTTACAGCCTTAGTAAATTATTATATAATAAATTATAAAAATGTTCATTTTCTCATATAAAGCAAAATGCCCACATCTCTTAACTAATGTTTCTAGTTAAAAAAATATATATATTTTGTTGTAAATATTGGAGGTCAGTTTCAACTTAAGCACAATTGTATAAATGCTACTATATTAAAGTCTTTATATCTGTCCATGGGTGGAAAAAAATGACAATATAATTAAAACATATACATATCCCATAACCTTTTTAGAATTTCTTTTTTGGTATTAAAGATATATTCTATTGATAATCAACATCTCAGTTCGATATAGTGATTAGAACATCAGCTCAACATTTTTTAAACAGATGAAGACTTTCCAGGCAATTTTTTCCATTTCTAAAATAATTTTATTAACCATCCAATATTAGTTTGTAAATAGGGATCTAACAATTCTTAGCTATAAAGACCTGACATAATCACAGTATTGATAAACTGATATTATGCAGTCTGCTATTGGTAAGGTAAATGATCATTGTTTTCTTTTTTCATATAGTCATATTTTCAATCATCCATGTCAATGATAAATATTGTTCTAGTTGATGAATCAATTCTGAGATGTTTCAAAATAATTATTTAAAACACATTGCCGAATTCATAAATTCATTATTATAAAATCATTTTGTGTCTTAAGAATCTTTTTGTAATTTAAAACATAATTTGAAAATTATTTTAATAGCTAGTAGATGTCATGTGATTGCATAGATTACATGTATCAAATAGATGTCTTGGTAAAGAGCATTAGCATTCGATCAACACCAATCACGTTTCTTAGTTAATCATTAACGAAAAACAATTAAAACATTTGGAGTTCGTGATTTATTATAAAGCAATGCTTAGAAATGCTATAATGCATAAGGTTTTATCACGCATTGTAATTTAATAAGAATGATTTTTTTTATATATTCTTGTATGTGATGTGGATATATGCATTTAAAATTTTTAGTGCAGCTTAGAAAAAAATAATAACTTGAGTGCTCGGTCTGCTCAATAAATTTAATAAAAAATAGAAAGTTCTATTATTTATATAAATTAATATTTATCTATGATAATTTTAAAATTGTAAGCTTTTTTTGTTTTTAAAAGAAAAAAGGAAAAACAATTATGTCAATTATGCAATATGATATAAACGCATCGTCTTTTTTAATAATACTTAATTCTGTCATAAATGATTATTATTATATCAACTTCATATTTAGCCTGTGTTTGGCCAACTATTCAAAGCTGATGTTAATCTATTTAGAGAATTATTTGTATGAATTCTTTAGTGGCAGCGACATAACATCTGGATAACACATTTTTAAAATGTGGATCAAATCACAAATTACACTCCGTCTTGACCAGCCGGACTATATTAGCCAATGTGAAATTATTAATGAAGTCTAAACATACTTTCTCAATTCTTATCTGAAAATCATAAGTAGAGAATAGCCCTAAAGCTAAGTTTTGAAGAAAAAAAGAAAGTTTGTATTTTAATCGATTTTTTTTCTTCTTAAGTCTTAATTATTAAACAGATTTTCAGCCAACTACATAATTTGTTTTTAAATAAATATTAAAATTTACGCATTATTAACTGATATTGTCTAAATACCGCACGTTTTATTTATTTCGGATTAAATTTAATTCTCTCGCATTTACTGGTTAAATTGTAGATCGGTTTTAGTAAACGATTACTATTCTATTTATGAATTTAATTTTCATAAAAAAAGTTATTTTATGCCTTAAACGTTTATTTTTGCTTATATTAATTACAATTTATATTATCTATTTTTCAATTGTTATATTTACGTTTATACATTAATAATTTAAAAATACAGTATATCCATCCCATTTTAGTTTATAATTCTGTGCTCATATCAGAATTTAAGTTATATAAATATTAAAATATTTGTGTGTTTTTTTTTTAATTTTTGTCAACATTCCATATTTTTTTTCTTAATCGGAATTTCTAATTTATTATTTTTAATTATGTTAATTTTGTTTTTAAAATGTTGTTATTAGTTTTAGATATATTATTACGATGTCATTAATGGTTTAGTTTTATCTACATAAAGTAGATTGCATTGATATAAGTACTTTATGCATAATTATATTTTTATCCATCATTAACTCGTACAACTTTTATTTTGATTTATATGTTCATACAATAATTTTTCTTATCGTCTTCATCAGAAATCAACTTTTTTTTTATGTGTCAAAGCATCGGCCGGGAAGCGAACCCCGGATAACTGCTTGTAAGGTAACTGTGCTAACCACTCGGCCACCAATACTTGACTTGAAATCAACTTCTTGAAAAAAGACTGAGCAAATTATAGTAAAGTTTACAGCATTCTTTTTCTAGTTTTTTTCCATTTAAGGATACCAAAAATGGGAATTTATTGTTTCTAATTCCACTAATCAATCAACAAACAACTGTATTTTTCTTCTTCAATACAATTTTCATTTATTTTTTTTATTTATAAGGAATCTTTCAAATCTGTGTCATTTTTAAGAACTGTAATAAAACTATTGTTATTGAACCATTTTATTATTAATTATGATTTACACCCACACAACACACTAGCAAAAACAGTGTAGCTAGTAGATATATTTGTAGACAATTTGTTTATTCTCTGTATCTTGTCCATAATATGTAACCGAATTTTTGTTAATTTTATTTCATATTGGTATCACTAGATTGTTTTATTTTTTCTTGAATATCATTTTTTGTACTTTAATCATATTTATATTAATCTACATTTCTTTGATTTCTCAACAAATGTCCTTGATTTTAATTCCAGTGTTTGTTCACTTTTTTCAATAATTTTATACATTAAATATTTTGGGGCCATTTTTCTTTTTTTATCTATTGCTTTTTAGTAATGTGCAGTAAAATTGCTTACTGAGATAGGATATATATATATTTTTGCAATTATCTCACAGATTGATTTTGTATTATTTTTGGTATTAATAAAAAAAAAACAAGTTAATATATTATTTACCTAATTAGTTATATATTGCCCAAATATCATAAATATTCTTTTATCTATCTTTTGGATTTTTTGCAATGCTGACAGTTCTCTCCTGCTTAAGGCTGGGCAACATAGGAACATAATTCTAGAGAGCACACAGATTGACTACTACCTTGTAATATCACTTAAGGATTGCCTCAAACACCAACCCATTCCCGTCATCAGATTGTCTATTTATATTACATATGCCATTTGGATGACTCACTGCATAAAAATTTTCACAATATCCCACAAGGATGAAAACATATTTTTCTTACAAAAACTTGCAAAGATGAAAAAGAGAGATCTGACACTTGCCACAAGGTACAGATACGAAGAAACATGGAATCTCTGTCATATTCATCAGCAGCTATAGTAACACTCTTCAAACACAACTTGCTCAACACCAAAATCCAACCACAGCGGGAGACATAATTACACCCAAGAACTAGAACATAATAATCCACAGATGGAAAAGTGAACTTTGCCAGCTAAAATCATGTTGTAATTATAGATTAAATGAATTTCTTAAGAAATAAAGTGTATTGTAGGAGGCTTTCTTTTTTTTTTTTTCTAAATTCAGTTTGATTATTTTACTATGTTTTTTTAAATTTTATTTAACACTAATTTTTCACTTTAAAGTATACATTTAAATTTACTTAAATATTTATTAGTAATATTGATTTTTAATTTTTCCGTACTAACAATGATAAATAACACTTTAATAATCTTATTTTTTTTTACATACAATATTACTCAGTGTTTAATTTCTTGAAATAAATCATCTACCATATATTTTATCATTTCTTTAGGTATTCTACAATTTTCAAGGCTACTGATTTTTTTTTTTTAATTTACTAGTGTTCTTTGAACATTTTCTATTATTTTCAATTATTACAATTTCAGAAAACTTATTTATACATTGATTTTTTGTCCCAAAATTTATTATGAAATTCTGATTTGTATAATTTAGAGCGGCATTACTCCATTTATATATATAATATTTAAAGTTATATATATATATTGTTTATATTAAACCTAATGTAATTATAAAGAACGTGAACTTAGACTTTCAAGATCTACATCTATCTAATCTATCTTACACAACCAATATGTATGTATGTGATCATGTGGGATGGTTGTGTAAGGATAGATGTAGAGCTTGAAAATCTGAGTTCAAGTCCTTTATATATATATATTATATTTAATGTTTTCATGGTTATATGATGTAAATAAAATAGTTTTTGGGTTAAACCCAAATGTTGGGAATTAAATAAAACGAACACATGGTTTAACTCCAAAACTATTATATATATACTCTCTATTTTAACTGCCATTTTATATTTATAATTTTTTGTTATTTGTTTATTCTTTAAATTCGCATTTGCCAACATATTTCTATATTCTCTTCTGATCTTTCAGACATTTCATTCTATATTTCTAACATTTTATCTTTTTCGACTGCTTTTTACCTTAGTGCATTTTGTCCTATACTGCTGTTCTGTAAAAATGTTTGAATTATTTTTATTTTTAATCAAAATTAATATTTTGATTCTAGGTTTTATAATCTTTTCTAAAATTCTGATGTAGCTTTATTAATAGTTTACTGTAAAATTTTGCGATCTTCAGCAATGTACAACAATAGGACTTTTTAAAATTAATATTTATTATTATTATTTTTAAGCACTGATAAATATGCTTTCATTATTATTGTCACTGTCATTTTAGGTTACATTTTTTTTATTTCAGTAAATGAGCATTAATACTTTTTCCACTTCAATCTTGATACTTGCAGTTGCAAAGCTATAATCTGAAAATGTGACTTACTCTAGAATGTTTGTAAATAAATCATTTTTTATAGCGCGATGTTTGTAAACTGTAATATTTAACACAGCATTACGCTGTTGCACATGCGCTTTGAAGATTTTAACTATAAATGAATGAATACTAACACTCAACCATATGATAAATGTGGTTGAGTGTTAGTATTCATTCATTTATAGTTAAAATCTTCAAAGCGCATGTGCAACAGCGTAATGCTGTGTTAAATATTCTAGAATGTTTGGTAATGTTATAATGGTATTGATCTTTTAAATTTTAGTTTTTTTTATAACATATGTTATCTCACCTTTTTTTTTCTTTTTTTTTTTTTTGGAATGGTGCATGAAAATACTATGACATTTTTTTCTACAAAATCATGTTTTCTTATAATATGTCTGGATCCTTATTATTATTTCCAATTCCAGTATTCTATCTTCATAAAGATATTTATATTTTTTTTGGGGTATATTATGAAATTTTAAAGCCATGTCTTTGTAAAAACTATAAAAATTTTGTAATTCATCATTTTGCACTAATTGATATAAGAACAAATTCTTTTATTATCAGTGTAATAGAAGGATTTGCTTTGAATTCACAGTAACAGGCTTATATCTTATTAATTAATTTTTCACATTTTTAACCTACTAAAAATTCTTCATAGACGTTTAAATTGTTTTCATATCATAAAACTTATGATGATTTAATTTTTCAAAGTATAACATATCTCAATTAATACAAATATTTTTATTTATAGTGATAATAAAGATTATTTCTAACTATTCTAAAATGTTTATATAAAAAATAAGATTTAAAAATAAAATTCATGTTTAACTTGTGATTATATCCTGACTGATTAAGTAACGCTACAAACTTTGTCTTCTGATCAATATCTATGCCAAAATAAAAATATTTGATAAGATTGCCTATATTTTTTATGATAAGTGCATGAATATTCATCTCATCAACACAAACATATTACTTCTGATACAGAGATCAACTTCTCTGAAGAACAGACACTGCAGAAATTGTTGTTTGATTTCTCTAGAGAACAGATGCCACAAAAATTGTTATCATTTCCATAGTTGAGGATAATGTATGTAATTCTTTCATTGGCCATTTTACCTATTGTTTTTGACATAATGAAGTTATATAGAATTTTGTAAAAATTTATATATATTGCATTAAATGTTTATATTGTGACAAACAGATGATGTATGTTGGTTTAACCCAGTTCAAATACTAGGAAAAAGTACCTCAAGGCCACCCATACATGAGATATTAAATCAAGAATAATATGATCTCTGCCCTGTTTGCCTATTCTCAAGGCTAACTGCGAACCAACAACATTATCTGAGACATGCATAAATCATTTTCTCACCGACCCAAAGCTTAGCATCAGCGGAGAGAAACATGGACGGGAACACCTAAGGAGCTAAATAGTTAAATGTGCATAAAAGTACTATGAAAAATGTGTTTTGCATGCCTGGATCATTGGAAAAGTAAAATAAAGCATTATAATAAAATTAGGAAACTCAAGCTTTTTATAGTTAAATAATATGTTTAATTAATGACTTTAAAATATTAATAATGATTTAATGGGCCTCCGCTATTCCCCTGAATTAATGAAAAACTAATTAGACAATAAAAACAAATTAAACGATATAATATTTTTGCGGTCTAAGTCTTTTCTTCCCAATTTTAATAAAATTGTCAACCTGAATCTCCTCGATAAAATACAATAATAAAAATCTTTCGCAAAGCATTTTCTAATTGCTTTGTGCTAAAAACAGACAGTTTAAAAATTATTTAAAACATATATAGCTAAATCTGATATACGTAATAAGCTAGTGGCAGACAAAAGAAGCATTATCGAGAAGATCAAGTTGGCAAACAAAGGAAACTTACTCGTATGGAATTTAGAAACATAAATAAAATTGGAAAGAGATTTTAAATGAACAAAAATTAACTTTTAAACTTAACCGCAATGGAATACAAAATATTTATACATGTTAGTAATGAAGAATAGCGAAGGAAAAAGGGTTAAATATATAGATAGATGATCACACATATATAGCTAAGACTAGTCTAATAAAAATGGTTACATTACAAATATAATTAAATACAACATTTCAGAAATATAATCCAATGAAGCAATTAAGAAGGTATGAACAAAAAAGGGTAGAAAGTAAATAGTTCAATGGAGGAGAGATACTATTACTGTCCTGGTTCCTAGGTCATGTTCCATCGACGAGCGTAGCTTGATCCGTCCATCGATAGATATTTGCCCGGACAAGGACAGTGGAAATAAGTAGCATGCTTTTACGAAAAGTCCTACAGACACGGCACAAAGTTCAGATTATATTGGGTGGATACTATGGCATTTTGATGGTATTTAGGAACCCCGATGATAGGCAAAGCTATTTGCCTAGCCAAGCATAGTAGAATCCATCAAATTCATATGACCTTTAGCTTGTAGCATGTTCAAACTTCTCCGTGATTTTGAAGATGACAGTTGTATAACTTTTTGAAATAAAATCTCAACAAGCAAAGTCTGAAAGAGTTCTCCAAAGAGAAATCTGAAAGCAATCTCCAAAGGGAAATCTGAATGCCATCTCCAAAAAGGAAAATCTGAATGCCAAGTCTTTTGTTCACTATCCTATTTATACGTTTTTTTGTAAGCTACCCTCTATTGTTTGTATGAGCTTAGATCTTGATAAGCCCACCCACACTCCTTTGTTTCAAGGTAACATTTTCTAAATATAACTTTTACTTTTTTCTTCTAAATTTCTTTCTTTAAAGTTTGAATTTTATTAATTAAACAAGAAAGAGAAAGCCATCTTTAATTTGCCTTGAATGGGCTAACTAATTACAAGCATACATTCTTTTAAAAAATGTTGGCGGGCTTATCTCAAAATAAATCATACGCCATATTTTAACAAGATTTTAACAAAAAAAAAATTATTTCTTTTAATAATATAAGCATTTTATTTCAGCAGAATTTTGAATTAACTCATATATATACACTTGACATATATATATATGTTTGACTAATAGGTTTGACAAGTAATTTTTATTAACAGAAATTTAATCTTGAAATGGAATTTATTTAAAATGAAATAGTTAAATGCAAATACAAATTATATAAACGTAATTAATTTTAGCTTTAATGCAAAACCCTGCTGATATTGGACTATAAACTTAACTCAGGTCTATAATACTAACTAAGTTTATAGAAGGCTGTGAAGCATGGATTGGACTTCAGATCCATTGCTTCATTTCCCAATAGTTAGTGAGCAAAAAAAAAATGTTAAAAAAAATGCTGTTGCTTCAGATCAGAGATAAAAATTTTGTGCCAGGTGAGTTCAAGCCTACTCTTTATTTGCTGTAATACTTAATTTGTTACTAACTATGGTGTTTTCTTTTCTTAATCATATAACTAGAGTCGGGTTAGTGTTGGTTCTAGTCTAACAAGGTATGTATCTATTTTAATGTCTGTATTTTCCAGGATCCGGTGGTATGTACTGCCTTGTACTTTTGGACTGGTTTATGACCCTATCATTTTGGTTTTCTTCTAAGTTTCCATAGTCAATGTCAGTTAGTATCCGAATCGTGCCTTGAATATCTTGCATTTGAGTGCTTATTAATATTTTCCTTATCCAGGGTGGCATGTTGTGCCTAATCATCCTTACTATCTGCATTTCTGGATAATTAAATGCACTTAGGGCTTTTATTCGATTTACCTGCCTAACAAAAAACTGAGCATAAGTCTCTTGATGGTTAGCCAAGTATCTTTCATGCATTATGGAATACATCAAATCTTCCTGCCGCTCTGCACTCCAATACATCAACATCATTGCATTCTCATATTCCATAAATGTTTGTGGTTGTATAGATAGAGTGTTCCACCAGTCTCTGGCAGATTCTTTTAAATGATGACTGGAGATCGCCACTTTTTCTTGTTTCATCATATTCTGGAATTGAAAAAACATTTTGAGACTGTCTAGGTGGTGTCTGTGGTTTCCACCCGGTTCCCCTCTAAAACATTGGATATGGACAAACTTTGCCACAGGAAATGTCACTGGATTAATTATTATTGGCATAAGGATTTGGTGGCCTTGTTGTGCCTGAGTTGGTTTCAGTGTTTGCCGAATGTTTATTTCCTTTCTATCCTCATTCATTTGTCCATTTTCTTCTCCATCCTGTATTTGATGCTTGACTGACATGTCCAAGGTATGTGTATCCTTTCCTAACTCATTATCCATCAATGATTTAAGTTGTGTATCATCTTGTTTCTGTTGATGTTGCCATTTTAACTGAGTATCCTCAGCTGGCAATACTTTTGTTCTGGAAGTATGTTGTTGATGGAGACCCATGTTTTCCTCCAATCGGTTCAATCTTTGTGATGTCATATTCACGAATTCTTGGAACATGTTCATCATCATCTTGTTTTCTTGTCTAATTTCTGTGATGAGATTTCCAACTTGTATTTTTGGTCACTATGAGTAGATGTTGCTGTATTTGGAAGGTTGAGCATTACCTCCCTATTGCTGTCATAATCGTCGTCTTTCTTCCGTTGATCCATTTTTGCCTAATATTGGCTATTTTGTTATATAACAATCCCACCTTATTTGTAAAACGTATTTTAGTCTTTTTATAAACAATCTAGATACGTATATTTTATCACACGTATCTAGGAGCTATATGTATATATAAAAAAAATTTTTACTTCTAAAATAAGTCAGTATTCTAAGTTCCAACTATCTGTTTTATTTATATGTTTTCAGAAATTAACTTTGCCTACTTCACGAGGTCCTATCTTAAACCTATGCCTATATGTATCTGTTTGTACATGAAAAAAAATATAAAATCCTGCCGTGTCTGTTTTTAATATTTATACTACATATTATTCTCCTCTATTTATTTTTTTATATTTCATTTAAATGTTATTGCTATGTTGACACAATATAATTAAAATAATACACTTACAGCTTGACCTGGCTTTCTCTAACACCTGAAACAACTAAAAAATGCATTTACATTAATACACAAGTATATATATATATATATCTATCAAAAGGAATATGTGAGCAAAAATATACATAAGTCGTGTTTACAAATTATTTTGGCTCACTATGCATACATTTTTATTTTGATCATCTACCTCCTATGGTTTGTTTATTTGTAATCCGATATGAGAGATTTCACTTGCCGACAAATTTATTTGATAAGGGTGCCAGTCGACAAGACAATGGCCATATCAAATATACACATTAATGGATAATGATCCAAGCACACATTGATAAGGATTATAAAGTTTAAATGCGATTAAAATTTATTTTGAGTTTCACTTCACTTTCAAAAAAAAATTAATCTGATTCTGCTAAACGAAAAAAAAAAAAATCTCTGCATGAATAAGTAAATGGTACTTTAAATGACAATATTAATTAAGTCTAAGATGTATAACAACTAAGTAAGGTAATATGTCTGACCTGGGTTCGAAACCAGTTACCATTTTGGTCATGACACAAAAAAAAATCAATTTAACAGCCTAAAGTACGATTAACAAAACAAAAAATACACAAAATAAAAATTAAAAATAAAAATAAAATCCCATGATAACCGCCGCTCCGAAT
Organism: Epiperipatus broadwayi; assembly: GCA_028023455.1. Taxonomy (NCBI): domain Eukaryota; kingdom Metazoa; phylum Onychophora; class Udeonychophora; order Euonychophora; family Peripatidae; genus Epiperipatus; species Epiperipatus broadwayi. The sequence goes on along the minus strand of JAQFVV010012602.1, from coordinate 330,080 downwards.
TATGAACCTGGGATCGAAACCAACTACCATTTTGGTCACAACCTGAAATAGATTAGCAATTATCAAGCAATTTTACAGAATCACGCATTGAGATCAAAAACTGTTTAAAAAAACATTTATATAAAAACGGGTTTTACCGAACTATAATGATTTGTATACCATATACACCCATATATATGAATATATACTTCACTAAATAAGCATATATATGACCACATATAAATATACAAACAGATATACCTATACAAATATTTTTTTTCTTATCATGTACATGATTTTATTAGACGATTCGTCATATTTCAGACTGCATACTCCTATGATTTCAGGCTAGTAAACGCTGGTCACAAATATGACAAGGAAGCAATGGTTGCAGACATAGACCTATTATTTCAGGCTACTCAGCAATTCTAAACTGTAAAGTGTAAGGGGTCTTCACCTAAATGGTTACTAAGGGGGTCTTCACCAAAAACGATCACTAAAAAACAAGGGCTTCACCTAACGGTTACTCAAAGGAGTCTTCACCTAATGGTTACTCAATAAATGATTCAATAGCATAATCCGAATTGAGAAAAAAAATCTTAACTAAAGGTGGCTGACATATATGTTATACAAAAATATATCTTATATATATATATATCTTTATTAAAACGAACATAACACATTTACTTTTTATAAAGTTGAAAATTAAGTTTGCTATTATTGAAACAAAGCTTATTTTTATATATGTTTGCGAGGAAACGTAATTTCAAAATATTTAAAAGTGAAAAAAAAAATGTTTGCATGATTATAATTATTCATATAAAGAAACGAAATATTTGCTAACACCGTATGTTGACACGTGTTAATTCGAACTTATCAAACTTTCGATCTTAGAAAAAATTTCTATTAATGGAAAAAATGTTATCTATTAGATCTTTACAAAAATGTATACAAACGGGGGAAAAAATTTTATTATCTAATTGTACTTTTTACCAAAATATTAATTAACACACCGAATATACACTATAATTCGAAAAAACATTATTATTTCAAAACTTCTCATGTTTAAGCAGTATTAAAGTAACATAAAGTATAAAAGCTATTTTAAGAGAGGGTGGGTGGGTATATATTTGACACTTCTGCCTCATCAAAGCTATATACTTTATATGACAAAAACAATTAGGGGAAAAAATTGCTTTAACTCTGAAATCTTCTTTTATAATCACAAAAAAAACAACAACTAATGGAGTGTTAACTTTTTAAATATAAAATATTCATTTCATATATATACTAAACTCGGAAAAAAAATGTTTACCTTATGACACATTTAACTTGTTAATTAATTTAAAAAAATGAAATTTGGCTCACGTTAGGAAACTAAACTCGGAAAAATTATACATATCTTTATATAAATATATTAGACTAAAACAAACTTCTCAGGGTACTAATTTTTTTTTTTTTAAAAAAATGACCTTCATCCACGGAGACAACTCGGAGAAAACGTTTTTTAGATCTATATATACCTATATTTCCAAAAAAATAAAATTCGGCCCACGTTGTTCACCAGAATGCGGAAAAAAATTTTTAACTGTGACAGTCAGATGATGTATGTTGGTTTAACCCAGTTCGAATACTAGGTGAAAGTACCTCGAGGCCACCCATATGCGAGATATTAAATCAAGAATACTATGACCTCTGCCCTGTTCGCCTATTCTCGAGGCTAACTGCAAACCAACAACATTATCTGAGACATGCATAAATCATTTTTTAACCGACCCAAAGCTTAGCATCAGCGGAGAGAAACATGGATGGGAACACCTAAGGAGCTAAATAGTTAAATGTGCATAAAAGTACTATGAAAAATGTGTTTTGCATGCCTGGATCATTGGAAAAGTAAAATAAAGCATTATAATAAAATTAGGAAATTCAAGCTTTTTATAGTTAAATAATATGTTTAATTAATGACTTTAAAATATTAATAATGATTTAATGAGCCTCTGCTATTCCCCTGAATTAATAAAAAACTAATTAGACAATAAAAACAAATTAAACGATATAATATTTTTGCGGTCTAAGTCTTTCCAATTTTAATAAAATTGTCAACCTGAATCTCCTCGATAAAGTACAATAATAAAAATCTTTCACAAAGCATTTTCTAATTGCTTAGCACTAAAAACAGACAGTTTAAAAATTATTTAAAACATATATAGATAAATCTGATATATGTCATAAGCTAGTGGCGGACAAAAGAGGCGTTATCGAGGAGATCAAGTTGGCAAACAAAGGAAATTTACTCATATGGAATTTAGAAACATAAATAAAATTGGAAAGAGATTTTAAATGAACAATAATTAACTTTTAAACTTAACTGCAATGGAATACAAAATATTTATACATGTTAGTAATGAAGAATAGCAAAGGAAAAAGGGTTAAATATATAGATAGATGATCACACATATATATATATATATCTAAGACTAGTCTAATAAAAATGGTTACATTACAAATATAATTAAATACAACATTTCAAAAATATAATCCAATGAAGCAATTAAGAAGGTATGAACAAAAAAGGGTAGAAAGTAAATAGTTCAATGGAGGAGAGATACTATTACCGTCCTGGTTCCTTGGTCATGTTCCATCGACGAGCGTAGCTTGATCCGTCCATCAATAAGTATTTTCCCGGACAAGGAAAGTGGAAATAAGTAGCATGCTTTTACAAAAAGTCCTACAGACATGGCACAGAGTTCAGATTATATTGGGTGGATACTATGGCATTTTGATGGTATTTAGGAACCCCAGTGATAGGCAAAGCTATTTGCCTAGCCGAGCATAGTAGAATCCATCAAATTCATATGACCTTTAGCTTGTAGCATGTTCAAATTTCTCCGTGATTTTGAAGACGACAGTTGTATAACTTTTTGGAATAAAATATCAACAAGCAAAGTCTGAAAGAGTTCTCCAAAGAGAAATCTGAAAGCAATCTCCAAAGGGAAATCTGAATGCCATCTCCAAAAAGGAAAATCTGAATGCCAAGTCTTTTGTTCACTTTCCTATTTATACATTTTTTTGTAAGCTACCCTCTATTGTTTGTATGATCTTAGATCTTGATAAGCCCACCCACACTGCTTTGTTTCAAGGTAACATTTTCTAAAAATAACTTTTACTTTTTTCTTTTAAATTTCTTTCTTTAAAGTTTGAATTTTATTAATTAAAAAAGAAAGAGAAATCCATCTTTAATTTGCCTTAAATGAGCTAATTAATTACAAGCATACATTCTTTTAGAAAATGTTAGTGGGCTTATCTCAAAATAAATCATACGCATATTTTAACAAGATTTTAACAAAAAAAAAATATTATTTCTTTTAATAATATAAGCATTTTATTTCAGCAGAATTTTGCATTAACTCATATATATATACGCTTGACATATATATGTATATATATATATATACGTTTGACTAATAAGTTTGACAAGTAATTTTTATTAACAGAAATTTAATTTTGAAATGGAATTTATTTAAAATGAAATAGTTAAATGCAAATACAAATTATATAAACGTAATTAATTTTAGCTTTAATGCAAAACCCTGCTGATATTGGACTATAAACTTAATTCAGGTCTATAATACTAACTAAGTTTATAGAAGGCTGTGAAGCATGGATCGGACTTCAGATCCATTGCTTCAATATGGATTGTTATTATAATAATGAATAAAAATGAAAAGATAATATCCATTAAATAGAAATAAACTTTAACTTGATGTTACTAAGAAATTATCAATTATTACTAAATAACAATTTTCTGAGGCTAAGCAAGTTTTTTTGATAAACCGATAATAGCTCTTTTATTGGGTGTCTTTGAACAAAAGAGCTATTATAGGTTTATGAGAAAAACTTGCATAACCTCAGGAATTGTTAATTAGTAATTAATAATTTTTTAGTAACATCAAAAGTTAGAGTTTATCTCTATTTAATGGATATTATCTGCTCATATCTATTCATTATTATATTTTGAGATGTTTATGCATCTCATGGCTTACAACAAAATAGTAGTGTGTGGACACATATATATAAAATTGAACGGAAATTAGAAAGTAACACAGACGAATTTTTTGTAGGTATTTTCTATACTATACTAGAATAACAGTTAAGGATTAAATCATTTTGAATTAAAAAATGTTGTAAGTTAAACCTTTAAAAAGGTATAATTAATATTTAATTAATTTTTATTTTGAAATTAACACAATAATGTTTTTATATCGAAATAGATATACTGGCAATTATAAAATTTCACTATCTATTTTGAATAGATTAATTTTTTTAAATTGATTAAAGCTTGTGTAACGTATTTTGATAAAAATTCTGCAAAGTAGTTTTTGAAAAGATTAGGTAAATTGAAGACTCATTAACTTTTTTTCAATCAAGATAAAGAAAAATTGCTTTTAATTACTGCTTTTTCCACCCCGACTATAAAAAGGTTGGAAAAAAAGATTAGAGAAGAATTTTTAAAGTTATATATAATACGAAGATATAACTGAAGGCAAGTCCAGTTACTACTACTAGTTCATAACAGTAGAGTCTGGATTCATATATATCCAGCTTTTATGTGGTTTATAGCCCATATATGTGTGTATTATATGGCATAGAGACTGAAGAGAGCTTTCTGTAGGTCAATAATTGCTGTATTATACTTTCCCAAAGATGACAACAAGCCAGTCTATGGTTTTAAAAAGAACCAACTTGCCAAGAGAGTCCATCAGCTTGCTTAAGAATTAGTTTATATGTATACTGTTTTATCTATATGCAGAGAAACACATATAAAGACACTGCATCATATATATATAAAGTACAGCTAGTGAGTTATTTTAAATAATTTTTTAAAATGACAGTTGTAATTTTTAAATTATAATTTTTTTAAAGTAATAACTTTATTTAAATAAAAGTAAAATGTGTTTCCAGTATATTTTATTTAAAAGAAAGTAAACTCCAGAATTCTTTCTTTATTTAAACAAAAGAACTTGCAGCAATATTTTTTAAAGATGTTTACAATTAATTAGGAGTAAACTGAAAAAGAAAAAAATATGGATTGTCAAAAAAGTAATGTTTTTTTAAAATCTTTTATTTACCATAAAAAACATGGCTAATTAATTAATACCTTTAATTCAGACGTTCATGTGCATTTATGTATTATTAAAAACAAACTGAATTTTTTAATAAATCTATTACGATTCTAAAATATTAATTTTTAAATTATTGTACAGCATATCTGAGTGCTTATATATATATGTGCATTTTATGTTTTTTGACATTGATTTAATTGTATATTGAAAAAATATAATATGGTTTATTAGGTTTATTTTTTTTATAAAGGCCAGTGTGTGCACACATTTTTATGCACACACACATACATGTTAAATCAGTCATTAATTATGTATTATAAAAATGAATTTTATTTATAGGTTTGTGACAATTCAAATATGTTCATAAATTATTATACCATATGTCTATGTGCTGATATATATGTGCTTTATATAAACATTTTAGGGAATATTTTCAAATCACAATATAACTTATTGCATTAATCAAAATCAGATTGCTGAATTTATATTTATGGTATACCCAGCAGACCTTAATTTCATTTTATTGTTTCTAATTAATAAATCATTCCAGTGAATTTATTCAATCTGGAATAGTTTTAGAATATTATATATTTGTATTATATCTCTTGATCACCATTATAGAGTTTTTACTCTCAGAGCTGGATTTATGCATAATGGTCTGTTATATAAAATGTGTTATGTTTAGTATTATGGACATCCAGATGATGATGATTCTGGTTGATGCAAAGCTGATATCTTTTAATGTCCATGCATTTCATTTCATTTTAATTATTTAAAAATTACGTTTATAATTGGCCAGTAAATTAATGATACTAAGTGGACAGAGCATTGATGATGATCAGCATGTTCTATTTAGCCCAGAATTATTGATTTTAATTGTTATAGTCTTATGAATTAGCACATTAAGTTTGTGCATTCAAATTATTATCTTGTATCTGCCTAATTTAGGCAAGGGCTAAATAGTTAACCTGGTCTATAGTAGACCCATTTCAAATCTAGTCACAAGATTGACTGTTGATTAATTTTTAGTGTTGATCATTCATGATGTGAATGATTATTGCTTTTGGTAATGCTGGCAAACTTATAATTACTATAGTGTCTGTGTTGATTTTTCATCTCTCATGCTCATTCTTCATTCTTTGTATATTTAAAATATCTTGTCTTTGACTTGGGGTGGATGATGATGAGTGCTATTACCTGCAGGTTCACCCTGAAATTCTCCATACTATTATAATATATATATATCAATTTTAATTTTATGTACTTTAAATATTACTGTAGTTTATTATAAATAATGTACGCAATACAATACTAGCCAAAGGAAAATAGGCACCACATTTATAACAAACGCAAGTGTATATTGCTATATAATCTGGTTAACTTTCTTCAAAACTTTATGGTCTTTTTTAACTTCAGGCGTAATTTTATTAGTTATAGTTTAAATTCCAAGTTCATCTTAATAAAGGCAAAAACCATCAAGCAATCTGAAGATGTGAGTTAATTGCAATTACTATCTGATAAACATTCACTACTGATGTTACAAAAGGGGGTACAACAGTAATGGAGAGAGACAAGATCGTTTTTGTTTATACTGTGAAAAGTTAAAATATTAGTATATCAGCTTATATTTAAGAAGTATAAGTTGTTAAATATAATTATCAGTCTATTGTTTTAAATTAAATTCATCTGATTGCTTTTGACATATATATCATGACAATCGTGAAATGAATACATCATCAATATAAATTGAAATCTAAAGTAGTATAAAACTATGCAGGGATTTAAGTTAGAAAAGTAATTTAAAAATTAAAATTGTTATTAAGGCAATATAATCACACATAAGTGAACAAAATGTAGATATAAATAAATATCCATTTACGTGACAAAAATATGTCTTAGGAACAATTTACGGTATTGAACAATTTCCATCGCTAGCTTATTTAATTATAGTATTTAGATTCTTTCTATGAGAAACATTGAAAAGAGGATTGGGTAAACGACTTTCAGAATTATTCATGACTGGAAAGTAAAATAATTTTAATATTTAATATACATAAACATTAGCAGCAATATAAGTTTTGTGATGTGGGCTTTCCAGGACTAATTAATTAAAATTTTACCTTACAATTTAGTAGCAAGAGAGATTAGTCAATTTTTGTCACTCAAAAAATATGTTTGAAAGCATTTGACTAACGTTAAAATAATAATTTATGTTCTAAATTTATTGTGCAAAAAATTCAATTTTGTTAGTGTAAATATAAAACATTTTCTTCAAATCATAAATTAATAAATGGTGTAAAATTAAAGTATATTAAAATCTGTAATTTGAAAACATGATGAAAAGGTTAGAGATATTTTTAAAAAATACCTTGCACAGGCGAATGGTTTAGATTTTGAGCTATGGAAAAATGCATCAAAATTTTTATATAGTGCCTACTCATCTAATATCTTCAGACTAGTTTCTAGTTTATTGCTTTCATCACTGATGAGCCTTGGATCTGAGAGCACTGTTCTTAGATCTTTGGATCTAATGCATTCTTCCAGCATCCACCTTTTACCTTTTTAATTAACTATAAAGCTATGAGTTTAAGCTGAAAATACAATAATGTGTTCAATCCAAACTAATTCACTTGCATTGCCATACAGATTTGAATCCAGTTTATTATTTATATATGTTGGACTTTTTAGTGTTTTAATAACCATAGTCACCAATATTTTCTGAATAGGATTAGTATTAAAACATGTAACATCACATAACAATCATTTCTTACACTTAACCAAAAGTAACTTTCTCTTCACAGTATTGCCACCTAAGGAAAGCTACAGTAATTTATAGATGCTAGAAGATTAATTCATCAAAATCCCTGTATTAGTGCCTACTCATCCAATATACACAGACTAATTTCTAGTTCATGATTTTCATCAATGAGGAGTCTTGGATATGAAAGCACTGAACCTATATTAAGATCTAATGTATCCATTCAGCAACGACTTTTCACTTTTTTTACTTAACTATAAAACTACATAATCTAACTAAAAACAATATTTTCACTGCAAGCTGAACCAGTTTGGTATCTATATATTTTGGTGTTTTTTTTAATAACTACAGTCACAACATCATGTGAATAAATTGATTTTAAACCATTATAATGTCACATGACCACAATTTCTCATGGTTGCACAACTTGTTAACATAGTAACAACTTTCTCCATATAATAGAGGGATGCATTAAATCCCAAAAATTTAAATGCAGGCTTCTCACATGCAATAGCTAAAAGCTGGTCTGGGGATACTAAATGAAAAGGCAGTAGATTGGGATTTTAATGCATTAAACTTCTAGCATTCATTGATTAGAATGGTTTACACTAGGTGTAAATATTGTATGGAGAAAGTTATTACTATTTTAGTAGATAGTAGAAACATGAGAAATGGTGGTATGTATTGTTACAGTCACTTGGTTATTAAAAAACCAAAAATACCAAAATATTTACATACTGAAATGGATTCAGATCTGTATGACTCTACATGTGAATTAGCTTGAAATAAAAATAATATTGTATTTTCAGTTTGAGCTAGTCACTAAAGAGTGTATTAGATCTAAAGATCTAGATGCAGCACTATTAGATCCAAAGTTTCTTATAATGACAACCATAAGCTGAAAATTGTTTTAGGGGATATTAGATGAATAGTCACTAATAGAGATTTTGATGCTGTTACCTTCTAGCATCTACTGATGACTATAGCTTGTACTAGATGGCAATATGATAAAGTTGCTATTGTGTTAACAGATTATGTAAACACACAAAATATGATGTTATAATGATTCAACCAATATTTGTTTCTGATTGTGAAGTCAATCAAGTAAAAGAATATTGGCAAAATTTCATTGCTGATTCAAACAGTAAACCCTGACTGTATCAATAGGATAAAATCTTATTTTTTAACTTTTAGAAGTTCTATTGAAATAATGATAAACTCATTTATGCTTATTGCTTTCTCAAGATGATTGATCAAGGTCTATGACCATGTAATATCCCATCACTTTCCATCCATATAAGTTCCTAGTAAAGTGAATAAGTTTTACCAAGACTTAGTCATAACATCTATTTGCATATTATTTATTGCATGGTGTTCTAAAGAATACATTAATTGTGCCCAGAATTAAGCTGATTTATTGTCCTGATATCTAACTACTAATCAAGTTTAAAAAATATCAACAAGTTAGTGAAACTGACTTGCAATAATAGCAATGGATAATTCATGCATAAATTAAAAAAGAATCTTATCGTAAATTAATAATGAAGTTTATGGTACAAGCTTTATCATACACTTAAGGTATTAATAATAAGCAGACAAGCTCAATAAATAATACTGATAAGAAATTTAATAACTTAAATTAGAAAAGTTTAGATTTGAAATATAGACAATTTCTAAATTTATGAGGGATTTATTTTTTTATAATGCAGTTTTTTTCCTCTTATGATTTTGAGAGAGTATTCTTATTACTTGTAAGGACCAAAATTTTATTCATAAAGATGAAAGTGAATGAATTTTTTCTTTATACTAATAAATTGTTCTCTTTCATTTTTTTTATATATTGACACTTTAGTTGTATAGTCGATGACTCTGAAGCAGTAATTTCACAAACTGACAGAGATATAATTTAATGAATAATATTTCTATTAATATTGATGGATATTAATAAACTAAAACAAAATAAAATTAGTATATAATTAGAAGATAAATATATATCTGACAAAGGTATGCATTCAAATCACTGATTGTATACATGTATCACTATGGTTCAATTAAATTTCTTTATTTATTTGCTAATGAATATATTAATTTGTTAATCTAACTTAAATTTCATTTATTTTTATCCTTATATATATATGACAATAGATGGCGTTCTATCAAAAACACCGTCTAGTGTAGTTTTTTGTTTACATAAACATCAGAGCAAGCACTCATTATCTCTAACTTTAATTTCCACCTTCAGATCATGATTTCAAGCTATTTGCTATCGTCAGTGAAGGACAGGAATAAGAAAATAGATCTAAACACAAACTCTGAGCATTTATGAAACAGTTTCTATTCAGCTTGCAAGCATGAATCTTTTAGACAAGTAATGTCTTCAAACTCAGCATAGCAAGCTAGATAGCTACATGGGTCTGATCTCAGTTCAGCATCATCATATAGTAGAAGCCTCTGCAATATATATCATTGCAAGAAAGACCTCAAAGGTACATTTATGAAAAACAAAAAAACACAAGTTAAAACTTGCTAACACTTGTATTTATGACAATAGATGGCGTTCTACCAAAAACACCGTCAAGCGTAGTTTTTTGTTTACATAAACATCAGAGCAAGCATTCACTATCTCTAACTTTAATTTCCACCTTCAGATCATGATTTCAAGATATTTGCTATCGTCAGTGAAGGACAGGAATAAGAAAATAGATCTAAACACAAACTCTGAGTGTTTATGAAACAGTTTCTATTCAGCTTGCAAGCATGAATCTTTTAGACATGTAATGTCTTTAAACTCAGCATAGCAAGCTAGATAGCTACATGGGTCTGATCTCAGTTCAGCATCACCACATAGTAGAAGCCTCTGCAATATATATCATTGCAAGAAAGACCTCAAAGGTATATTTATGAAAAACAAAAAAACACAAGTTAAAACTTGCTAACACTTGTATTTATGACAATAGATGGCGTTCTACCAAAAACACCGTCCAGCGTAGTTTTTTGTTTACATAAACATCAGAGCAAGCGTTCACTATCTCTAACTTTAATTTCCACCTTCAGATCATGATTTCAAGATATTTGCTATCATCAGTGAAGGACAGGAATAAGAAAATAGATCTAAACACGAACTCTGAGTGTTTATGAAACAGTTTCTATTCAGCTTGCAAGCATGAATCTTTTAGACATGTAATGTCTTTAAACTCAGCATAGCAAGCTAGATAGTTACATGGGTCTGATCTCAGTTCAGCATTAGCACATAAATGTACCTTTGAGGTCTTTCTTGCAATGATATATATTGCAGAGGCTTCTACTATGTGGTGATGCTGAACTGAGATCAGACCCATGTAGCTATCTAGCTTGCTATGCTGAGTTTGAAGACATTACGTGTCTAAAAGATTTACGCTTGCAAGATGAATAGAAACTGTTTCATAAATGCTCAGAATTTGTGTTTAGATCTATTTTCTTCACTGACGATAGCAAATAGCTTAAAATCATGATCTGAAGGTGGAAATTAAAGTTAGAGATAGTGAATGCTTGCTATGACGTTTATGTAAACAAAAAACTATGCTTGACAGTGTTTTTGGTAGAATGCCATCTATTGTCATAAATACAAGCGTTAGCAAGTTTTAACTTCTTTTTTTTGTTTTTCATAAATGTACCTTTGAGGTCTTTCTTGCAATGATATATATTGCAGAGGCTTCTACTATGTGGTGATGCTGAACTGAGATCAGACCCATGTAGCTATCTAGCTTGCTATGCTGAGTTTGAAGACATTACGTGTCTAAAAGATTCACGCTTGCAAGCTGAATAGAAACTGTTTCATAAACGCTCAGAGTTTGTGTTTAGATCTATTTTCTTATTCCTGTTCTTCACTGATGATAGCAAATAGCTTAAAATCATGATCTGAAGGTGGAAATTAAAGTTAGAGATAGTGAATGCTTGCTCTGACGTTTATGTAAACAAAAAACTACGCTTGATGATGTTTTTGGTAGAACGCCATCTATTGTCATAAATACAAGCGTTAGCAAGTTTTAACTTGTTTTTTTGTTTTTCATATATATATAAATATATTTCCACCTGTAATTAATTAACTAAGAGCAATTAGTCTGTGTGATCATCATTCTCAAAGTATATTTGCTAGAATATGAAAATAATAATAGAAATCAGTTAATAAAACTACAGAAAGATTAGAATAAACTTCACAAAATACCTCTTTATGCTATAGATGTTGTCCAGTACCATGATTTCTACTAGGCCTAGGTGTAAAAAAAAACTATCTTTAATAGGCTATATTATTTATAACCATTTAGGATTGGAAGATGCATCTTGAAATATAACCAGTACTCAAAAAATATCACTGTAATGGAATAATTTTAAGCAGTACCCAGTATTTTGTTTAGCCATTATTAGTATCTTAAAAAGTTATTTATTATAAGATTGTAATACAGAGAGCGTACCAATAGCTCAAACAAGCACTTAATAAGTGTGGTATGAGAAAATATTTAAAATCTCTATCCAGAGCATTCTCATCTCCAGACCAACTGGTTTCGAGCTTATGGATCATGTCAGTGGAGAGCTAGAATATTCGGACATTAGACCTAAAATATCAACTCAAAACAACAGCACTTATTTTATACGTATATTTAAGCAGAAACTCTGACATTTTCAGACATGAAAATGTCTTTAAATCCAGCTATCTATCTTAAATAGCTATATGAGACTGAACTAAATTCAGATCTACCATATTTTAATAGCCTCAGCATAGCCAAAGCCTTAATTGTAAAATTATAATAATTAAAAAAGCAAGTCATATATAATGTGACATTATTTCTATAAGCTTGTAATTACAAAAATGTAATACAGAGAGCATGCCAATAATTCAAACAAGCTCTTAATAAGTGCGGTATGAGAAAATATTTAAAATCTCTATCTAGAGCACTCTCATCTTCAGACCAACTGGTTTCAAGCTTATGGCTCATGTCAGTGGAGAGCTAGAATATTCAGACACTAGACCTAAAATATCAACTCATATTGCACTTATTAAGAGCTTGTTTGAGCTATTGGTATGCTCTCTGTATTACATTTTTGTAATTACAAGCTTATAGAAGTAATGTCATGTTATATATGACTTGCTTTTTTAATTATTATAATTTTACCTTTAAGGTTTTGGCTATGCTGAGGCTATTAAAATATGATAGATCTGAATTTAGTTCAGTCCCATATGGCTATTAAAGCTAGATAGCTGAATTTAAAGACAATGTCCGAAAATTTCAGAGTTTCTACTTAAATATACGTATAAAATAAGTGCTGGTTTTTTGAGTTGATATTTTAGGTCTAGTGTCTGAATATTCTAGCTCTCCTCTGATGTGAGCCATAAGCTCAAAACCAGTTGGTCTGGAGATGAGAGTTCTCTGGATAGACATTTTAAATATTTTCTCATATCACACTTATTAAGAGCTTGTTTGAGCTATTGGTACGCTCTCTGTATTGCATTTTTGTAATTACAAGCTTATAGAAGTAATGTCACGTTATATATAATTTGCTTTTTTAATTATTATTATAAGATTGTATATGCCTACAAGCTACCTTTTGTCCCAATCAGCATTATGTTATATTTGACTGCCCAATATTAGAGATTGTAGAGTGTTATTAGATATCACTTAAATTCATTTGTTGATTTTTTTCATAATACTCTACTAGTGACCATCCTGTTTCTAATAAATTTATTAGAATTAATTTAATTTTATATACATATGCATCAACCTCCAGATATAAATATCAGTCAAAATCAAATGTGAGCTTGATCAAGATCAAACCCTCAAGCAGTAATTAAACAGATTTAATCAAATTAAAAATATAGTAGACAGGCTAACTAAAAGTAAAGACAATTAGTAAATAATTTTAAAAAAAGGCAATGATCTTTTTAATAATTTGTAAGATAAATTAAACTATTATATATGAAAGATTAATTACATAGTACTAAATATTTAAATACAAGTATAGTGATTATTTAATATCTTCATGCTTTCACTTTCAGATACTTAAGATTTGCTCATACAAAAGCGTTTGGGTTCGAAAAGATAGATGGCCATTCTATCTTTTCCCAAAGACTTTATCATGTGTTTGAAGTGTTAGTATTCAGTCATTTATAGTTAAAATCTGCAATGCGCATGTGCAACAGCTTAATGCTGTTTAGCTATTACAAGTATAGTTTATATAATTAAGTTAGATGTAATTAGAGGAAATTTCGATTCAAATCCCCTCTAATTACATATAGCTTAAGTATATATATACTATACTTATATTTAAATATTATAGATTCTGCCTGTATTCTGCCTATTTCTTTTCTATGTATTTAAATGATCTTAAAGTCCTACATATGAAGGGCAGAATTATTACAGTTAATATGGGTATGATAACAAAATTGATACAAAAGGGTTTTGAACATGCCTTGATCAGATTTTCAATGATATGGATAGTGGAAGAGTTAGACAGTAGAGAAATTTGAAGCCTGTCTATTAAAGAATGAAGATTTGTTATCTTAATATAAACCAAGCACTGATATATATATATATATATGTGTGTGTGTGTGTGTGGATAGGTGGGAGATGATGATCCAGACCAATTGATGGGTGCTGGTTCAGCACAAAATACATTTATTGGAAATCATTTAACTTTTTCATATGTATTTGGTCATACATACCGATTGTATAAGATAGAGTGTCTGACTGAAGAGATCTTGAAAGTCTGGGTTTTAATCCCCTCTAATAGTACTAAATAGTGTGCTATGTTTATGGTTTTAATATTGGAGGGCATTTTATTAAATTTGGGCTGTGCTTCAAAGTTAATTGTTATCTCTTTATTTGGAAGGCTATTAAAATGGATAGAATAAGAAACATTATTCCTTTTTAAATCTGATTGCAAATTGATTTAAATGAGGCATGGGAATAAATAAAAATAATTCATTTTTCATTTATTACAGTTTATGTCTTTGATATTGGAATAGTACATTGCATTGATTCTGATAAGAACTTAAAAGTTACCAGATTATCTCCCAGATGATATTATATATTATTTATTTACCATACATATATATGTGTATTATATTCTCTGCCTAAATATAGGCTGAGGTTATTAGGAAAAAAACAGAGTGCTATGATAATCAATAAAATTTACTTCATTAGCATAATTTATAATAGACTCGCAGTTTTAAAACTATTGATCATTTTAATGCTTTTTTTTTTTATGTATTTTAAAATTTACAAATAATATTAAATCTTACTTTATCTTTTTTTCTATATTAAGATTTTAATTTAATATGCATTTCATGTTACTGTGTAGAAGTTATTAATGTAATTACATTATTTATTCCATAGCAGACACAGGTGTTACGATAATTCAACAATAAATCCTTTCTATTGTTTTTCTACTTATCTATATTTTTATGAAGAAATCATTTAAACTTTGAAACTAGTCATCGCAATAACATATGATATAATATTTGTAAAATAGTACCATATTATCGCCGAGATAACTAGATATTCTTGCTAATTTAGAATTATTATTTATTTTCACGTCACATATGCCCAAAGTTCTTTTCAAAATATTTTACAAACTTTAACGGCTAGTTTACTACTTCTTTTTTTTTATTTCATTAAAATTTTAGTTTTTTATTTCTTCTACAAGTTTGAAATAGTTTTGTTCTTCGTGGTGAAGCAGAAAATATATTTAGTCTATAAATACCGGTATTTATGAACATTTAAATTGATCTATTTTCTATAAACATTTTTAATGTCAAAATATATCAATTCTATCTTTTTTAAATTAATACCAATACTTTCAAATTTTCTTTTTATTTTCTTATTTGTTTTTATTCGTTGGTGCTGAATGCATATGCTTTCAATGTATCGCTCATTACTCTTGAGTGTGAAATATTTTGCTATATTTATTTTCAACTAAAAGTTGTGATGTTGTTAAGCGTTGGTGGTTGTGTGGTCAGCACCGCCGCCTTACAAGCAGTTGTCCCAGATTCTCAGGTTCGCTTCCCGGCCAATGCTTTGACACATGAAAAAAGTTGTGATGTTTTTGAGATCATAATGTCTTTTGCCAAAACATTTTGGGAAATATAAAATTTGCTTTTTAGATATTCACAAACATATTAAAAACTCTATTACAAGACTTATCCCCTATTTTTATTCATAACTTCATTTTAAAAACTGAGAGTAGGAATTTGATACAGTCATCTGCCACACCCCAAATCTATTCAGGTGTAATGAAATTTTTTTGGGTTTCCAAGTTTAAGATAGCCAACATATCCAATCATCTAACATTGGTTATAAAGAAATTATCTAATAGTTTTTAATTATCTTCACCATCCATCATTTGGACAATCTGATGAGAAATGTCTTTTCATTCATTGACCATAGAAATTACTTTGCATTTTTATTATAATGATCTAAAATGCAAATTTAAAAACTAAGTGAACTTATTGCAGTAACTTGAAAATGAAGCATTTATTTTTGAATCATTTTTCTTTCCTAATCCAATTTTTAAATAATTTTTTCCAAATGATTTTTGGCTAAAATGTTATTTAAAGTATTCTCTCTTTTTTTATTTGAAGTGATTTATAATTTGATAAAAATATTAGTAAGTCATAGTATTGTATGTACATAAATAATTTGAAGTCTTCTTATTTCTTTATGCATTCTCTAGTGAATTTTGTAAACATTTATCCGCTACTCACATTAATAAAACGTTTACCAATCTTGGAACAATATGTGCTTCTAAATCATCAGATGTCTTAGAAATGATTAATACTCATTGACCTAGTAAAGACATTTAAGTGGCACTACTAGATTCAATTTGATGTATGCATTTAAATTGTTCAAATTGGTGGTCAATTTAATACAGCCTTATTTCTAATGACTTAATATTAATGTGATAGTGAGTAATAGTTTATTAGACACTTTTTATGGTGCAAGAAAAGTTAATATTGCTTCAAACTATTATTCTTTTCTGGAATCACTAATAAGGAATGAGAGTTGTCAATGTAATATAAAAAACTATAATGATATTAATGTAATATGTGATCTTAAAATTGGTAAAAGGAAGGATGCACAAATTACTTTTGATGCTATGATTTATCTTCCTCTTTAAATGGATCTTCCAAAGTACTGATCTATAATACAGCAATAGATTATAAATGAAAATGAATATAGATATTTTAATTAGGAATTAGTTCATTCATGATTACATGGAGAATGTTCAATATAAAAACAGGATGTCTTGATTTCATTTTAAGATTTATGAATCTTTTAAAATGCTACATCTTTGATTATGTCCTCTTTGTCATCAGAAAATATTTTTCATGTTTATTCTTTATTCCAATGTTTTATAGATTTTATTTCACATTTAATGGCCAATATTGCCTGATTATCACTGCATTAGTAAAAAAAAATTCAAACATTCAAAGACTCTTGGAATTTTATTTCTAGAACAATATTCTTAACAGATATTATTAGAGTCTCATTAAAAACTTTAATAATCAATGTCCTGTGCCACGTGAACCAATACCAACCATGAGTCATATAGATAGTTACTGTTAAGTCTATGGCTATAGTGACAGGATTGAAGTATTTAATACATTCATTAGTGATTGTATCTCCTGGATGAAATCTCTACAAAATCCTTTAGATACTTTGATAATAGCTAATGTTATTTAAATTTTGCCCATATTTATAGGTATTAGCTGAATGCAGATAAAATTACATGCAATGATATTAAAGTATATGTTTTTATAATTTGAAAAAGCTGCCCAAATTCAGCACTTTATATATATTTCCAAAAGCATGCACTGTTTACATGGAAACTATAAGCGGTAGTTGGAATATTTTGATATTTATTATTATAAACTTTTTATTTGACCAAAATAAATTTCTTAATAAAAACTGGATTGAAAAAAGGTGAAACAGTCATTATATTATTTGTTGAAATAACAAATTATTAAATTATGTAAAATATATTATAAATTCTAATAATTATCTTTTATATATAAAATCTGTAGTATAATAGAAGTCTGAAAATTCACATCCAACCACTGATCAAATTTGTATCTTATAATTAAAAAAAATTACCCCATAAACTTAAGAATCTAAAGTGATTTTTTAAGTCATGCATTATCAAAAATAATTCCTATAAAATCTGTGTGTAAAATCGATTTGTAATAGGTAAAAAAAGCCACTTTGATTGATAGTTTCAATATTATTAAAACAAAAAAAATATATAAATTCATGGTTGTATTATTTTGAAATATTTAAATTATGTGATGACTCTAACTGAAGAGATACTTTCTAATAACTGGAAAATTATCATGAAAATAGCATCCCTGTTTAAATTCTTGGAAATAGCAAAGTATTTCTGCCATATCTCTACGACCTTCTTGTTTAGTTTTATACTAGTGCTAAGATTTTTCAAAATATCATGAAGTTAAGACAGTCACTTTATTTTCATAAGTAATGTATGTCTTTACAATGAATAAGTTATAAGTCAAAATTTGGATTTTGGAGATTCAACCATTGAGATAATTTTCACATAAACACAGTCAATTATGAAGAAAGTAGAGCCACTTCACTTCACTTGATAATCTACCAAATGTCTTGGATACTGTAGTAAGCAAGAATTTTTACAGAGTTCTACAGAGCAATAGTTAAATCCCAATGCTTTTTATGGTCATATACTCATAAAAATGTAAGACAACATTCAGTCTAGGATCTATTCTTTTGTGAGAATCAGAGACAGTAGGATTATGCATCTTAACATTTTTGCAGTTACATGGTCCCTCTTAAAACTCTGCTCCAGACTCTAACCTTTTGCCATAATACCATAAATCCAACACATTCATTGAATAATAATTAGATCATACCTGTATGTATAGATAATTACCAATGTAACCTTTGTTTACTAAATAAGTTGTTTTTGAAACAATAATAATAATAATAATAATAATAATAATAATAATAATAATAATAATAATAATAATAATAATAATAATAATAATAATAATAATAATAATAATAATAATAATAATAATAATAATAATAATAATAATAATAATATTTAATAATAATAATAATAATAATAATGAAATCACAGACAGCTTAGTCATCATTAGGAAGATGCTCAAGTATCTGAGTTCAAACCTAAAAAAACAATCAAATACCTGTACACTTTGCAATAAAAATAATGTTTAATAGATCAGAAATCAAATTTCAAATAAAGAAGTATCAATTCTCAGTTTAAAATAATTAAGATAATCTGCTAAAAAATCAATTATTTTTTAATTGATAAAAAAATGATAGCACATAGTCAGGAAGTGGCTGTCTAAAGCAATTCCCTCAAAAATGACAATATTACACTCAACCGAAATGTATGCCAGAGCTATCAAGTCTAATGTTCAAACAATTAACACAAAATATAACTTAATACATTGCAATAACTAGATTTAGAAAAAGTAATGAAAAAGACAACAATAATTTTAACTTGCATATCAATAAGAGTAAGTACTTGATTTAATAACTCCATACTGAAAATAATCTTTAATCCATTCAAAATATTTTTTCTCTTAAGTCTATTGTATTGTCAGCTACAGATGAAAATCTCATGCTATATAAATTCTCTAGGGTATTATTCAATGTAACTTTAACAATATACAGACTGTGGGATATCTTATTACAAATTGCAGACCATCTGAACCCAAATTATCTGGCAATCAAATTTTTTTTGATGAATATTTAAAAAGCCATCAAACTATTAAGAAACTTTAGAGGTTACTAAAACGTATACTTCAGCTATGCTGTTCAAGATTTCCAATGTATGATTGAGTCATTTGGGAAAGTTTTAACTAAAGATTATGCATTTATTCATTTATAACAACAATTCTGAATTCAAACTAAATCTAAACATTAATGTAAATTCACAAAACATACCTACAATGATCATAGACAAAGAGGCCCTGTTTGGTCTTTACATCAGAGGGCTAAGACCACAAAGCTACTCATGTGGCCAGTGTTGCCACTTCACAATATACTGCATTGCAAATCAAATTATACAAGATCAACAAACAGATAACCAACATATATAACATTCACAAGAAGAAACTATACTTTCACATTCCACTGGTTTCAATCTAGATAAGCATCCCAAAGCCAGCCCTCATCAACAATCCAAAAATCATCAAACACAACTACAAATATGTGTATAGAAATATGAAACTTATCACTTAAAAAAATTACCAGGTAGATTATTCACTTATCATGACAATCCCCCCCCCCCACCAAAAAAAAACAACAACTAATAAAAACAAATGTATACTTTAATCTTTTTTTTAAAACTTAATTATTTTGATTGATCTTTTTTTCCTATTATTATTAATTTTTTCAACATTGATAGTTATTGTAAGAGTTTAGGTTTAATCCTGATTGACTCAGATTAACATGGCAGTTTATCTTTAGTTGACAAACTCAAATTTTATGAATAATGAACGTTGACATTCCTTAAAGCTTCCTTTCCGCTTGTTAAATTAAAGTGAATTACCAGATGTAGCAAAGCTATTTCAGATATTTTTATCATTAGAATTCTCATCTTAATCTTCAGGACAGATATAGCAATCCATTTTTAAAATAATTTCTCCTTTCAGGTGCATGCTTGTCAATAATTTTTCTTTACTTCAGGTGGTAATTAGTTGTAGAGATATAGAGCAAAGGGAATCAAATCCATCAGCTAGCAGATCTTATTAAGCCAATCATTTTTTGATATTATTTATTCCAAATAAAGTTCCATTAATTAAGATTTAAGACAGAAGAAAGAAAAAAAATCAACAAATTTTGTTAATCCTCTTAAAATAATTACCAATAATAATAAAAAATTATAAGCACAATCTCTTCTTTCTTTGTTGCATCATCAATCACATGGCATCCTAGCTTACACTTTTATGAGACAATAATAGTCTAAAACCTATTGTTAATATAACTCAATTTTTTTTAAAATTTTCTTTTTTAATATTTTACAATTGTTTAAAAAATAAATGAATAAATAAGTGACTAAATCTTATAGATATCTAAGATAAATCTAAACAATTTAGAATACACACAATACGTAAACACATATTTACACATTATAAATCCTTTTAACAAACAAATTACATTTTTATACAATTTATATATGATAATCATTAGCATTTTCCAAAGTAATTTTCATATTGTCTGTTTATTTATTCTGAATATCATTATCATTGCCAAATGTCAATCGTAACAAATGTATATCTCAAAATGGGAGGAAACAAAAAATAATAAAAATATACAACAAAATCAAAAAGATAATAATTAAAGAAAAAAAATTTCAATGTTTTCTACTACAAAAAAATATATCATGATACATATATTAAATGATCAATTTCAGAAAGGACAATATATACATCAAAGTAATAAAAATATCCATCTTCCTTTACTAATAAACAGTTCAAACTTTTTGCATAATCACAAATAATTATCTCTGCTTTCTTACATTAACTTCTATCGATATATATAAAATTTTTAAAAAACATTTATACTAATATCATAATTGATTCCAAAGATAGATTCTCTCAATTTTTACAAGGATATATATTGTAACAGGAACTGGGTTCAAACCCTGTTACAAAAAGGGAACAAAAATGTAGTTTGTAGATAATTTTTTTTCTTTATTTATATATTATTAGTACTATATAATTATTTGTAAAAGTCGCACATACCAAGCACATGTGTATTTTCTGGAATGAAGGGTGTGGGCGTATATTATGAGTGGCATACGTATATGTAGGTAAATGTTATTGTTGAGAACAAGAAAGTAGAAATTTAGAAGACTTTAAAGCAGGTAAAAGAAAAGTTTCTTTTGTGAGAATAAACTTCCTGAATGAATTGGCCAAACAGATCGCATTGTTCAATAAAAAGAAAGAAAAAGAAAGAAAGCAAAATCCAACTGCTTGAATGGATTTTTTTTGTGTGTGTTTGTTTTAATTAAATGAATTTTTCAGAAATAATTTTGATTAAAAAAAAAGATATATGAACATGGAATGCCATTAGTTATTGAACTATTTTTGATCTCTTTTGTTTGGTTAAAGTCGACAAAAGGATTTGTAATTAAAAGTTCAGGAATTTAAAAGAAAAAAAGAGATAAGTAAAAGTCAAGATTGCTAAGTGGTTTTCTTTTTGTTTGATATTTTTATAAGAAAATCTATTTTTGAAACAAAGGAATACCAGAGATCAGGAGAGAGGCAACTGGGATTGATTAATTTAATTTGAAAAAATGGCCAGTTGAGCTCTGCTGGTCTGACGTGTAAGAAGTGCAGATACTCTAAATTTTTATTGAAGAAAATTTATTAGGAGAAGCTATTACATTAGCTGAAAAGTAGAAAGTTGGAGAAGTAAATTTTGCAAACTGAACTAAATATATAAGTGACCTCATGGATTGCATGGGGTAGAATCACCATCGTGCCTGGTAGGTGTTCGGACTCCAGCCATTTTATCTATGCCACGTAAATATATTCCACAGTCAATATCTCCAATTGCCCTACATAACTAAAGCTATTTGAATCCAGTGTAGATCGTCTGCCATTCCGGAATTAAACCAAAAGAATAAGGAACAGAAGATTGAATACGCCACTTTAGAGGGACTAAAGGAATGAAATGTTAAGTGGAAGCGATGGACACCATATTTGCCTAAGTAGAATCTCCGGAATCATTTTGCGAGTGCACTCAGAAACACATACGCCAGTTATTCAAATTATACTATACCGGTAAATATACACTTATTATGCCATTTTAAATTTTTAAAGTTAATCCAACCTAATTGCGAGAATATTTTGTAATATACCTGTATTATTAAATTTTTTTTATCATCTTCTCCTTAATAATAATTCATTAAAAATATTTATTATATGTATATGTGTGCCATTTATTGATTGTGTTTTTTGAATAAGTATTAGTAGATCTGTAATTAAATTATTGATTTAGTGCGATACATATTATAGAATTTATATGTTCCAAAATCTTATACACGTGCATGCTGGTGTGAATTTAACAATAATTTATAGCGAGACAGATTAGATAGAAAGGTATATGAGGATTGTAAAAGGTTTAGTTTAAACTTTAATGGGAATAAAAGAGAATAGAAAGATATAGAAAGAATTGAATTGAAACTTCATTCCCCTTCATGCACAAGGCGCTACCACACCCTGAGCATTAAGGCGGGCAACTAATTAAATGGCTGAATCAAATAAATATTTAATAGGCCCTATGATTCTTGTTAAATAATGAGATTGGCACTTGGCAATGAACAAAAAAAAATATACGTTGTCCATAAACGTAGAGGTCTAATTAAAAGTTAAGTTAAAGCTGGGAGGGTTCAATTTCATTACCTGATATCTGCTGTTGGTTTCTTCACTTACCCCTTTGAATGACCCAAAGTTAGGGAAAACTTCGTATAAGGGGTGAATGACTCGATTTTTTTATGGGAAAACTTCGTATGGGAAGGGCCATCAGTAATTCATGCGTCACTGTAAAAATTCACCCTCGGAAAGAAAGAGTAACTGTAGAGAAGTTGGTTTGATAAGGATAAAGGTGAATTCAGCTGAGTTAAAAATTTAAAAACGCAAATGTACATTGATAATGATGTAAATTGTTTCAATATATATCAGTTTAATTAAGATTATCTAAAGGAGAATATATTTTAATTTTTTTTTATGTTATTTACTATTTAATTAAGTTTGTCAGTTTTATCTGGGGGGGGGGGGGATAGTAAAACTTTTTTTAGGTGAAGTAGAAGACAAAATCTTTTTTTTTAAAAAAAACTATAAATTATTACAAAGAAAGCTACAAATTAATATATTGACAAAATATATGAAAATGTTAAAAAGCAAGGTTTGAAAAGGAAAGAAAATACAATTAATTGTCTAAAACAAGAAACAATTTTAGAAATCTTTTGTAAGCTATTCCTGTTCACTCTTAAAAGAAATGAACTCATCATTTGAATTCAGCAAACAGTAAATGATTATCATTGGATAATATATACAAACAAACTAACAAGTGAAATAATTTAGCCTCTTCAGTGGGTCAATTTCCTTATTGTTTAGAAAAAAAGCTGACTCTTGGTTTTTTTGATTGATGGATATTGCTGTCTAGAACCTTTAGAATTGATGCACAACTTAAGAAGAAAACTTACATTCCTGTTGAAGCTTTTAGACCAATGTATATGTTTTAAAGAACTCTATAACTGTTATGTGAAGTTAACCATTGTTTGGTTTATGTTATTAGTTCATAATAAAATGTTTAAAATAATGATTCCAGTTATCTTCACCATTCATAACAATTAACTGGTGATGAAGATGAGATTGGCTCAAATACACTGTACATTATGGTAAGTGATTTGAATGCAAAAGTGAAATAATGAATAAAAGTGTGTGGTCTTGCTGTTATTTTTAAATAAAAATGGAGCAAATAGGGTCTCTTGAAGAATTTGATCCAAATTGCCTAGTTATATGGATACTAATGAAATCAAAGTGCAATTAAAGTTGACCATATTCATGAGTATCTGTGTATCATGTACTTACTAGTTTCTTATGTCACAGACAGCTCCATATTATCCATCTAAACTAACATTTGATAAGGTCATAGAATTTCTAAATGTACATTTTATACCAAAGTCACTGGTTATAATGCAAATTTATAAATTCAATCTATGCAATCAGAATGCTTGTGAAAAAGTTAAATATAATTTGCATTGTGAAAGATTGCATAGGCCTGAGATTATGTAGTATAAATTATGCATTAAAAGTCAAATTGTTGTTGGATTCCAATATATCGAATACTGTGGCATCCCAGGTGATATTACTGGTAAGAAATGCTTAATAACAAAAACAGAATCAAAGATTAATGAACTGTTGCAAAAAATACTTATTTAGCTAGTCAGTGTTAGTATATTAATGCTAATTGTCATTTTTGCCATGGTATTAGACATTGATGAGGCTTTTTTAGGAAAAGACAAAATTGTGATAATCATTCATATAATAAACAAAACTGTCAATCAAATTGCCAAAAGTTGTCTAAATGGATTTAATGAGCAAAGTCCCAATGTTTAAAGAACTAATTATCATTAATGGTATTTTTGTTACAATAGAGATTGGATCAAGTTCAGCCATTTTTATTATTTTGAGTAAATTATGTACAAAAATAGCTAAAAATCAATAAAAATGATCTGACCCACACAATTTATAATTAATTTATGACTATTAATAGGAGGATCAAGAAAGAATCTGAATATATATAGTTGTCATTATTTGTTTACATGATAGAACACAGTAACTTAATGAACCAAAATTGGTTTAAACCAATGGGCTAGTCACTGATCAACACGAATCATATAAGTTGTAAAAGATATTAAAGTTTACAAGACAATATGCTAGGTTTTAAAATCAGTTTGGCTCATTATCTAGAAATACACATTCAATTATTCATAAATAAATATATTAAACCAGTAAGCTGTTGCTGTTAACCAATAACTTTTCATTTTAAGAAGTAAACTTTCTGAGAACTTGGACAAATTGCAATTTGAGGGAATGATCAGACTGATATCATATCTGAATGGAATATACTAATGTATGCACTATTAAAAATAATGGAAAAATATGAATCTGTGAAGAATATCACTGTAAATTAAGTAAGACTTATCTTTTGATAACGAATCTCCAGGTTAAACAGATACTTTCAACTTTAGTTGGAGTTAGACTATTTTATAGAATAGATGTCCATCATTCTTAATTTCACTACTAAAGGACAATGAAGTCTCCAGGACTCTAGAAATCATAACTCAGAAAGGAATTATAAAAGTTAATCATCTGCCTTTTGATGCCTCAGGGCTGCATTCACATTCTGTTAAACAATTAACATCTGGAATCTCTGGGGCCCATTCCATATTTTGATGATTTTCTGCTAATGTTCTGAAATAAGGAGAAACTCTGGCAGTCCACTAGAAAGCTTTTAAATAAATTCATGGAAGTAGGAAGTAAAATAAACATCTATAAATGTATGTCTGAGGTAGACAAAATAGAATTTTTTAGGATTCTAAGTTATAGTGCAAAGTATTTTTCATATTAAGATGAAATAAAGCTAACTTCTACTAATAAAAAGGAGTTTCAATTATTCCTTGGACTCAAAAATTATTATGAAAGTATGTTCAACCCAAATAGGCTAGGCAAAGAAGCTGAATAGATGCGGGGATATGCAACAAATTCATGCTTTTGATAAGATAAAGGAATTAACTTTTTAGTGTATATGGCTTTAAACTTTGTTATGTAGAAGGGGGGGGGTCCACATGTTGATGCACTTAAATAAAAAAAACAAGTTAAACAAGGAAAAAATCATTAATAAATATGATTGATTTAGAAAGTAGTAACCAAATATCAATAGAGTGATAGCTCACTGGACACAAAGTGACCAAGGGTATGTACATAAAGTTTCTTGGTAGGGTTATCCATTAATGAATGTATTGTATATGATCAAATTATCATACTGTTCAGAGATGACTAGCAAATTTTAATGCAAGCAGATTTTAAATTATTGCATTATGATAGTGAGGATAAAAATGCTAATTAGATGTACTGTCTGGTGATCTAATGTACACTCTGATAAAGAATTTCAGGTATACTAATGCTAGCAATGCAAAATGCATCAAAATATTCCAGCTAAAATTTAGGAACAACACTTAACCAAAGGCATCTGGGCCAGGAAAAAATTCATTTGGATCATGCTAGAACATTGAATGGCAAACATTTATCATTGTTTGTGCCTATTATAAATAGTTTATTATATCTAACTTCAATATGTCACCAATGATTGACTCTTTGGTAAAATAGTTGCAACTCATAGTCTTCCTTTAACTCACGGTACTGATAATGTAACAATCTTAACATCCAGCAGTTCAAAACCTCTTGTACAACAAATGAAAACAATTACAGATTAACATTGCCATTTCAAGGGAAAGCTGAACATTTGGTGCAAGTAAGTTAAAAAAAATCTCCAAAAGGAAATAGCTAATGATTGAAACATGCACATAGTCAGAATATTGCTAATCCAATCCATTACTCCTACTGTTTAAAGTAGTATAAAGGTTTTATGTCATATTCAGGAAAAAGCTGAATCCCAGATATGATTATGGCCATAAAGAATCAACTCTACTAGTAATAAAAAAAATCTCAAAGATCAGAAATGGCACAAAAATCAATTTTGTGTTAACTTCATCCAAGAACCAGAAATATCTAGCAACAAAACTAGTACAGCTAAACTCCAATCATAACCAATTTTAGCAGGGAGATTATAATTAAAAGAAGCAGAAAAAAGCAATAGAAAACTTCCAAAGCAATATGATATAATGAAATAAGTATTATTTTATCTGGGGAGGAGGTATCTTGTGAACTATTCCTGTTTATCTTTAAAAGTAATGAAATTTTCATTTGAGTTCATCATTGGATAATGTATATAAATAAGCAAACCAACAGAAATAATGAATAAATTAGCATATTCACCTCAATGGTTCATTCCTCCTGTTCTTTAGAGGAAAACAGAATATCTCCTGGTCCTTTCTTGACCTACAGATTTAGCTATCTAGAAGCTTAAGGATTGGGTGTGCAGCTTAAAAGAAAGTTTACATTCCTGTTGTATGTTCCAAATTGATGTATATGTTGTTAATAAATTCTATAATTGTTGTGTGAATTTATTCATCATTATATATATATATAGCATTAGTTCATAATAAAGTGCTTAAAATAATTTGAATTATCTACACTAAACATAACTGTCTGAAAGTTAGAGTAATGACTGAAAGGCTTGAGGAGAGTTGTGGTGTTGATGTGCAAAACCCCGTTTTAATTTTTGAGAAAACTAATATTGATGACTTACAGAAGTTCAAAACGCATAATATTATGCACTATGAATCTGATATATTGCAATAAAGCTAATTTATATTGCTTTGATGTAAACCAGTTATTAAAATCCTTTCTTGCACAGACATAATGACTAAACTTAATATTATACCAGACAATATTTATGCTTAAAGTTTTGTAATAAGAATATGTAATTTGTATTAAAAAATGAGTTGAAAAGAATTTTGTTTTTACAAATTGATCATATGTACAGGTGCACTAATGATTAGAAGAACTAATAGATATGGTTACACATTAAAAGTTTTATTTTAAAGTATAGGAGTAGCAGAATTTTTTTAATTAGGCAATTGAGCATTCGCAGCTCTTTGAGAAGACAACAAAAAACTAAGTTTAAATTAAAAACACTCTTGCTTGCATATAAACTGACATGCATGTCAACTATGATAAAACACATAAATATGCATTCCACCTGAATTAGCTATAAGAGTACATTGCCTTTACATGAATCATAAATACTATTTAATATAATCACTTCTGTTAATGGTAAGATAAAAAAACAACAACTATAAATTAACATTGGATAGTTAAATGTTTTGTTGAACTCAGAGTTATCGCGTTATTTTAATTTATTGTTAAAATGGTTTAGTGTTTAAGGAAGTTTTTCAAATATATTTAATGTGGGCGAAAACAAAAATTTTAAACGAAATGGTTACAGAGTTCATTAATATATTGATATTTAACTGAGTTTAAAATCGATACCTGAGTTAATAAAATGGTAACAATCACTAGCCTAATAAATAATCATTCATGATGAGATGATATATTTATCTTAAAAAAATAACGAATTGTTATTAAATTCTGCGAGTTGTATATTTATAACGTTAGCTCGTAACAATACAGTATATATGTTAAACTTTTATATTATATACTATCTTAGATAATTCAATTAACTGATATATTATATGTTAGTTAATTCAATTAAATGATATAGATTAATTAATTGTTTAGATATTTAAAATTAATATTTACTATTTAACATTAAGTCTTGGTAGCCTATAACGCTAATGTAATTATAAAACTTTTACCAGCCAAATCTCCTCAAAAAGTTTTTGTTTTAATGCAATTAGTTATAATAAAGATGAATAAAAAGATACGAGATATATTAAATATAAAAGCAAGTCAATGTAAATATGTCAAACCTGAAACATAATTTGTTTCCAATTCTGTCTTGTTGAATTTGTTTTGATAAGAAACTGCCTTTAATAATAAAAAAATTTAAGGCTAAATTATTATTTAAAAATAAAGGTCTCTTTTCTTAAAGTAATATAGCTTAAAAATTGTTTCTTGAGGTTATTTATAAATATTTATAAGTTTATATTTTAAATGTATATTAATATTGACAGAATTTACTGTATATAATAACTTTTTTTTGACTATCTGCAATAATAAATAAATCAAAATAAAAGTTCGGTTAAAATAATTTCACGTAAGCGTAGACAGCCGATTAATTTAGTTCTATATCTTATCTACACCAATGCACTAATCTAGACCTGTGGCTAGTGGTAAAATACTATCAATCACAAGGATCAATGCGCTATCAGGTTCACTAAGAAAAAGAATATATTGATCTTAACATTATATTATCGTTATAAAGTTGCAAAAAATGTAGCATAATTAAAAACATTATATACTATTTCATTTCAAAAGATTTCATCATCTTATTATTGTTATAAATAAAAATAAACAATTATTTTTATAATGAGAAATACAGACTACATAAAAATAATTACTCCACTTTTAATTCAAATGATTAGTTGCTTGGTATGTTATGTGACATTACAGCAACAGAAAAATCAGGTTGATCTTCTATCCAAATACTTTCAGCTCTCAAGACTGTTAGCTTATTACTACACCAAACAAACGCTTTTGTTTAAAATTTCATTACAAACAATTAACAAAGACAGTTTCCGTTTAATTTTGTTTTACATTTGTCTAATTTGGTTTTTTTTTTCATCATCAACCTTAAAATGTTGATTAATTTTTAAATAATTTGTGAAGATGTTAATTCTTTTTTTCAGGGACTAATCGTATGTAATTATAAATTTAACTATAATTCAATTTTTATAATTATAAAGTGTGGAATTCTGGCCACCAGATCTTAAATTTGAAGTTATGATTTTATCTGTAATAATAAAAAGTGATAAATAAATAAGAAGAAAGAAAAAAAGTAGGATTGCACTTGTGAAGTAAATCATAGTCAATGAAGTAAATTTTATTAAAATCTATTCACAGATATAATTTGATAGAAAAGACTAATAGATTTAAATTACTTTAATAGATTAAAACACTAAGTGGCAGACAGACTTTGGTACTAGTACATATAATACCCTCCACCACTTAATGGTGGTGTTTTTTGCCCAACGCGCACCAATATAGAAGATGTTCACTGGACAACGATACGGACAAATACGGTAAATTTTATAAATTCATATACGATCTTTTAAATAAACATTTATTTTATTTTATATACAGTCTTTTTTTTTATACATTTCATCGTGTGTTGACATTTTTCAAACTACTTTTAAGCTATTTACTAACCAACATTATTGACTAGAATGTAATACTTACAGTTTTAAATTACATTATAAATCTCAGTGCATAGTTCTGGAATATGTGGAGACAGGGACCAATGTCTTTGACTATCTGAAGGATCATCCAAAAGATGCACTACTCTGATCAAACCAACACTATAAACATTATAAATACTATTATAAACACTATGGGCCGACATTCTGCAAAGTATTTGTAAACAATTTACGAACCAACATTATTTTATAAAATGTAAAAATTAATTTTTTCTGAAATTGAGTAATTACATTTTAAAATTACATTATAAATGTTGGTGTGTAGTTCTGGAATGTGCAGGGCGGGGACCGATGTTTTTGATGATCCTTCAGATCATCAAAAAGATGCAGTACTGTGATCGAACCAAGCTTCTGATTTCCAAAACAATGTGCAACCTCAGACATTTAATTTGTCTTGTAACTGTTTTCACGCAAACATGCCTTTTTGCATGAATTCTGTGAAATTGTGCTCATCACTACCCTTTTGAAATTTATTTAATATTCCAAGCTGTGTAGGGAAGTGTGGCAATGGGCTTACAATTATTAGTATGTAATGATTATTACTTCAAATGTACATTACAAGAGTTATGGTCAGTTGAATTCCATACACCCTCACATGATATGGTAGTGATCTGTAAAATGTGCACAAGTGCATAGGGTCACAAAGCACATCAGTGGGCTGTAATATATGTGTGCAACACAATATACTCACACAATGGCTAATATGAACATTACTGTTCTATAGGCCATAGTGTTAGCCTAAGTTAGGCTGCTAAAAGAGCATATTGATGTGCATTGGCCGAAAACCAGCGTCATAAAGCAGTCAAGTGTATTATATGTACTAGTACAACTTTATAAGTGCTATTAGGGTTAGGGTAACTTTAATAATAGGCAGGAAGTCTTGCCAGAATTGAAATAAATTTAATAATTATTACTCTGTTGCTAGTTCAAAACTATTCACATTTACGAAAGAAAAAGAAAATGCATATGACTTTATTGCTCAGGAGTTGATAAGAAACTCGAGCACCAGACCTGCAAACACCAGAATTAATCCTGGAATTTCCCAGTCCTTGTCGGATGCTCTACCAACTACACCAAACCACACATTTCAGGATAATACTAATTCTATCATAAGTTTGCGAGATTCAGGGCTTATATAATGCAGGATATTTCTGTAGTGTAAATTTCACTACACCACTCTCATGCAATGTAGGGATTGGTTTCTATCCACTTTTAACACCTTGTGGAGGGATGTAATCAAAAACATATGAC
The DNA here is from genome assembly GCA_028023455.1 of Epiperipatus broadwayi. Classification (NCBI taxonomy): domain Eukaryota; kingdom Metazoa; phylum Onychophora; class Udeonychophora; order Euonychophora; family Peripatidae; genus Epiperipatus; species Epiperipatus broadwayi. Next base: position 298,361 of record JAQFVV010012602.1, on the reverse strand, counting down.
CCAAGACATGTGAAAAAGATCTATGATGCCCAAGATGCATATTTCATGCTGAACCAGGCTCATCAGTTGGCCTAGACCACAATCTTTTACACATATCTTTATCATTGTTCAGTGTATATATATAGCAAATTGCTACAGTTTAATCCCTAGTCTAAAGAATGACTAATAAAAATTATTAATATATTATAACTTACATAAATCTCATACTTTTTATGACTGTCTTAAATAGTTTTAAATGACTTTATTCAATGAACATCTTCACATTTCTTTATTTTCAATAATCTCTTATGCACGGAAAAAAAAAAACTTAAAACGATGAGGGTTGTTAGCTTGTACTTTTTAGCTAAACATATTTCTTTACTACTGAGATAAGTATTTAAACAAAGAGAATTACTTTGTTTTATTCTGGCTTAGCATAGCATAGAGTAGTGGACCCAAAATATCATATCCCAAACAAGTGAATATTTGATCGACATGCTGTTTTTATCTTTTTGAAATTGTTGTTTTTAATATGTTCTTAAAATAAAAGGATCATTATTTTTAGGACAGTAGAAACTACTAAATTAATAAGCTAGTAACATAAACCTCTACAAATGTGCTGTTGGGTGATTTAGAAAACAGCTTCAGACTTTATATGTTTGTTATATTTTTTAACTTCTTAGTTTTGTTGTTGTCGGGCATGGATAAAATTGGAAAATCTCAAATATAAATTTAGCATAAAGAGCAATATTATTTTTTTCAATCATTCATTTTTCTTTATTGTAAATTTAAAATCTTTTACAAAAATAGATTGAAAAGTATATTCCCATACATATTTATAGACTAAAATTATGCAAAATATAAATCTGGATTTGCATAAAAGATATTAAAGCAAGTTAAGAAAAGCAGTCCCTAAAAGCACTAACAATAATTGCTATAATGTTGATAACTTTTAACTTTAAAAGTAAATAAAAATCATAGCAATCATATAGATTTAATAAAAAAAAAATCTGTAAGGGCTGCATTCCACAGCTAATATCACCAGGAAGGGTTTCCTTACTGAACTGAGCTTATGTAAATTGTTACAAATTATTAAGAGTAAACTCATTTCCACAATTAAAGATCCAAAATATTAAGACAAATCTAACTCTAAACTCATAAATAACTTGAACTGAACAACGTTGTATATTTCTTGCAACATCACAAGAATTACAAATATAAAAACTATTTGTTAATCAAACTCAAAATCATTTTGTCAACTCTTTAGAAAAACTTAATACTGCTGAAATCATAAATTATGTGCAGATGGATATCTTTAAAAATTAGTCAGATATTTAAAAAAAATCCACCATTGCTATTATTGCATTCTCTTGTTTTTAATTTACACTTGTGTATGGGTTAAATGTAAATAGATTATTACATTTTAATTGAAGAAAATCATGGAGATCAATCCGTTATGCCCAAGATTTAAAATTCAAGTAGAAATGGACTTTTTTTTTTTCCAAGTGGCATTCCTATAACTAATTCACCCCACTATCCAGTATTGGTTGAAAATGGATATATAGTTATTTTTATCTAAAGTTTATAAAGGCCTAGCTAATTCCAAAACAAATCTAGTTTAAAAAGCACTATGCAATACGAACCAAATGCTTGTTTAATATTTGAGACCCAGAAAAGCAAGAAATGGTGATAAATTAAAATAGGCAATACTTTATACTTAACATGTAAAAGATCAAAAGTCACTAATGAAAATAGTACAGTACTTAGCTCATTCACTCACTGAACTTATTTTTTAAGCAGGTAAAAATTTCCAAGAAATCTTAGAATGTTTTTAGATAGACAACTTTCTATTAACCGAACTAGTCATTAAATTATTCGTCAGAAAGCAAATATCTAGCTATTTTTATCTAGAAGATAAACAAAAGAAAAATTATCTTAAATCTTCATTCACTAGCAAATGATTAGATTGTTAAGTAATGCTCACTATTTTCCTTTGGAGGAATTCTGAAGAGATTTGTTGAAAGAACGATTCAACAACAATATATTAATATTTTTTTATTAATAATTATAATGGTTGAAACTGTGATTAATTAGAATTGAAATTTAACTAAATATTTTGATTGTAAATTTTTATTTGCATCCATAATTATAAAAAGATGAATTCAAGCAATCATCTGTGAATATGGATAATGCATGATGGAGTATACTCTTCAGATAAGTCTAATTATGAATTTTCAATCTTAGAACTTGTAGCTTATCATTTTTGCAAGGCAATGCAATGATCATAATAAGTTAAATATGCTTTTACCATAAAATTGTTGCATTAAAAGACTTATGGGGTTAGGAAAACTATGGTGAAAAAGTCTCATCAAGATGTAAATTTTTAGCTATAACTTTATATATAGAAAGCACAACCTGGATAATTTTATTTAATTTTTCAAAAGAATAATTGTGAGAGATAAGGGAAATTAAAAATTCCATTTATGATTAATTCAATTACTATTGATAAATATTCAGAAGATGCTAAAATTACTTAACCTATATAACTCTAACAAATTACTATCCGTAAATTAAAACTTATTACAATTAAAAATAAAATAAAAATATATTGTTAGAAATATAAAAACACTGACACAAAAAAAAATATGTGATATTATTCAAAGCAAGACTTGCAAAAATTTATATTAAATAATTTTTTCATACTAATAACAGCAGTTAGAGCATTGAAGCTAAAAGTTAGAAATTAAGTTGATATTGTTTGAATAAAATTTAAACAATGTTGACAATCTCAGTAGCATTTTTCCAAAATGTCTTAAAATTAGTTTGATGTTTTAAGTTTCTTATTGGATCATTGGTTATCCTCTTTTTATTTCACCATCATCCCTTCCAAACATGATTAGATCTACTGATTATATGACATTTCAACTCTTGTTGTTCAAGTAAAAGTTTAAGTCTTTTTTAAAACTCATTCTTTTAATACATAAAACTTCAAGAAAAGAGTATGATATTTTAAATTTTCTATATTTTTAACACTGCATCTTATTACATTTATTTAACACTATAATAATTCTTTCATATGGTGTAAATATTAATTGTCATATATAAAATTAGATTATTAATTTATTATACATTATCTTATATGATGAATTTCTTTGTTAAATTTAAGTATGCTTGTATACATTTATTCTTTATGCTTACTTGTTCATAGTCAAAAAAGAGACAAAATTTACAAAATAAACATATTATTTAAATACCTATCTTTCCTCTATGTAAATGAAATGCAATTATTATAATTCACCTCATTTTAAAGTAGCTTAATCACTATTATTGTTTTATTATCTTAATTATCAACTTTTCAATATCAATTCAGTTATACTAATTTTTTATTACTCAGTGATATTGTGAATACAGATTAAATGATTGTTGTGTTGAATCTAGATTTAGAATATTCTAGTAATGGTAGTAGTAATAGAAGTGCTACTACTATTACTACTAATGCTACTATCTACTAATACCACCACTACTGCTGCTGCTGCTACTACTACTACTACTACTATTACTACTACCATTCCATTACACACTACCACCACCACTACTACAACTACTACCACAACTACTACTACTACCACTACTATTACCTACTACTTCTACTACTCATTTGATAATATTAGTCAATAGTATATTATTTATTATTATTTACTATTAATGCTAAGTTTAAAACTAATAAATTTTAATTTGTTTATACTACTAACTTCTTTTCTTAATTTAGCAACTGGGCTATTAATTTGTGTTTCCAAATAATTGCTTTTATTTAATATTGATCTATTATTTCTCATTTCTATATTTTTTATCAGATCATAATTTTTTATTTTCTAGAGTTATGGTTAAAAATTAAATACTGCCTAATGCTATACCAGTAATTATAAATAAAACATAAATTAATAGAACATTACAATACTAGACAAAAAGAAGTACTAAAATTCTTTCACAAAATGATTCCATCTATTAACAAATAAAATATATTTATTAAAACTATTTTTAAATTTATTCATATTTCTATTTTTAAATAATTTACTATATCTTTATCACTTTCATAAATAATGTCTAATGTATTTTAAAATTCTTTATCTTTAAATTCTTTAAAGCAACTATTAATTTTAAGAGTAGCTATCTTCTTAGTTATATGTATATCTTCTAAATTCTTCGAGTTTTATTTTCAATATTTTTATTATATGGGCTTTTAGCTTGAAAATCTATAATTTCTTAATGTTGATTAATGTTTTTCTTCTTCATTTACATCCTTTTTAATATTTGCATTGTTGACATAAGATGCTTTTTCATTTTTAAGATTGTTCTTTTGCACATTTTTCTAAATTAACTTTTAGACAGCTTATATTTTGTTTTTCTTTTAAATTATTTAGAATAGCTGTATTTTAATTAACTTTTAATTTTCATTATAAGAACAATTTTTCTTGAAGTATTTTTATTCATTTGTTTTGTTTTGAGTCTTATTGTATTTGATTGTCAATAATTTTCTCTATTTCTTTTACAAATTTCTAATGTTCATTTGATGATTAATACTTCGCAGAGGCAAAACTCTCCATACAGTAATGCTATTCAGTGCAAGCCAGAGTAATTAATGAATGCAGGAAAGTTTGTGCATAAAATCCCTATCTAGTGCCTCCTCATCCAATATCCCCAAACTAGTTTCTAGCTTGTGGCTTTCATCATTGAGGAGTCTTGAATATGAGACCACTGCCCTTAGATCTTATATCTAATGCAACCTTCCAGAAGCCACCTTTTTCTTTTTTAGCTAATTATAAAGTTTTGAGTTCAAAATAAAAACACAATAATGTTTTCAATTCAAGCTCATCAGCTTGTATTGTCATATAGATCTGAACTCAGTTCAGCAACTGTACTTTTTGGTATCTTTGATTCTTTAATAACCACAGTCACTATAATCCTATGGGGCAGGATTGCTATTAAACTGTAAACACATGACCATCATTCTTTATGCTTATGCAAGTTTTTTCCACAGAGGAAAATCCCTCCATACAGTTGCACCAATCAGTGCAAACCTTTCTGTATCCATTAATTATTCTGGCTTTCACTAAGTGGCACTGCTGTATGGAGAGTTTTGCCTCTGTGAAAACAACTTGTATAAGCATAAAAAATGATGATCATGTGATGTTTGATGTTTAATACTTTTATTGAACCTTACTAATTTTTTGATATATTCACCTGTTCCTACATTTATATATTTTTTCATTTGATTATCCTTATATTTATTAATATCGTTCACACTTTACTATGAATTTACTTTAAATCCCATAATTATCTTTTGTTTTCTAATCAATATTTTTTTAAACTTTATTATTAATTTTCTCTTTTCTTTTGCTACTTTAATTTTTATTAGAAATGATACCTTCTGCTCCAGCAAAAATTTCTATATGTTTAATATCTTCACAAAAGCTACTATCCTAATTTATATTATCTTCAATTTTATTATTGAAATAATTTTCCAATTCTGTAGCAGTAATTTTAAATTCTTCATTTTCTTTATAATTACAAGTCATCCATTCATCTTGTTTAAATTCATAAGAAATTTGAAAATTTCTATCATTAACATTTTTTATTGTACATATAAATTATCTTTACTCTCAACATTTGATAATAGATCTATCTCAAATTTTCTTTATAGTTATCTACCTTTTGTTTATATTTTTCAACAAGTCTTGCCTCCATAATATTTTCTACTTCTTTATCAACAGTATCTATCATTTTCTGAGCAGTTTTGTCTATATTTTATTACATTATATGATTTAAATTCATCAATTTCATTAAACTTATAATCTCTTAACTGTGGAATATGATTTATCTATTCTCATCTTCATTAATTTCTACATCATCATTATGTATATCATTTACATCTTTTTCACTGTCATAAGTAACTTGTTCTCATTAAATACTTTAACCTTATTTTTTTTTAATTTTGAAATCTCATTACCTTTAATGCTTTTTATCAATATTTTCTTCAACTTCATCATTAATATACTATAATATTGTCTTCTTCAGACATTTCATCTCATTCACATTTTTCAGATATATTAATCTCACTTTTAAAAATTGTCAAATTTTTATTATCTTCTTCAGAATATATTATCATATTCACTATTTTCTTTTTTATTTACATTGTTGATACTGAATGCATCATATTCAGATTCATTATGATGCTTATTTTTTCTGTATATTTTTATCTCTTTACATGTCTTTTTTAATATATCACCTTTTTTTTAATTTTATGTCAAATGCATTGACCCAGAAGCTAATATGGGCCAGCCACATGAAAAGTAGCTATGCTAACCACTAGGCCATCAATGCTTGACTATCACTTATTTTTTGATAAACTTTACATACAATTCATTTTCTCTGTTCAGAGTATCTAATATATTAATTAGGGTAGGAAATTTCTTTAGTTTTGATTTTGCCCGTTTGTTGTTCTAGCCTATATTTGCTACTAATCATATATTCTTCCTATTTCTTTATTATTTTCATCAAGATTCCAGGTTCATTCTTGTCATTTAAATCCAATTTCATTTCAATACCAGACATTTTATCTTTTCTATATTGTATCATTTCTTATATATTTTGTAATATTGATCATCAAATTGCCCTACTTCTTTATTGCTAAACATTGTATCTGATTGATCTTTTATTGGGATATCACCTTCTTTAGCTAATACTTTCAAATTTGTTATTTGTTTATGGTAAATATTTGATCCATTTCTGTCTGCAATTTCATCTTTTAATTAAGTTGCTGAATATAATTTTTTCAAAATTTACCCTCATGTTTTAATGTCAGTAATATGATACCAAAAATTAATAAACAAAACATGAAAAAAACAACAACAATATCTATGTTTTTCATAATGGACATCTGAATATAATTTATTTTTTATCTTATTTAATTTTAATAAGCTCTAAACAAGCTTTTTTAAAATTTTTATGATAAATGTCACTACAAGAGAAGGCATTCAAATCATTTATATCCATTTATTGTCCCCACCCCAGTTTCAAGCTATGGCTTTTTTCAGTGAGGAGTTAGGACACGAAATTCAAGAAACCAAATCAAGATAAAGATTATTTGAATGCCTTCTCTTGTAGTAGCATTTATCATACAATTTTAAAAAAGTTTGTTTAGAGCTTATTTGCATGTTTTCAATTTTACATATTTGTAAATACAACCTATATATATATATATATATAAATATATATATATATATATATATATATATATATGTCATGTGACATCTGATTTTATATTTTACTATTATTATTTTGTTGTTGGGTGCTTTGGCTAAGCCAAGCCTATTAATAAATAGAGTATCTGAATTAAGTTCAGGCCCATATTATTTTTCAGTTGGAGAACTGATTTTAAAGATATGTAGATGTTTAAAAGTTTCATATCTTCTTCTTAGCAGTTAATTATTAGATAAATGCTTAGCTTGAGTTGGTTTTTTGAATTTGGTGTCCTAATTCCTCACTGAAGAGAGCTATAGCTCAAAATCGGCCTGGGGATGGGGACAATCATAGATAAAGATGATTTGAATACCTTCTCTTGTAATAGCATTTATCATAAAAATTAAAAAAAGCTTGTTTAGAGCTATTAGCATGCTTTTAATTTTACATATTTGTAAATACAAGCTATATATAAGTCATGTGACTTCTGACTTTATATATTACTATTCTTATTTAATTTTATAAATTGGTATTATCTCAGTGATGTAAGTTAGACATTACCTTACTTTAATAAACAATTTTAATAATTATAACAATGTAAGACTTTTCAACATGGCTTTACATATCTTACTACTGTGGAAATAGAATTCATAACATGTGTTGGTTTTATCATTAAAAAAGATTAGATTATAACGATGATTTTTTTAATAATTTATTGCTGGGCTGTAATTTTTAACAGCCATGCATTGGTTGCATCAATATAAAAAAATAATTAAAAGCAAACAAATGGCTGGAATGGTTTAAACCTATTTGATCATTTATATGACAGTGGGTAAAGAAAATCTATCCAGGATTTTGATATTATGAAATGCTCATTTGAAACAATTTTATGAAAATTTTAATGGAAAATGAAAAATTAGACTGTCTAACAGTATAAGATGAAAAAATGTCATTGGGAATATATATGAAATACAGTATATATATATATATATACATACACATGTGTGTATAAAGTAAAGCAAGCTAATAGTAGGATGATTTGAATCATTTTATCATTTTACCTGTTCTTACTCACACATGTGAGATATCCTAAATTTACATTATATAATAATCAGTATTTATTGTAATGATTCCACTGATGCCTTGGATCTCTATCTTACTACTGTTTATTCCATACATATATCCATTTATTGTAATCTCAAATTCAATCAGTATTTATCCAAAGAATTAATGAGACTATTATAAAAATCATTTATATTATGACTAGCATTCTTATATAATGTACTATAATTAGAATAGTATGTGTTTTTATAGGATTAATACATATTGAGGAAAATCATATTATGATATTCATATTGTATAATTCAATTTGATATCAATGGAAAATGATATAAACAGGGTTTTATAATAAACAATTTATGAATAAAAAATAATTATAACAAGAACATGGCTTTATAATCACATTTTTTTCTTTAATTAATATTATTTTTATTGACTTTCTTCATGGAATTACATATTTACCTATTACAATACAGGCTTATATTCAAATATAATGTAATTAAACTAAGATGTCAATGAATATAATATTACCAACTCTATATTTAAATAATAATTATACATATGTAAGTTTATAGTACCTGCATCTTTAATTTGAAATCAATGCTTACCCATTTTGTTGTAGATTGTTATTAATATTTATTATAAATAATGGATAAAAAGTATTACCAAAATTATTTGTATATATACATATATTTAACTCAAACAGCTACACAATTATGTTATATGAATGCATGTGTCGGAAAGATTTATCAATTCTCTTATTTTATTATAAATAAAAATCAAACATCTGTATTGCAAATCATGATTTCACATGGTATATTTTCCTTGCTACTGTGTTTTAAAATAAAATGAAGCAAATGTATTAATTTTGCTTGATTGTTAAAACTAATAATGATAATGCAGAGAATAATCACAATATGATTAAAGATGACGTGAGTAAAAGATGTACGGACATATTGTTTTTTAAAGATTTATTGCACATCTTAGAAGAAAAAAAAAGTCCAAATAAATTACAGATTAGCAAAATGTATTTATCAGAAAATTCATCAGTGATTGCTCTGTGGGTGCATATACTTCTAAAGGAAGAATACAGAGCAAAAAAATTATATTCCTAATATAAATATTAATATATCTCAGAATATTCTTATTCTAATATGTTTTTCAGAATTATTTTCAGGCAGGCTCATAATATAAACTTGCAAACAGACTGTTACTTTTCATTTGCAAGTTTATTAAAAAACGATTCATTAGGAGTCCTGCAAATAATTATTAGAATGAGAATGTTCTGATACTATTGTAATCCTACATATTCAAACAGTAGTTTATTTACATTCTGCTGAAATTAAAAATATATATAAAGAAATATATCTCTATAGCATTTAATGTATTAAGATGAATATCTTTCCACTTTTTGTATATTTCTAATATTATAAAAAATAATTATAATTATTCCATTTATGACTGTGTTCGTGTGTGAGATTCCTTAATGTTTACATTGATATGAAGTTTAAAACAGGCAAAACTTTCCATACAGTAGTGCCACTCAGTGCAAGCCAGAATAATCAATGAGTAAGAAATAGTGATCATGTGATGTTTAGTGGTTTTAGGTGACATTTTAATGCTAATGGCATAATGAATTAATTGTAATTTTTGTTAAATGTATTTATTTTACATGTATTAAACAACTAAGTAATATTTGTAGCTATAAACTAAATTGGATTAAATAAAAAATACAAATATTCGAATATCATTTAATCCTATATATATTTAATTTGCAGCTAAATTTAATAAAACAATTGAAAAAAATAAACTATCTATAATTATATTTAAAGTTTTGTTTCAGTCATTTGATCAATTTATAAATGTTAAGAATTTAACCTTTATATACGTTTTGATTTTTCAAAACATAAACTTATATAACGAAATTAACAAACAAAAAATCAACAAAAATGTTAAAACCTTTATAAACATGATGTTAAAGTTCGTTTGTGAATGTTTATTTTAAAGTGAAATGTTTATTAAATGAATTGCAATTAAAGTCAGCTTACCTGACAATCTAATTTAACAGATAATAGCATGATGGTTGAATACTTTGTTTTTAATGTAGTTTGTATATATTTATAGATATCTTATGCATGTGATATATATTAATTAGCACTATTATGTAAAGATTTAGGATCTTAGTAAATGTTCCATTGGAAAAATTTATTTGATTCTGAGTCTATCGTCTTAAAATAAATGATGATGAATTCATCGAGTGCATATAATTAGGGAAAGAAGACATTAATTTTACATGATCATGTTAAAGATAACTGATAATTTTAGTTATTATATTTTCATAACAATAAAATAATTATGTATTTCAAATAAAACTATAAATTTAAAGAGATTTATATGATTAAAACAATTGGTTGCTTTTTTTTTTTTTAATCAATTGTAACAAAATATATTCAATTCTAAAATAAGATAGGAATTAAAGTTCACTCTCCAGTTGACCAATTTATAAAAAAAAAACCAATAATAATAATAAATCTTACCTGTACATGAGCATAGTAATATCTGAGGAAACTTTATTACATTAATAATAATAATAATAACAACAACAACAAACTAAAAAAGAAACAATAATGAGAAAATGCATTAAATAATCCTCCAATAATTGTGATGATTTAAAATTTACTCCAATGAAATATTGATAGTTAAAAAATGTTTTAGAGTTCTTGGGAATTTACAAACACTTTTAAATTAACAGTATCACAGATGATGTAAAGCATAAATAATTTCATTTTGCAATACAATCCTTTCTGGAACACAACATAAAGATTAATAAATTTCTCTTAGCATACCAATCTATATTTAACACATTGATCTATTTTTAAGATTGTTTATAATTTCTACATTTATTATATTTAAGATTTGCATTGATAATCCATAATCTATGAGTGGCATTTTAATATTTAACTTTCCTAATCCATTATACATTGAAAGGTATTCAAATATTTAGCATTGAAAAATTTGTACTGCATTTCTTTAAGCACTGTATACAAATTCATAGTTTTTTATATGCAGCAATTTAATTTCATTTGAACAAATATTATAATTTTATCCAAAAGATTAGCATTCATTATTTTTTTAATTTGAAATATATAATTACTCTATTCGCTTATAGATCTTTAATCCATTTTGCTAATGGTTCTGATCATATATTGCTCAAGGGAAGAGTTTATTATTCGTAATAAAGCAATTCTCATTAATTTTTAAATCAAAGTTCAGTGTTTCTCCAAGTGACCAGTTTACAGAGGTGTATTTGAGTTGAAAATTATTATTTAAAATGTTTTCTTTCATAATTAAAGATGAGATAAATTCACAATATAGAGATGTACATGCACATTTTTTGAATAAAAGAACAATTATTTTACCATATTTTTGAAAATAAACAGCAGCAACTTATTTGAAATTAATAAATATAATTTTCCAAAATATATCGGCTATTTATCATTCCTGCTAATTACAAAGTTCATTGATCTGGTTGAGACACCATTTTATAAGTCAATTTATCCATTTCCTCACTAACAGTTGACTAATAAATTATATTTCTTGAAATAAAGAATTAATAAATGATGGTTTGTTTCTGGTTTATTTGTTGTCATTAATCTTTTTCCTAGAATGATGAAAAAAAGTAATTTTGCCTAGCAAAGGCAAATACCTGGACTAGTTAATCTAGCCAATCATCATGTAGATGACAAATGAAATGGCTATTTAAAAATTTGAACCTGTTCAAGTCCTGAATGCAATAAAAATTTATGAAGACGGTCTGGATTATAGAATATTCTCAATCATCCATTGAAGTTTTTTGGTTTGTCCATGAAATATTGAAAGAGATCATCATCATTACTGTCAGGCAAGATGACTGATGCTAAGATTCTTGAATCATCATAGTAAAAATTTTATGAACAACTTTAAAAAAGAAGAAAGAATAATAATTTTAATTTTTCAATTGCTTCATCTTTATTTCTAGATTTAAAAATAATATTACAAACATTTATTTAAAATAAATAAATCATAAAACTATAAAGTGTCTCAGATATTTATTCAATTAAATTTAAATTAACCACTTAATGAATATCATTAAACAAATGTTCTAGTAAACTAAATCAATCTTTGCTAAATTTAAATCTAAGCATATAAGCTTTTTGCACACACACACACACACACACACAAAATATAAAAATGTAAAAACTGTTTATTTTGCGCATAAATCGAATGTAATTTAAATATAATTGTTTTCCCTCAAAATATTTTAATGTTTTAATGTTAAATTTATAATTCTATTCTTTATTTCTATATACAATTAGTTGTTTTGATGTATGTGAGCAGTTCTATCTGTTTATACTCTTTGATATCTTTCTTCCTTAACATGAATAACAATAAAATATATGCTATGTATTTTGTATAAAGATCGATAATAAAATCTGCTTAGTAAACTAATCAAAAATGCTTTATAAAATTATATTTTCTCAAAACCATTAGTATGAGAGACTATTAAACATGATATTGATTATATTCTATGCTAGCGATGAATATACATGCTTAATTATAAAAATTAAAGCTAACAAAATTTTTTTAATTTTAAATTTATAATATTCAATTTACAGTGATATTGTAAGGTTACGGTATATATTTTTGGTCTTCATTTATTCATAGTCAAAAAAATTATATATAATACAGATAAATATATTAGTTAAATATCTAACTTCCATTATATAAACAAAGTGCATACAAGAAGATTATAGTCTTTATTATTGTTATTATTTTTGTTACTATTATGTTATCCCCTTTCAGTAACAACTCAGGTAAACTACTCTTTTATTACTTTGTAATTTTATGAATATAATTTCTTTGTCATTGTATATATATATATGTGTGTGTGTGTGTGTCTACATGGTGTGTGTTTGAAGTATATTGACTTCATTGGTTATAATATAATAGAGGTCGACCATGTAGCAATAGTTATTTAATATATTTATTGCAATAATGTTGAATATTTTAGCTTTGGAAGTCTATTGAACTACAAAAAGTATATTAGGTTTCTTTTTTTCTATAGTTATCTTATTATAAAGAGCACTTTTATTTCACTTTGAAATATTGAACAGTTAGCCTAAAAATATTCTTACAGATTAATTAAAATTATGAATTCAGATGCTATATGCTTCCCATTAAATAAGAAATAACTGTGTATCAACAGGTGCAGCCATCAAGAACAATAACGTAGAAGCTGCATCAGACATAGCTATGTTTGTGCAGGCAGAGATCATTAAAAGTCTATCAATATCTGAATTCAGAACTTGAACTCCTATGATGAAAAGAGTAATGTATCTGAACTTTGAGTATATTATTGTTGCTAACTATTACAAATATTATCTATTTTATCTCCTACATTTAATTTATACTGAAAATATTTTATAAATTATAATCATTAATTTTAAGTAGAAGTAGATGTGTTTATAAATTAATATGGCAAGAGATTGCTATTTTTTAATAGTTATGCCACAGTTCAGTTGGTAAGTATATCTAAAAAGAAAAAATATTTTTATAAAGTAATTACCTTATTATTTCAAACCCTCACCAAGCTCTTAAAATTTAGTATTTTAAAATCAGAACTAATAATAGTTGCCATTTCCACTAGCCTTAAATTGTAAAAATAATAGTTTAATCATTAACATGAATAGGGCAGATTAATGACCTTTGGATAGTATAAAACACGCTGCAATGACAGATTAAAAGAAGTAAGATTGTCCTTTTAATAGTTAACAGTTTTAAGCAAAATATCCTCCAAGTTAGAGGATAAGCAAGCATGAGAGGATAATTGGTTATATTAAATTTACTTGAGCAGATATACTTTTATTTCCATCTGTTTTGTCTATGTATAATGTTCATTTATATCTATAGTTTTGTTTATTCATAAGTGAGTGTGATACCGTTTGCATGTGCCAGTCACTTGTAGTCATTAACTTCCTTTGAGCAGTAATATGTAGTAGATGCATATTCCTACCACATAGCATATGCATTGCTTATATATATATATATATATATATATATATATATATATATATATATATATATATATATATATATATATATATATATATGAAGGGGAAGATATATTGTTTGATATCATTTGCATCTGCCTGTCATTCTATTTAGCATCTTCCTTCAAGCAGTAATATATGGTAGATGCCCATTCCAACTATATACCATATGATTCATTGTATATAGTCTTGGTTCATAAATGAGTGTAATGTAGATGCTGTTTTTTTATTATCTCTGATACATATTTAGTTAAAGTTTAGTTATTTACCTGCATTACAGCCTGAAATGATTGATCATAGTCAATGATTCTAGCATATCCTGAATCTGTAAGATTGTTAAGTCTTAAAACTGTATTGTGATCAATTGGATTAGTAATTAGTAATGATGATTAGTCTGTGCAATGAATCTATATCTGTCCAGAGATAATTAAAAAGATATTGTGCTATATATCATTTGTGCATAAAATAATAATCTCAATAAATCTCTAATTGTATTAATTTGTATTCAAACTAACACCAAAAAATGTTATTATTCTAAACTTAATCCCAAGTAAGAGACTAATAGACTAATGTTTCCTGTGGATGCTGTCAATTATATTATAGTTTATGTTGGATTAATGTATATAAATTGTAATGTCTCTTTATTTTTAGCATTTGTCATTATTTGTAGTCAATAAGTTTAATTAAAATATGATAGAATCTCTTACATCTAATTGATCTTAGTGGCTACAAAAAAAAAGTTTTTGATCATGTGATGTCGGAAAGTAGAATCCTATGCAAATTCCCCTTGGGTGATTTTCATTTGAGCTCTACATTTTAGACGTGTTACATATATATATATATATATATATATATATATATATATATATATATATATATACTGAGCTTCAGATTATTGATTAAGTTTAGAGATCATTGTTGTGATGGTTAGATTATAATAATGTGACTAACTTTTTTACTTTCTTGTCACTAAGAATGTTATACATTTTCTGACTAATATTAAATAGTTAGCTCAATCCTGAACATATTAGAACAATTTTCAATAATCTAAAAAATTATTTGAACTATTCCAAGATTAACTACTATACCATAATGCATTTTTAGAAAAATGTTATAATATATGTTATCAGTGATTTTTTTTATTAAAACATATTTGAGTAAAGAAGAACGGAAAAGAGCAGATTATTAGGATAAATTCTTATAAATACACACATACATATATAATATGCAATACAAAAGAACTGCAATTAACTTTATAAAATTTACTATACTAATATAATTATAAACATAAATATAAAAGAATATCCAGCTTGTGGTATGTGAACTATCTCAAATGACATATAAAAATGGCATATCATGACTGTCAGCCTTCACATTCTCTTGGAACACTCTTCTGATATCGTATGTTTGGAGTGACAATTTTATGCATAGGTATAAAAGGGTTATATAATGAAGAACACATTTTGATTTTTTTCTAGGCAAAAAAATCGCTTTATGGAGCACCATCAATGAGTTTTATAGGTAGATTAGTTTCGCTAGCCTTAGTACTCTTCTAATGCTAAGAAACCAAGGATGTCCAACATAGTCACCAGAGAATTGCTCTTATGTACACACACCTATAAAATTTTTATGACCAAATATAAAATGTATTTTAGAGAATAAAAATTATAAGCAACACAAAAAAATTAATTTATTAATAATTTAATATTAATAAATATGAAATTAACAATTACTGGTTATTACAGCCCTACCTACATACCTGCCTGCCTACCTACCTACTCTATCTACCTATCTCTCTCCCCCACTTTATATATATATATATATGAAGCTATATATATATATATATTGAAGCTATATATATATATATATATATATATATATATATTGTGCACATATACACACTTCATGTTCACATATTAAAAAGTTCAAACAAAATTTAAAAATAAAAGTTTTAACACATTTTTATAAATAAAAATTAAATATATATTGTAAATGCACAGATAGAGCTATACAGTATAATTAATTATAAAGTTATTTTGTGTTAAAAACAAATTATTTTCTAAAATTTAAAAAGATAATTGATTCCAAATTTAGCTTAAAAGTGGTTCAAGAAAAAAAGATGTTTTTCTTTAAAAAAAAAAAAAAGGTGGAAATGACACTCCCTATAGGAAAAGTAATTAAAATGCTTGTAAACAGATTGCTAGATTAGATTTTAAGAGATAAATGATTAATATGATTCAATTAAAAAGGCTGTTATTCCCACTCAAAAATAAGAGCATGTAAATTGGATATTGGACAAATAAACTCAGACCTCAGTGAAAATAATAAAGTTATCTATACGGTATACCCAATAAATTAAAGGATCCAAATGACAAGAGATCTATCAAATTTTACAGATAACTACAAATCATATAAATAGTGTTGGAAATTACATTCATTATTATCTTTCTATTATTCTATCTTAATCCTGCTAGTGATTATTATTTAGCCAGTATTATTCTGCTTTAATTAAATTTTATCTGTTAGTTTCAACAAGTCTATCATGCAAGAGTAGAGAAGCCATTGTTTGCCTTGTTCTGTCAAGCTTGCAGAGAGCAGGCCAGAAAATCCATTGCTGAGTCATATCAAAGAAGCCAAAAACAACAGAAGAAACTGTCTGAAAGTAGGTCTGCTATGTGTTCACCTTAAAAGAGAAAAAAGCTGATGTTCAGTGCTACAGGAAGAACCAGCTACCAAACCCAGTACTAATTAATATCTATGCATCCAAAACAAATGTGAATTAGTGACTTAAACCTTCATCTACCATAGCTATGGTTTTAAGGATCAACTCCACCAATAATTAAAGACTGACCCTGAACTTTTGAAGAATAACTATAAAATTTAAACTAATCTTTAGTAAATTATTGTCTCCTATTTAATGAAATATGTTAATAAATAGTTATTTACTTAAACTATTTGCATGCAGGTATGACAAGAGATTGTAGTTTATTCAAATTTAATATCATACCACAATTTAGTCAACACTAATTGTAATAAATTAATTTATATAAGTTAATTAGCTTGTAATCACACTCTCTTGCCATGCTATTTAAAAGTTGTATATTAGTTAAATAATTATTTTCACTTTATTTAGTTAATAAATGTTTGTTAAATCAGTAAAAGTTTAAAGTTATGAATGGCAGGCAAGCCTGCTACATAGACAAGCTAGATTGGGGTTCTGTTAAATAGATGTCAGTTTTAGTGTGTATTTGAATTATTATTATTGATAATAATATATGGCTTTATCTGTCAATTTGGGTTATGATTTACATCTGATTCTCATTCTTATATAACACCTTAGTATTAGGTGTTCGTAATACCATTTACGACTACTGATCTCTAACAATCATTATTTTGTTTAAACAGTGATGTTTGTTAGATGATTAATTTCTACCACATGCCATCTATTTTTCTTTCATACATGTTGTGTAGTGATACATATGTGACTGCCAGTCACTGTATGCTGTAGAAGTTTAATTCCTATTATATATATAATCTTTCCATATAAGCATATTTATTAACTATATATAATATATATATATATTCCTATTATATATATAATCTTTCCATATAAGCATTTTTATATAACTATTGTAATGTAGTTTTCTACTTTTTCTTTTCCTATGTATTGATTTCTATTATAACATATCATAGCATTTACACCTTTTTAGACACTTTATCATTACTTTTATTTGTATTATTTGTATTATACTAACAGTTTCAACTGTCCTGCAGTCATCATAAGAGCTACAATATTCAAATATATAATTATACAATTATTACACTTATCCAATATATATAATTATACACAATATAAACAAAAATAATTATACATTTTAATATGATCTTTATAAATATTTCCCATTTTATTACCTTATCTTCTAAATAATTTTATCAATATTTTATATTAATTTATTTTATATCACTTTATTTTATTTTTTAAATATTATTTAATATAATAATTATAACTTTAACATTTTTTTTACTATTTAATGGATATTATCATTTTTCTTATATTATAAAATCAACTTCTAATCTTGTCTTATTTTTATTAAATATTTCTATCAATTAACTTTACCCACATTACAAATTTTTTTTTATTACAAAAAATTAACTCAACTGACAAAAAAATTCAAAATTTGTATTTGTTTAATACTCCCTCTATTGTCATTTTCTTTAACTTTTTTCTTTTAACCTTTTCAAATTTTAATTATTATTAACAATTGTTTATAAAATTGTTATTCTTACCCTGAAATCTCTTAAAAAGACTTGGTTTTATACTCTTAATTATGATTGCTTCTTTAATTTTCCTATCCCTACTATTATTTGTGTAATTAATCATTTTTATACAATCTTTTTCAAACCTATGACCTGTTTCTAATGAATGCAAATAAATAGGTGATCTCTTATCATATTTATGTTGAATTAATCTGGTATAAATTGAGTTCTTTGTTTCTCCCACATAATTAGTTTTTATATTTTCACTTTTACATGATTTGCATTCAATTTTATATATGCTATTTATGTTTTTTTCTACTTTTCTTACATATTTATTATCTAATATACTAAGTATATTCTTCCTTTTTTTTAAGATAGTGAATAAAAGAAGGAAGAATATACTTAATATATTAGATAATAAATATGTAAGAAAAGTAGAAAAAAATATAAATGGCATATATAAAATTGAATGCAAATCATGTAAAAGTAAGAATATAAAAACTAATTATGTGGAAGAAACAAAGAACTCAATTTATACCAGAATAATTCAACATAAATATGAAAAGAGATCACCTATTTATTTGCATTTATTAGAAACAGGTCATAGGTTTAAAAAAGATTGTATAAAAATGATTAATTACACAAATAATAGTAGGGATAGGAAAATTAAATCAATCTTAATTAAGAGTGTAAAACCAAGTCTTAATAAAGATTTCAGGGTAAGAATAACAATTTTATAAACAATTGTTAATAATAATTAAAATTTGAAAAGGTTAAAAGAAAAAAGTTAAAGAAAATGACAATAGAGGGAGTGTTAAACAAATACAAATTTTGAATTTTTTTGTCAGTTGGGTTTTTGTAATAGAATCAACAAGTAAGTAATTTTTTGTAATAAAAAAATAATAATTTGTAATGTGGGTAAAGTTAATTGATAGAAATATTTAATAAAAATAAGACAAGATTAGAAATTGATTTTATAATATAAGAAAAATGATAATATCTATTAAATAGCAAAATAAATGTTAAAGTTATAATTATTATATTAAATAATATTTAAAAAATAAAATAAAGTAATATAAAATAAATTAATATAAAATATTGATAAAATTATTTAGAAGGTAATAAAATGGAAAATATTTATAAAGATCATATTAAAATGTATAATTATTTTTGTTTATATTGTGTATAATTATGTATATCAATATGTGGATAAGTGTAATAATTGTATAATTATATATTTGAATATTGTAGCTCTGATGATGACTGCAGGACAGTTGAAACTGCTAGTGTAATGCAAATAATAAAAATAAAAGTATTGATAAAGTGTCTAAGAAGGTGTAAATGCTATGATATATTGTAATATAGATGTGAATCCCTATATTTTACAATTATATTTTATTACTTATTGCATATCATAACTTGTAATTGATCACAACAGTCAAGTAGTAAGATTAGCCTTAATTTATAAGCTTGTATCAGTTAGCATTAGAACAGTGGTGATGATAGTAGAAAGTAGTTAGGTGTCTATATAGTAGATTGGAATCTATTCAAACAATCAACATTAATAGTATTCTAAAATAGTATCAATTATTTTAAACCTTTACACCACTGTATACTATAACTGTGCATAATTAGAATTAAATGCATTTAATAAAATTTGGAAAGATTTATTTACTTTAAGTTAATTTATGAATTAATTAACCAAAGTCACATCAATGTATGTTTTGTGTTGTATATCATGAATAAATAGTGTTGTCTCCATTATTTTTGACAATTTTTAATCTCAATTGCAATCAATCACTTAGGTAAATATTTAAGGGTTTCTTGTTTCTCACTGACCTTAGTGAGCGTAAAAGAAAAAGTTGGTATTCTGTGACATCAGAATATGGAATGCACATTTAGATTGCCCTTGGGTGATTTACATGTGGGTTGTACAATTCTGATAGTTACAATATTGTAATAGTAAAAATGAATTATTTAAGATAATATCTCAGTGTTTTGAGTTTGAACCTAAAATCATGATATATTATAAGATCTTCCATATTCAGTAAACATAAATATATAGTTATAAATATAGAAATACAGTATATCCTACATATATTTGTGAATCTTATAAATCATGGTTTAAATCTATATCATTATTCAACTACAAGAATGATGATAATGGTTTTATGATCACAATTATTCTAAAGTATGTTATTTGTTTTTGCTTTTTGGTGGAAGACACTCTGGTACCAAACCTCCTCAAAAGAGAATATTTATTTACAATTAGATAAGATAATGATTATCATGGTTCACATGTTTTCAGATTTGTGGAAATTTTTATGACCTAGCATATATAATATTTAAACTGCTGGAAAAAAAACAATTGAATTAATAAACTAATAAGATAATCATTTATTAATAAAACAAATGTATATAATTTGATTGTAGCTATAAAATAATAATTTCAAATGTAAATTTCCAATAGAGCATAAAATAATTAATATAATTTTAATAAATAGTTCATATCTCATTTAGTGTATTCACATATAGATAGAAAGTCAATCACACAATATTTAATCTATCTTCAACAAATAGTTCATCTATTTAGTTTCTTCCTATTAAGTAATTTCATATTTAGACATAGAAGTCAATCACATAATACTTAATCTACTTCCAATAAACAATTCATATATTTAACTTCTTCCTGCTTAGTAATTTCATATATAGATATAAAATAAAATATAAAATCATTAATATCTTTTTTTAACCAATCATTCACAGATTTTAGTTTTACTTTTAGGAATTCCACATATGTGTATATATATGATGTGAAACATAAGTTCTCAGTAAACTTTTAGTTTGAGTTTATACTCCTAATTCAAATGTAAAATTACAGGATAACATCTTACAATAAATAATTTTTTTTAATCTTTCCATATCTATAGTCTCTTTTCAATATTATGGAATGAATAGTTTAATATGTTAAGGGTAATTATTACAGACAGTCATTTTCATAATTTTTCTGTAACATATATTTCTTCTCTTCACAGACTGGATACATAATTTAGCTTTATATTAGTATAGTGCATATAAAATACCTATAAGTTTCAATAATTTAGCTACATAATATAGTTCTTTCTTTTTACTGGAATATTATAAAAGGTGGCAATATAATTTCACCTAGACATTATTTACTGAACTGGACTGGAATGCACATTCAGGGTTTTCTGATGACATGCTATTTGTTCTTGCCTAGCCTTTTGTATCAAAAAATACTTATAGCTTATAATGTAAGCCTTGCAATTTCGATTGTCAGCAAGGCAAACTCTTTTCCACACAATACTCACTTCCACTGCTTTAATGTATATTTTGCAGTTTGGAATCTGTAAATCCACCCTGGAATGAAATTGACTTCTGAATGACTAACTTCTTATTGTCTGCCTTTATTAGTCATTGGGTATGCTATAATATAGTTTATCTTTTTTTTGTTATCTACAACACCTACCATAATAGCTAATCTACTATCTCAGAGCTCAGAAAAAAACATTCACATGATCACCATTTTTTTATGCTAGCACATAACTGTTACTAAAACAGGTAAAACTCTCCATACAATAGTGCTTTCTTTTCTTTCTCTATTATGTATTACAATAGATAAATTCTTTTCTGACTTTTATTATTTTATTTACAATTAAAAAAATATTGTTAATTCTTAATTTTTTTTCCTGGATTTAAACTTGCCCTACAATTCTCTATAAAAATCAGTAAGATTTTATTTTCAACTTGATTCAAAATAGGGTGAAACCAAAAAGATCTTAAATGCCCTTTAATTTATGAACTGCATATTTTCTCTTTCTTTATTGTATATATGTATGCATAAGTGCACACACATATTATTCTTCAAATCTAAATATGTAGTGGTTACCCTTCTGCTACTAGGGTTATAATATATATATGATGCAAACAAAGAAATGAGTAAGGAAATTCCATAAAATAATTAGAAAAATATATTATACAGTTAAGTTCCTAGAAGACTATCAATTAATATAGACAACTTTAAGCTGAAGTACCTGTTCAGCAGTAATTTTTTCCTTCAGTTTACTTAGAACCAAAGAAAATTCCTATGCTACTTCTAACCAAGATCTATGGAACTAAACTCAGAAAAATATTTTTATAAACATGAAAATGTAAAAAAGTTATATCTTCTCTAACATCCTGTAAATATAAATTCATATTTCTCTGAGATCTGCATATGTCACATTAATTTTCTTGGATTAATTATGATGTAAATAAAAAAAAATGTGTGAAGAAATTTCATGCAACAACCAGAGAAATACACTCAGTAATAATGTTGCCAGTTAATTATGAGTTACTGTTCACAACTCAAAGCCAAACTGCTTGATCTAGTAGCCAATAATAGTTTTTTTGTCTATTGAATTTATTTAGAAACAAAATAAAGTCTCCCTTTTATTTTTATTCCAAGATCTTAAAAATATCTAATTTTAAACTAAGACTTCAAGTTAAAAATAAATGAGAGATCTCCGTTTGTTCCTAAATAAACTCAAGACAAAAAGTTATTATTGATTACTAAAACAAGTAATTGAACTTAGGGTTGTCAATAATAATTGTTAGATATCTAGCAACACTACTGCTAAATATATTTCTTTAGTTATTATATGGAATTTTTTTACTCACTCCTTTGTTTTCATTATAATTAATCCATGAAAATATTTAACGTATTAATTTCTCAGCAGATAATCAATGATATTTATGAGATATTAAGAAAAGATATGATTCTTCTAAATCCTCATGCTTATAAAAATATTTGTTTGAATTTAAATCCTAGACGTCTCCTTTTGTTTTTAAGTAAATTCAAAACAAAAAAGCTATTGTGTCTACTAATGTAAATAGTTTAACTTAAGAACATCAATAGTAATTAATAGCTATCTAGAAATAGCACTGCTAAATATATTTGTCTAGTTATTACACAGAATTTCTTCATTTATTTCTTTTTTATATCATAATTAATCTGCAGAAATATTTAACATATGTATATATAATAACAATAAAAATAATAGTAATTAACTATTATATATAGTCTTTCAGTCTACAGAAATATTTTCAGTTAATTACTTAACTCTCTTCAACTGCTGTTAAAATTAATGGCAGTTGAAGAGGGTTGAGTAATTAACCAAAAGTACTTCTGCAGATTGAAAGACTAGGTGTAATAATTAAGTACTATTATACTTATTATTTTTATTATTACAATATTTTTTAATTAATAGACATTTTATTTGTATTATGTAGATATATATTAGTAATCATAAGCAAAATATCTATACATATTTATTTCTTTGTCAAAAATTATGATGTAAAGAATATCTAAATTTACCTATTTCTTTTATTAAATACTGGTAGTAAAACGTGTATTCTTTGCTTTTATTTTGTATATTAAAATCATGGTGAATTTCTCATAACAATTTATAAAAAAAAAAGAAATAACAAATAATAAATTTATCGATAAAAAATAGAAATATTAAAAATTAAGGCACTAAAATATTTAAAAATACCTTATTCAAATCATATGATCTTATAAATGTATGTATTTAGATTTTATAAAAGTAAATTTTTTATTTGTCTTTTATTGTATCGTTATTCATAACTTCATTTTAAAGCAATTTTAATTTATATCCCATATACAATTTTAATTTATATTTTGCGATAATAAAATATATTTATTTTATTACAAATTTATATCCTAAATACATACACAAATTTGTTAATTAGCATTTCCATATTTCTGATATCATAAATTTCAAAAGTAAATTTTTTATTTGTCTTTTATTGTATCGTTATTCATAACTTCATTTTAAAGCAATTTTAATTTATATCCCATATACAATTTTAATTTATATTTTGCGATAATAAAATATATTTATTTTATTACAAATTTATATCCTAAATACATACACAAATTTGTTAATTAGCATTTCCATATTTCTGATATCATAAATTTCAAAATTGATTTAACAATCAAAATTTATATATATTTAGAAGATATTATTTTTATTTAAGGAAATTCATTTATTTTAATTCTAAATAATTAAGTAAAAGATAAATCAATCATCTTTTTGCATTCATCGTGTGATCGCACATTCTCATACTTTTACAATATACAATTTTATATTCGAAATTTGATCATATCGTTAATTTATCATTCAACTAAAGCGTCATTTGAAGATGTCTGACTAGTGCTTTAATGTGAAATGATAGCTCATCGCCTTCCCTCTAAAATAAAAATGTTTAGTCTTGATAAGATTAAGGTCTTTTAATATTATCATAATTCAGTTTGTTTTCATTCACTTACATTTGCAACAGATTTCTTTTCTTTCTCGTTTTTCACTCATTATTTTTTCAATATTGCTTATAGTTCCGTTTTCTATACACTAGTCTTAAATATATTAAGACTTTACGTGGGATTATATGTCAACCAGTTTTCCAATTCAATTCTTTTTCTTTTTTTAAACAGAAATACTC
This sequence comes from Epiperipatus broadwayi, assembly GCA_028023455.1. NCBI lineage: Eukaryota > Metazoa > Onychophora > Udeonychophora > Euonychophora > Peripatidae > Epiperipatus > Epiperipatus broadwayi. The sequence continues at coordinate 273,216 of JAQFVV010012602.1, read as the reverse complement.
GATACTATATCTATTATGCATTTTATACTTAGTCATTTTTTGTGGCATCAAAGAAGCAAATGAGAATTATAATATAATTATCTGAATATTTGGTTGTCTTTTAAATTACTATTTCTCTTAATTTATTTATTAATTTCCTTAGCTGGAACTGGATAAACACATTTCTATAGCAGCACACTTTTTATCATCATTTCATTGTTGCAGTAACAAATATTGCTGTCTGCAATTTTTTACCAAAAGATTGTTGACTCACAAACCAAAGAATAGTACCTTGTGTCTCTCAAGTAATTCAATAGATTAATGATCATGATTTGGATGCAAAAAGACTAAACATACCAATATATACCTTACCAGAAATATTAAGTCTGGAACCTATACATGTAAATGCAAATATGTTGTAACTGGCACCCAAAATTTTAAATAAAGCTAAGAATTATGTGCCTGGCAAAATGTAAGAAAGAATGCATCAGGAATTGATCGTCATAGATGTCACCATGGATAAGCATCTCCTTTCATATCTAAATAATTCATGATTTCTTCTTGCAGTATATTTCCACTTTTTTCTACATTTTTTTTTTTTTTTGGTGAATTTGTTTCTTTTGATAATGCAGTACTTTCTATTGGTTATTATTATATGCTAATTTTCCTTTTTCTCAGGCCATTCTGCATCTGATTGTTTTATATATACTATGTTAAACAATTCTACAATTTTTTAATGGTTTTCTGTTCTCATTCATCATACTTAACTTTCTTTACCTAGGCAAATTATCCTTATTTATATGACTTTTTTTTAGTCTTTCTGATAAATCAGATCAATTTCCCCAACTTGCATGATATCTTTTATGTGATACTGGGATAAGGTGTCATTTTATGTTTTACTATCCAAACACCAGTTAGGGTGGGTTTTTTTATATTCTTAAAGTTAGTTAATTTTTTCAAAGGATGATTATGAACTAAATTCAAATTGCCCATGTGTTCAATATAATTTTTCTCTAAGATTTTCGTAAATATTAATTATTGTTAACTATATCTTAGCACATTCTGTATTCTGTAAGCACATTCCTCTTCCCTATTTATTATTACTATTAAATTTAATAAATTTGATTTTTATACATTAGCTTGATTCTTAAATCTATATTTTGATATAATATTCTACAATTTGCTTGAGTAATTTTTCTCTTTTTTCACCCCATTCACTTTAGTTTTGCAGTTGTCTCTTTCCTTAAACTTTTCTTGTTGTGTATAATTATATGTAAAATCATGTTGGACTACATTCACTCACTTTTAGACAAACATGTTCTTGTTCCTTTTACTTCTCTTTCTATATTTGAATCTCTTTATATACTAATTGCTGCTAAATTCAGTTGTTCATTTATTTATTTTCTTAGGGATTTTTTTAATCATTTCTGGATATTCTTATTGTATTCATTCATACAATACTCCATTATTGTGACCTTATTTACTTCACTCTTTTTTCTCTTTTAATTGTATTCTCAGTGTTTTGATAATGTTTTTAATTTGCTCTTCCATCTTTATGATTACTTCTTGGCTTGTTTGAAGTATATAGTTCACTTTGTCTAACATCAACTCTTATTATTCTGTGCTATCTTCTCTATTTTTGTAGTGATATATCATTTACATTTTTTAATTAGTTATATTCATTATAATCCTGTTTTTTGCTCCCTCTGCCTTTTGTTCCATTTTAATTCTTGTGATAGTTCCATCATCTCATGATACTTTTATATTACATTTAGATTTTCAACTTTCATTTCTTTTATCATTTACTCATTATCATATTATCTTATATTTTGATTCATTTCTTGTATTATCGTCTGATTATAAGCGTTATTGTAATCCATCTTTTAAAATGTTTTTTATTAACTTGCCTGTCTGTGCATGTTTCTGCATGTATGTCCACATTTTTTTAATTTTTAACAATGAAAAATGTTTTGTTCCCATTTAGAACTCAAGCTTACATCCTTATATATCCCAAGAAAACTCCTTAATAACAGAGCCAATGGAAATATTACATTTGTAGAATAAAATTTTGTTAATATTGATTTAACACAAACTTAAGAAATTAAATTAAGTAAAATAAAAAAATTATTTATAATGGAAACATTATATTTGTAGATTAAAATTTTGTTAATATTGATTTAACTCATACTTAATTAATTAAATTAATTAAAAAGCCAATAGATAAATATTTTTTATATAGTACATGATCACTTGATATTTAAATTTAGAATTTATTTGTTAGAGGGAGTATTTTTTATTTTCACATCTTATTATTAAATTATGCTTTTTTTTTTAAGTGTCATAGCATCGGCCGGGATACGAACCCACAACCCTGGCAACTGCCTGCAAGTGCAAAGCATTCGCGCTGACCTCTTTACCACCAATGCAAGAATTATGCTTTTTGTCAGATTTTTTTATAGTTTTAACCATTTTTAAAAATAATATGTAAATATAATTAAAAATTTAAAAAAAAAAAGGAATTTTTTTAAAAAATAAAACTTTTATGTAAATACCAATTAAAAGTAGAAAAATAACAAAGAAACCCACTTTAGGTTAAATTTGCCTTCCTTGGAAAATATCAAAGATCTTAAGAATCTACACTTGTTATAAAACAATTGGAAATTGCAGGAATATTGTCATTTCATAAAAGCATTTGAGACTCAAATGAATCATAAAAATCAAAAAAGCATTATTAATTTATACATATATTATTAATCTCTTCTATTTGTTTGCTTTTTTTATTTATCAGTTTTCAATACTTGTATTATCTTCTGATTACTTTCACATACCATCTTCTCATTATCAGCTTTATTATTAAAATTTTTTTAATCAACCCTTTTATTTGTTTAATTATTACTATTCATTTTTTTAGTCATGCATTTTATTTGTTTACTATTCTTCTCCTTATGAACTTTCATTTCTTTATGACTCTTGCTTTATGAATAAATGGTACATTCTAATTGGACATTTCCTTTACTTCCAGAGATTTTTATTGTCTCTGATTTTCCATTTCAGATTATGTTTCTGATTTTTTATTTTAGCTTTTAGTCTTAGTTCTACTTTCTCAAACTTTTTTTTACAAATTTTGTCTTAATATGTCATTGAATTTTGATTGCAATTTTTTAAATATTCTCAACACATCAAGGATCCTTTTTTAAAATTTAATTCTAACCAGTAATTTTAACTTGTCTAATTGACCATCATTTCCAGTTTAACTTAATCTGCTACTTTGCAATTATTATATTAATTCATTTTAAATCAAAGCTGTCTTTGCTATTTTACTCAAATGATTTTATTCACAGCATCAACAATTAGGATTGTCAAGTGTATGTATCAGAATGTTGGTGTACTTTCCAGGCCTTCATATATTTATGGGACAATATTCAGATACCATATAAAAGGAATGCTAATGTCATGCATAGTTATGTAAAGAGTTATATAATGAAAGACAACTTTTAATTTCTTTTTAGAACAACTTATAAGAATGCCACAATTAGATTTCCTAAATGGAGTGAATTTATCAAAGCTTGATATTAGACTATCATCATTCTATCATTCATGATCTCTGGATGCTTGATATGGTCTCAGAATATTCAGATGATTAGACATCTATACTTATATATCTAAAAAATGTATGACCCAAGTACACAATGTATTTCAGAGATTAAATATTATGCACAACACAGACATTGAATTTAATAATAATTTTATGTATAACAAATATAAAATTAACATGACAAATATTACAAAACAAGGCAAATATATATTTTTGGTAATCAAGATGTATTTACACATATCAGCATTCTATCCACAATTATTATAAAAGAAAAGAATAATTAAATGTACTATTTCTTTTAATTCATCAAATGATAGTGAGATATGTCTGTCCTGTATTTTCATTTTATATTTTAAATCAATGTGAATTTCTCATAGGTATTTATAAAAGAACTAATTTTAAATTTATAGTCTATATATTGCACTTGAAATGCACATCTGTGAAGCTATATTAAAAGTTTATAGTTGCTTAGTGTTTTCAGGAACTTTGTGCTTTCATATTGATAGCTTCACAGATATGCTTTTCAAGCACAGTATATAGATTACGAACCATAAGTGAAGTAAAAACTAAGCTGCTTATTAAATATATAGATAAAAATCTAAATATTAGAAATTAAGCACACAAAAAATATTAAAAATTTTTGTATTAAAATCATGAAGTATTTTAAATAAATATATTTGGATACTATAAAAAGTAAGTTCTTATCTATAGTTTATACATGTAATTCAGGTAGTTCATAGAACATAGAGGGAGACTTTAGTATATACATTTGATTTTATAGCAATCATTTTTGTCAAGTATTCTTAATTACTGGATTCTTTAGCATCAATTCAGAAGATTTGTAAATTTTGTTGGAGGCATCACATATTTATAAAGATCAATTGATTTTTATGCTCACAATTTAGTAGGCACTAATAATCACTTCATTTGGCACTTGAAGAATTAGCTAAAGTCCTTTCTTTATAATTACAATATAATTATTCATATCATATAACCATAGAAAAAAATACCAATTCAAAAGAGGATCATTAGCTTATGATTCTAAGAACCTTATCCATAATATTGAGGTGCACTATGTTCTGGAATACAGAATTACAGTATTAACAATTTAATCTGGAATATCAAATAGCTATTATCTGGGTAAATCTTCCTTTAGCAAATCTTTGGCTTGGATGACATTAGTATTTAGATGTTCTAATTTTTCCTGTTCTAAATTTGTGTTCTTAAGGGTAACTGTATTAATCTCTGTGATACTACAACTTTTTCAGATTCAATTCTACATATCATCTAACTCCCTATCTCAACACTCTTATTTATTTAAAATAAGTGTTACTTTGATAAACATGTTATTATTGACCCTAATCCTTTACTTGGCTTTTAAATTATTTTTTTATAAACAAATTAATTGCATTTTTTTGTTCATGTTAATTGCAACATGATCTATTTTGGAGAATTTTGTGGTAGCCTGGCAACAAGAGTTTCCCAACACCAATATGTGTTTGAAAAAAGCCAAAAACAATGCCCACCACAAATTCATATTTATAGATCATGCAAATAAATTTAGCCATATCTTTGAACATACCTCAGCCAGTGTGGTATGTTAAGATCAAAATGTCTCAAAACATAAGGCAAAGGAAGCTTGGCATATCACCACAATGCTAACACCATAAACAAAAAAGAATCCTGCTTCCTTCTCTCTAAAAAGTCCATCGTGTAAACCTATTTATTTACATATTCTTTATATCATACCATTCACCCACACTTTGTAGTTCTATTACTATGATTATGATATCATTATAAAGATATTGAAAGTATGCTTAGCATATTACATTAAAAGCATAAGAATTCAATTTTAAGTTGTTCTTATTTCTCATTTTGTATACAAATTTGATTTTCAAGCTTTTCTTAGTTTTTTATTCCAAGCATTTATTCTGAATTTTAAATTTATTGATATAGAAACTTAAACAATTTTGAATATTTTATGATATATGCATCACAATTTCATTTTCAATAAAATTTTAATTCTACCAAATGTATTGTTCAAGTTAATATGAAAATGTAACATTAACACTAAAATAAGTTTTAAAAGCACAGAGACAGCTTTTGGCAGATTGCTGCCTGAATCATAGTGTTATTGTTATCTTTTCATATTAATTTCAATAGTACAAGTTTTGTAGAATTACATAATTTTATGGAAAGTATATAACTATTGAGATTTAAATACAATTTTAATTGATATTTTACAATAGCAAAATATCTATTTTATAATGGATTTATATTCCAAATACATGTATAAATGTATTATATTATGAGGTTATATTCTGAATACATATACAAATTTGTTAATTTTCATTTCCACATTTTTGGTGTAATAAATTTCAAAATTGATTTAACAATGAGAACCCTCTCCATCCCCACTAAGAATTAACAACTTATTTAGTTTTTCTAAATAATTATCTTAATTCTTTCTCTACATAATTATGTAAAAGATAATTACAAGATTATTATAAAATGAAATCCCTTTTCTTTCCTCATTATGCTGCTGCACATCAATTTGCATGCACACACACACAAATTTATAATATCCAATTGTAATAGTATATAATTTCTAATGTTATCTATTTTTAACAATATGTCATAATTTTAAATTCTTTTCTACAATTCTGTCATATCATCACTTTACATATCTATTAAATGAAAGCTTGGTTTAAACATAGGCCTGACATATGCTATAATACAGAAATGTTAGGATGAAATGTTGTTCATCTCAATATATACTGTAATTTAATAAATTAAAATGAATTTATTTTATGCTACTTATTTCAAAATAATTATATTTTTACATAAAATTTCAAATTCATATAAAATTAAATAAGACTTACTTTAAATTTGGTGTGGATTTTTAATTGGACCACACAATCTGTGAAATTGCGAATATTATATGTGGACAAGACAATTCTTTTTAGATTTTTCAGACATCTAGGTATTCCCAAAAGTTTAAAATGATCAAATAAGAATTTTCATTAGCATAACCTATTAGGATTTTAAAATTGGTTAAGAGCAGATATTCTGTTCAATTAAACATTAGCATATAAGCATTAAATAGACACACTGAATGAACTAAATCAAAACACAAACAATGTAAACAATTTTAAATTTAGCCTATTAACATCATATTTAGAAATCTGTACAAAAAATTCACCAAGAAAGCTGAATAATTGCACAATCGATTCAATATTATTCCATATTTCTTTCAAAGGAGGAATACTCAAGCCTATTCATCCCATTTTATTGAACCCAAATATCTCACACTGTATATTTTATAGTGAAAATAGAAAATATATCATTGACTTCTACTTTTTTCCCACAATAAAAAAAGCTATTTTGGGAATGATGAATGCCAGTAGCTGATAGCAATACTTCTAACAATTTAATAATTAAAAAAAAAAGGGTTTCTTTTTTTTTTCCATATGTCATAGCATCGGCCGGGACACGAACCCACAACCGTCTGCAACCAACTACTTGCTTGCATGGCGGCTGCGATACTTCTCGGCTAACAACGCAAGACAAAAAAAACTTCTTGGCATTATAAACAAGTTAATAAAGTAAAACTTAGGAAATAATTCACTAGTCTATAGACAATCAAATAAGGCAATAATATGTAAACAGTCATATACTTAGATATATGAATTGTAATTGACAAGAGCTAAGGATAAAATATCGATGATGTCTAGCCTGAATGTCCGACTTATAAGAAGTTGTGTATGCAAGTGTGATAGATCAAAGACCAATATATATATATATCGCTCTAGGCTATTTAGTGAAATAACAGAATATATACAATCCATGCACAAATTTCTTTATTATAATATGAACTATATTACATGGCTATTTTTAAAATAGAAGACTGTGTTGTTAATTATTAATTTATTTGAAATAGTAGAATAGCAGATTTGATAGCTAAACATTTATAGTATTCAATTTAATGCTTACTTCCCAGCAACTAGCCATTCAATTATGCATATAATAAATCAAAAGGAAAAAAGAGGATTTTTTTTTTTTTGGGGGGGGGGGGCACTCTTTATTTTCAAGAGCTGTAGATTTTAAAGCCCTTTTTACTGAGCATTTATTTTTAAATATTATAGTACTGATGGGGAAAATTATCTAAAAATAAAACTTCATCATAAAAATTAAGACGAATAAATGAATGGAAAAATAAGATAGCAAAACTAACAATTTTTATTAGTCATTCATTAGATTAGAGATTATCCAATAATGAATATTTTTGTAGTGTAATTTTCACTATACCACTTTTACGCAAGATAGCATTTGCAAATCTTAAAATGAACTTTTTTAAGGATATATATATGAATTTTGTATATAGTGCATAAAGTGTATATTAATCAGATTTTATCTATAAACCTACTTATGTAACTATGTTACTATAATTATTATATCAATAATTTAAATGTATATAGTTATTATAATAATCTATACTTGTATAAATAAGTAGATTGATTTATAATTGTTGGTACAATCTATATTACGCCATTGATCGTAAATCTCTCAAAGCCTTTAAACCGCCAGATCTTAAATAAGCTACTTGATCCGATCAGACAAATTATTTTGTAGCGAACCGATCATTCACATATTCACTACGGTTTTGTATCTAATTTTGAAAGACCTCGTTAATTTAAACAAGAAAGAGAAAACATTATCATAACAATATTAATGTTTAAAAATAAAATCTTTTTTTAAATAGCTAAGTGAAAATAAAAATATATACCTTTTTTTTTTTTTTCGATGTTAAAATACCGTGAATACATTAAAAGATTATCGTGAAATGAAAATAGTGTTTGAAAAGTAATGTTCTGACTGGAATCTAAAATGTGTTTCTGCTGAAATTTCTAATCTGAGGTGTAAAGATTTTATTGCTTTGTGTAGGAGAATGATAACATTTCTTAGTGTGGTTCATGGCATTTTAAATGTGTCAGCTACATTGTGTTCTCAATACTATCAGAAAACGAATGGCTGACACATGTGTCTTATGATCGTTACACATCATTAGAAATCTTTAATATCCAACGATATTAGAGACCCCTATTAATGATAAGCAAAAGTTTAAAGTAAATGAGTGATGTCAATATTAAACTCTTTTTGATTAATGTCTTTAAGGTTGTTTTACTTTTTAATCATTAGCTTTACCTGAATTCACTCAACATTGATAAGTTGAATTCTAAAAAACGTCAAATACTGAATTAATGCTTATATATGTGCGTGTGTTTGTTTTCGTGCTATTTACAATACATAAAATGCATTATAAAGCTAAATATTTTGTTTAAAAATATAATAAATTTTAAATGTATATCTGTATGTGTTAAAAGGTTTTCTGTTAAACAGATTTTTATGAGCAAGCAATAAAATACTTAATCATCATTAAATTTTGTTTTGTTTTCCAGCAATTTTTAATAAAACGTATTATAATATCTCTCTTTCCAAATTCATTATATACTCACACAACTTTACTGGATTGCTTAAATCTCATTGCTATAAATAAATGTCTATCTTTTTTGATATCTCTTGCAAATAAATAAATCATTTCTGCAATATTGAGACCAAATTGATAAAGATCTTATTAAAATAGATCTCTAAAGTTATAAAAACACTATATATAAAAACATTTGAATTTGTAAATAGTATTAGTATATAATGAAGAAAATAATAAATGTATATAAAACAGAATCTAAGTTTAAAGACTCGGATAAAAAAAAGACTCTTGAAGTTTTGTCTGTACATTTTATATTTTTAAACATCTCCATTATTATATATATTTGCAATATACACAACATTTTTTGTTTATATACAGGATATCCATAAAGCCTGTGTGCAATTTAAAAAAATTATAACTTTATTAGTATTTATGATAGAGAAATTATGTAGAATATATTGGAAATAAGAAAATCTCTCTCTATATATTTTGTTGTTTTATTGTATTTTTATTAAGTTTCCACATATGACCACCATAATTAGTAATACAAAGGGTAATACAGTTTTGTAGTTCTCTAAAAACATTTACCAATTGATTTATAGTAATGCCTAAAATCACATTAGTTATTTTAGCTTTTACGTCATCTAACGATCGAGGTTTGATTGCATACACTACTGTTTTCATATGTCCCCATAAAAAAATCTAATGGAGTTAAATCTGGTAAACATGGAGGCCAAGAAATGGTCTATCTCTTCCAATCCATTTGTTAAGAAATTTCTGATTTAGAAACTGTCTAACGCACAGAGCAAAGTTGCAAGGAGCTCCATCTTTTTAAATACTGTATTATCTTTTAGTCCTAATTGTTCAAGCTGAGAATTAAAGTAATTCAGCAGCATATCTAAGTAGATATCACCATTAATAACACAATCTTCAAAAAAGAATGGCCCTATGATTTGATTTTTTTCCAAATCACATCATACATAAACTTTAGGAGAGTCTCTTTTATGTTCAACAGTTTCATTTGGGTTTTCAATTCCCCCAAAACTGGCAATTATGCCTGTTGACTTTGTCACTAATGTGAAATGATGCTTCTTCAGAGAACATTAAACTAACTCACAAATGCAATATCATGCCAAGTTTTTCATTGAACTGATGGCAAAAAGTTAGCCATGCATGATAGTCCTCTTCTAACAACATTTGATGCAATTGAATTTTATAAGATTTTGTGGTTTTTTTTTTCATAGAATCTTATGAACAGTGGACTTTGAAAGCCTCAGCTTTAGTGATTCTCATCTTAATGACTTTCGTGGACTTACCTTAAAGGATTGTTCTACAGATGCTTCATTTTCTTTGCTGACATGCGGCTTACCAGACTGTGGCTTATCATGGATTAAGCCTGTCTCTTTGAATTTTTTATTTATTTGGCAATAGAGTTCCTTTGAAGTGGTTATTTACTGTATTCAGTTCTAAACTTTTTTTTTTTACAGCAACAGTAGATTTCAGTTCAGCCAACCAAAGAATACAGTTTACTTTTTTTCAGTTGAAGCCATGGATCACATAATTTTTAAGTATTTTAAAATTTTGAAAAATTATTAAATTATTGTGTTGAAGAGTTACTAAATAATTTTACTTAAAACTGGATACATTAAGCTGTCTAATATTTTTTACAATTTCTTCTATCACAAATACTAAAAAAGTTATAAATTGTTTAAATTGCACAGGGACTTTATGGATACCCTATATATATATATATATATTGTACCAGTCAAAATATGCTTATCCATCTAACACGAGCTGGAACTCACAAAATGTACTTCAAACCCAGTCGAGCCCGAGATTTTGGTCAGGGACCAGCCTGGATTCGAACACACTCTCCAAGCCCCAGATCAAACACCTAATGGACAACATAACAATGATGGCACATGAGAATTAATTCTTAATCTGTGCCACTAGCAAATTGGAGAAAACAAAAGACTCATGGACTTAAATATATATATAAACAACTTAAATACTAAAGACATTCCAAAGATAAAATCTAATATATTAATTTAATAGGGGTTTTACTAATGAAATAGCTATGGGAAATTAGTGAATTGGATTGATTTAATAATGAGACAGAAACTGTTATATGATGAATTAAAATATATTTATTGACAATTGTTGTTGGCAAATGCACGCAGGCATTTTATTTATAAAGTAACATTACTCTAGGCCATTTAAACAATAATTGATATGTTGGCTATTATTTAATTGATCCAATATTATTTAATGGAAACAAATAGCCCTACTATATAACTAATCACTACATTAACTTTTATTAATTATGCCTTTTCATCATCAGTTCGAGTGGCTGTTGTACATGAAATCAAACCAAGTCTGGAGTGAAACTTAATAATACATCTGACTATAATAAATTTATATATTAAATATGGGCTTATAAAACATCCCAGATAGCTTTAGATCGAACGGGTTTTCAAGAATGCTTCAGATCAACGCTGAAGAATGCATATTAGGGAGGCAGAGTTGGCTATAACGATTTTACTAATATGCTAGGCACAAGTAAAATATGACAATAAAGTTGCTCTGTGGATGGAAGAATAGTTTTAGGGTTTTTATGACAAACAACGGTTTACCCAATAACCCGTCATCATGCTGCTAAATGGGAACCTTTATTTGGTTCATAAGAAGCGGGGAACTTACGTGATAATCTGGCCCGTAGCTCAGATTTAGCTACTGCACTACCCATAAGAGAAGAAGATGGGCTAGACTTACTGTGGCTCCATCTTATATATGTATAAAAAAACAGCACAATGAAAAAATATAAATAAATTCCACATCTGCCAAGCCGAAGTATATTATAACTTAAATATTATATATTAAAGAAACACTAGTTTATCAGATCAAAAGAGCCAACTCTTCTGTAGCATGAGAAATACGATATGCTACTGACAGGAATATATATATATATACAAACTTTACTTTGCCCATTCAATCTCTTTAGTTATCTATAACTAATAAACTTTTAAAAGGGGGAAAAGTATATTTAATAAGGGACTTCCGAATACTTTACTAAAAAAATATACTTATGATTACACTCCAGGCTAGTTTAATTTTTAGTAACATAATAATTAAAGGTTGAAAATTTGGATTTATAAGCCACATTTTATATTTATATTAATTAATTTACTAAATAACAAAATAATAACGAGCAAAAAGGGTCACCATTATTTATAAATTTGGGTTTCGAAACAGCGCGCTAAATGACGCTATAATAAAATAATAATATGAGAATTTTAAATTATATCTTTAAAAACATATTCTATAATTAAATGCATGCCATTTCGAAACATAGGCATAATTAATAATGATTAAAATAAGCAACAGAAAGGTAAATATACTGCAGTGATTAATTTATATAGCAAAATATTAATTAACAAAGAAATTTAGCAAAAGCATTTCATTTATAGATTTTAAATATTATTTGGAAAACAATTTAGAAAGAAGTTACAATAATATGGTTAGCTAACCTGATTTTGAAGAAATAATGATTGTTTTGAAATTCACACAGAGGTCTGCAATTTTAAATAATATTAAAACAGTTCTATAGCTGGACTGGAGAGATTCGAGCTGGAACGAAGGTGAGTTCTTTGGCGGCTTATGGTATGTTCTTATTCAGTTGCGAGATGATTTAAAATGGTGTTGGAATGAAGGCAAGTCCCTTTTAGTGGCTTACAACATCTTTTATTTGGTGTAAGCTTGTTGGTTGTTGCTTCGGCGTTGGATGGATTGAACTTGGCGTTCCATCACGGGAACGGCAGCAAAATTTTGCCTGACTAGCAAGACATGGTAAAATTAAACAATTTTCAGCTTCTGATATTAACAGCTCTTCGAAAGCAAGATGGAGTATCCTTCCCGCTTAAAATAAGTCTTATTTATACCTTTGCACCAAATCTTAACACCTTTTTGGAATTTCATTTGCCTCAGGACCAATTGACTTTTAATTAAACAAAATAATATAATTCAATTTCTACAACAGATAACGTCTCCGAGGTGTTATTTTTAATTTACTTAAAAAATTATTAAAATATATAAATTATATAATTTGATTCAGTTTCATTAATTAAATTCCTTTTTTGGTGTTATAGAATGTTATAACTTAGCAGAAGGAACGGTATTCTGATTCAATGATAAAGTCTTTTGTTGCAAACAAAAATCAATCAGTAAACTAGATTTTACTTTTTACCCAGGGTGCGGTCCCTGATTGATTTCTTGTTTACACAAAATTCTCATTTTTAATTACAAACGGATGTTTTTTATTTTACTGAAATAAATAACTTTTAACATATTTGTTTTTACAATATTATTTGTTTATATAAAAAAAGTAAATTTAAAGAAAATACTTTAGTTTCAATTATATGTGTAAAACATGAAATCAGAAAACCGTTAAATATATTTTAAAAAAAAAGTTTCACATTATATCTTTTTATTTAAACTTAAATATATATATAAATCATTTTGCCGTTATTCCAAGGTTCAAATTATCCATCCACATACGAATATAATTAAGAATTGACTGAAAATTAATAAAACATTTTATAATAATTTATGAGCATTTCTCCACTATAATTTGATCAAACCTGTCAAATTATAGCGTGTTTTCGTATGTAAATGGATGATGCAATTCAAGCGGCCATTATAGCAGAGTTTTCCCGCTCGACTTATATACAACATTTTTACATTTAAGATAGGTTCGAAACTAGTTCAGACGAGTAGGTCATTAGGTTAATGGTGAAATGGAAAGGGATTGGAGGTTTCTGTTCAATATATATATATATAGGTATAGATAAGTAAAACAAAATTTAAATAATCTATTGCAAAACAATGCTTTTCCAACAACTTGACTATAAAATATGAGGACTTTAGAAATTTTCCATATATTTTTTACCTTGTTACCTAAGTATAGCTGAGTGTCATGGATGAGTATCTGGATTGGTTTATGGTTCAGTTACTTGAGAGAATATTTCTAAGTCTATTTGAAATCTGAAAAAAATACAATGTTTTATTTTAGCCTAGATTTAAATAAATGAACATGCTAGCCAGATCTATTGTTAGTTACACGATTAGATTTTTATGTAAAGTTTAATTAATTTCCCATATTACTTTAATTAAATATTCACACAGAGAACTAAAATCACAACAGAAAGTTTCAAATTAGGAGAAAGTCGTAATATATTCTAACAGTAAGGATGGGTAAAAGGGGTCCTTTGATTTCAGGTACCAGATTATAGTAATATGAACTTATGAGTTGAGGCTCTTAAAATTCTATTTAAATTTGTATTGAATGAAAATAATGTTTATAAAATCTGAAATTATTTATAAATATTAATCGAAAATGAGGTTTGCTGTAACATATATTTAAAATTAAAGGCGATTTTATTAACTCCAAATATACTTAAAATGAAGATAAAGAATAATCTCAGGGAATTGATAATAATATTAATGTGACTATAAATTGATGTGGAATGAATTTACTACTACAAACTTGTAAAATGAAAAAAAAATCCAACTTTTATTTACATCGTTGAGAAACAATAATAAACAAATGTCATTAATAATCTACACGACTTCGATTATTTCACATCATTCAACTAATGAAGCTAATACAATATTTTATAAATAAATGTTGCTACATGAAAACTTTTCATAGAATTCAAAATAAAATCTTTAAGTGAAACAAATAAAAGGATATTATAATTTCCCAGCACCTAAGTCAGGGGTCCCCAACCTTTTTTCACTTAAGAGCACATTCTATAATACCGGCCAGGTGGCGGGCACCATTTATTTTTTCAACCAGGTGGGGGGCACCATTTATTTTTTCAATGTAAATTTATAGTTGGATATTGTTAATAATACACATAATGTACAAAAAAATATTTATTTCAAAAATAAAATTTTAACTTATAATTAACATTTATATTTTTACACTGTAAAAGTATAGTATGCCCTACAATTTGATTACAATATAATACAATAATTTATAAAAAATTTTAAAAATTAAATTTATTTATATCAAATAAATAATTTTTTATCGTGTTTGGATAGCGGCAGGCACACATAAAATGGTCTGCAGGCGCCATGGTGCCTGCGGGCATAGGGTTGGGGACCCCTGACCTAAGTTATAGACAGTGATGAGATCCTGTAGTTTGTTCTCACCAGATGAAACAAATAATGTAATATGTGCTATCTAATTACTCAGATACTCATTTATAGTATATATGCACATAGATATATGTTTAATAAAATTATGAAATTTGTTTATCTGGCTAGTAAATATTATCTCCAAAAATTTTAATCAATGAAAAAAAGATGCATGCATAATGTGTAAAAGAGTTCTTTATTCCAAATCCCGTGATTAATGAAGCTTGATATGAATAGTGAATGAATTGGCTCCAGGTGGTTATTTCTCCATGCTAGGTCAATTGTTTTTATAGTTCATAGGATGATGCAATTTTTTTTAGAAATTTCCATTTGGTCCATTGAAGTCATAAACAACTTCTCTCAGGGAATTCTGGTATAGCAATAGTAAATAGTTTATTCTATAATGGAATAGATTTCCTCTCTCTCAATTTCTTAAGAATGAACTTCACAAAATATAATTCATCATCAAAATTTTGAAATAGAATTGATAAATATAATTCTTTTAAAATAACTATGCCTAAACTTTTAAATGCATGTAAAACCATGATTATCACATTTATGGTCAAAAATTGGGGGATCTAGGCATTTTAGTTTTTATTAAGATTATTTTTTTGTGACTAAAATGTAATTGAGTTGGATAAATCCATAGATGTATTTTGAGTAGAGTTTATATATTGAATAATTTGTGGAATTATTGAACCATTTCTAAGAATTACTTTCCAAATAAAGTCTGCAAAAATAACTTATCTTTCTCATTATCCTCTCACATGGATTTGATTGGGGGTTGCAAATAGAGATTAATATTTGTTTTGTACCTTGTTTTTTCATCCACTCTCCTCACTCAGAGGGTAAAAAGCATGTGGCATGGTCAGTTAGAATTGACTTAGGCTTTTGTACTAACACAAACTGAATGTCAGATTTCTTATGAATCAATTCTGTGCATTAAACCTTTGCACTGGGTAGGCCGATACATGCTTTGCAAATAAGTCATATGTTACTAGTATGAATTTATAGTGGCAATATAATGGTAGAGGCATGTAGAAGTCTTTAGCTCGAATTTAATTTTATCAATCCAGTATAATAGATTGAAATCTTCCTGCATATGATTGATTTGCAAATTTAGTCTTTAAGCAGATTTCACAGGATTTCAGTTTATTTAATATGGTTATATACATGTTGGGTTAATAAAATAACCATATTACGTGTTCTATTTTCCTTGGGCCATAATGTCTATAGATGCAGTGCATGTAATATATTAGTTTTTCTCTAAGGCAAATTGGGGTCACAACTCTCCAGGATATATTATCATTTTCTATAACCTGCTATGTTAGTAACTGATTTTGCATTTTGTAACTGGGCAAATTATCTTTAGTATTTATAATCATGATTGTCTAAGGTTTTGCTTTGTTTATCAAATTGTATTATTATACTTCTTAATTCATAGTCTTGATACTGTCACTTGTCTAAATTCTTTAGTTTCATCCAGACTAATTCATCGACTAACAGTGAGATTGCTGTTACATATAAATTATCCATGTTAATGTTATAGGATTCTAATTTGATAGGGTTTCTACTGAGTATATCCAGGACTATATTTTGCTTGACTTGGCAGTATTGTACCTGATAGTCAAATTGCTGCAAGAATAGGCTCTATCTGACAAATCTCTCATTATTTAAATATCCCTTATTTAAAAATTCAAGACCTTTATCATCAGTGATTATGATAATCTGTGAATCTAATAAAACACTGTTTTAGTTTATCGAATACCTACACAACTATGAGGATCACTTTCTCCATTGTTGGGTAGGGTAATCATTGACCTTTAAATATTACTAAGAAAGTATAATGTGGCTATTGCTTTTCATCTAGTTGAAACATAATTATGCCTAAACTACATTAACTACTGTCAGTTTGGACATAGAACAGAGTCAGGAAATTGGAATATCATAATACTAATGCATTCAAAAATTTTGCTTTAATTAATTTTATTTCTTAGGTGTACTTAAGTCACCCCCTCCACTTCTCTTCTTTTTTTAGTAACGAGAGAGATGGATTGTATCATATGCAAAATTTTTCTAAACTCAGTGATAGACCAAAGAAAGGGTGAAGATGTTTTTATCTAGGCATTCATTTAAAAAAAATTGTAAATGATAAAGATGCTTATCAATACTTTCTGAGATGATGACTATGACATCAACATACATAGCAATGGCATTTTTAGTCCTTTCAGATAATATTTGGTTTAAGCAATGGGTTTGGTTGGTCTACCATTTTATGGAGACTGAATGACATATGGCAGAATACATGTCTGCCCCTCATATGTAAGGGCAGTGTATTTTTGATCTTCAGGATGTTATTGTATATGCCAATAACTTGCTTATAGGATTAACTATAATAAATGTTTTCTCTAAAATTTCTTCAGCAGCTCTCATATAATAGGTGGGACATCATGTTCTGGTATGGTTCTTTGGTTTAAGAATTTAGCATCTAAACATACATGCTGACCTGTCTTTCTTTTTGATGACCATTAAGGGATTATTATATGGGATGCATATTTTTGATAATTTCTCATTTAACCATTTACTGTGTTTGTTTATTTACCTTATCCCTATATTGATATGGTATGGGATAGGATCTACATTGAAATGGATTGTTGGCATTGAGGTGGATCCTATGGATATAGTTTTTGATAATTCCCAATCATTTTAAAAATACATCTTTAAATTTATGTAATATTTCATATAACATTTTTTATTTTACTCCCCAAATTATTGAATTCTTTAACTTTTAGCCTGAGGTCCAAATAATTTAACATAGTTTGAATACAGGAAAGACTTATTGAAGAAAATGGTATATAACATATAAAGTTTATAATTTCATCTTGCAAATAATTTGTCTTATTTTGTAATCAATAATACAGTTAAGCCTCTTTATATAGAAGAACTGTGTGCTGGATATATTAAATTATTTAAGCCTCTTTAGGAAGTTGGATCCTACAACCACATCATGTATTAATCCACTCATCATTAGAAAAACATGTTTGAAGCTTAGGGGATTCAAATGAATTTAGCACATATCTGTTGGAGAAATATTTTAAGTTTTCAACCATTTGCCAGTGTTATTTGTGTGGGCTGTTTTATAGGTAATGATGGAATTGATTCATTCAATTGCCAAGTTTTATGGAATAGGGCCTCTAAAATAGCAGATACCTGGACAACCCAAATCTAATAAGGCCTGTAATTCAATTCCTTCAATCTTTGCAATAATTTCTGGATAGTAGTTCATTGATATAGTGGAGTTTTTTTTATATAAGTTCATTTGAATCAAATTCTAATGAGTTTATCATTAGATATACATTGTCTTTCTACAAATTAATTAATGGACTCTGTAGTGAGGAACATTCATATAAAGTCCTAGTTTGTTTGTATGTTATTGGTTTTTTCCATAGTATTTTTTACTACTGTCTTTTCAGCATTTTCCTTCTGGAGAACCCTTTGTTTGAAGCTCAAGTTCTTGATTAGACATTTGACTGTATGACCTGGGTTTGTTGGATTTGTTATATGAGCCAGGCTTTCTTGTCTGACAAATGTTATTTCTACACTGCCTTGACCTTGACATGTCATATTGCTGCTCATTATCATCTAAATTTTTGTTGGATAGTTTGTAATCAGTCTTCCTTCTTCAATCACCTTGTTCTTTTATTAGGGATATTGCTTACTTCTAAGGTTCCTAAAATATTTGAAATTTCTTCTGCCTTACAACATTCATTTTTTACCAACCCCTGTTTTGATGTAATAAGATAAATTTTATGTCACTATTCTCACCATAGCTTTTTCTGACAATTTGGAGTGTAGATAAGACTTTTAAATTTGCTACTTTTGTCAAAAAAATTGAGTCATGTTACCTTTATTAAAGTTAGATATTTCTTGAGATATTTTCTGTCATATGGAATCTTGTCTAACAAATTTAAAAGCCTCATTGTCAGAAAAACCTCAGAAAAAGCTATAGATTAGTTTTTCTTTAAATTCAGAATGTTTGGGTAATTCAACAATTACATCCATCAAGCTCTGGTGGTTGTGCCTAGGTGATGACTTGCTATTTTCTTCTCTCCAGTCATCTCATTTAAAGCAAACAGATCCTCTAGCATGGTTAGATATTCCATAGAGTTATCCTCATATCCCCCTTTAAACATTTTTACATTGATGAGGTGAGATATTTATGAATTGCTATGATGAGTCCATTCATCATTTTGTATCATGTTCAGGAACTATCAGTAGTAATCTTCTTTTTGAATTCTACATCCCATTTCCTTTTTCCTTTTGTGAATGGGTTTGAATATTATTTTTATCTCATTATGTCAAACTCTATAAACATAATGTTGGTATTGTACCTCTCTATTTGTCCTTTTAACATATCAACACATTTATTTTTATTTATTGTTGATCTCAATCCTGTCACTGATCATCAATAGCTCCCTATTTGTTTGCATTACATGATGATTGTGAATTTCTGTTCTTCACTTTTATCTCTTGTATAATTTGTATTAATTCTGCCTCTATTGGTATTATTAAATTGCCTTATTCTTTTCTTATCATTTGTTTTAATTCATCATTGGTAACTCTGTTAACCATCTCATTAATTTTAGTATTAACTTTACCAATTGAAACCCCATCTTCCAGAATTGATTTATCACTATACTAGATACCATTTGAATCTTTCCATGTATTTCTACTAATTTCTTATCTTTAATTTCATTAGTAATTTGTAAGCAATACTCTTGCATGGACTTAATTATTTCATCTCTTTGAAATTTAATAACATTTTTCAATTTTACATCCCACTTCTTGCATAATGTTTAGAATGCACATTCCATTCCTATCTTAACATTTTTAAACTCTTCCATAACTTGTCTCTGGAATCCCTGATACCCCTGTTGAGATTCTTGGAGTTTTTTATTCATCTTATGAATTTTGATTCTTTTGATCCCTCAATTTTTTCTTTCAAAACTATAGATTCAATCTTAGCCTCCTCCCTTAAAATCAAATTTTCAGCATGTACCTCTTCTAGTTTTGCTTTTAATTTTTCATAATTGTTTTTAGATCTTTTATCAGGTTGAAAATTTTCTGGACCCAGATTAGACCCACCTGATAAATCTTGGTTAGTTTCATCCATATTACTAGGTTATTAGTAAAACACAATATTATCTATTAATAAAAAATTTTTTTAAATATAAGTATATTACCATAAAATAGTAGTTCATAGTCTGCTTTCCTCCCTCTTAGTGCCTATAAGTAAAATTAGTAATATGCATATATAATAGAATCATATTTATTTCTATTCCTTTCAAAATAAAATGAAATATAAAAAAAACTATTTGTTTTGCATAGTGGGAGGAATATATTTAAAAAATTTTTTATGATGATATAAAATTTTATATACCACCAGAGCAATTTACTCACCAGTCACATGTCAAAAAGTAACTTTTTTAGGCTACACTTATTTAAGAGCTGCAAGTTGGACATGCCAATTGTATTGGTATGGATAGGTAAAAAGAATGACCTTTAGGTTCAGGTGTCAGATTTCAATAGTATACACTTACATATTGAGACTGTCTTAATATTCTATCTAAATTTAATTGAATGAAACTACTGTTTATAGGATCTGTAAAATTATTTATAAATATTAATCAAAAACAAAGTTCTGCAGTAACATATATCTAAAGTTAAAGAGTTTTTTATTAACTCCAAATATATCTAAAATGAAAATAATTAATGATCTCCAGGAATTAATAATAACAGTAATATTAATGTGATTATAAATTGATGTGGGATGAGTGAACATATAAATAATTACTATAAACTTATAAAATGAAAAAAAATCCCACTTTTCTTTACATCATTGATAATCAATAATAAATAAATGTCATTAATAATTTACACAGCTCTGATTATTTCATAGCATTTGACTATTGAAGCTGATATAATATTTTATAAATAAATGTGGTTACATGAAAGCCTTTCATAGAATTCAAAATAAAATCTTTAAGTAAGTGAAACGAATGAAAGAATATTATAATTTCCCAGTACTTAACTTATACACAGTGATGAAATCCTTTAGTTTGTTCTCACCAGATAAAACATAAATAATGCAATATGTGCTTCTATTTATCAAATTAATTATTCTCTGCTTTGAAATTATGGCATATCATCAAAAATAAGTCAAATCCCCCCCCCCCAATGAAGAATTTCTATCCAAAAATAGCTGAAATAGACAAATTAAGATGAAATACATAAAACACCCCTCCTTTTTCTACACTCTGCAGACAATCCAAAATAAAGAAGCAACACAAATATGGATAAACTTTCTATTAATTTTAATATTAAACAATTGATAAATCATAAATATTAATATTATTTGTGTTCAAATATTATTTTGGTAATTTTTATATATATATATAAAACACAAGCATACACACACACTGCATATATTAACAAATGAATAAAGAAAATTACAAGAGAAAAGCAATCATGTCCAAATCCATTTAGATGTAGAATATTATTTTGAAATTACAAATAGTTTCTCAAATGATCACTTTCTAAAAATCTTTATTTACCATCATATGGAGAATGCGGTAATATGGGAATGAAGAAATATATGCTATAAAAGTTTATACTATCTGTGTTTTTCCCTGGGATAATAATGAAAATATAAAAGCAATGGCAATAATTCATTCGGCTGATGCATAGAAATAGGTGACTTCCTGTGTTCAATCCAATTAATTTCTCGACTTGATATTGATTCTCTTCAGAGTAGGTTACAGTTGAAATATTTCAGGAGTGTCTTCCTTCCAGTATCGCAAATTTTTTTATTATAGATTCAATATAATCCAGCTGCAATTTAGTATTGCATCACATTGGCTCTTCAGCATGCTTAAGCTTTTACCTCCACATGTTCATAGCTGGCAAATACATTGGCTGCTTTCAATACATTTCCAAAACTTTGCAATTTAATAACACATGAATTATTTTCTTCAAAGCAGTATCAGATGAACTGTCCTTTCCAAAAAATATATTATTCTCTATACATCTGGGTCTTGTTTCATGCAATAGATAGATTCCTCAGAAAATGCACATAAAAGAAATCGCACAAAAATAAACTTAACTTACCTTGAATAGGTTCTATAATTTTCAGAAATCGGCATAAAAGCAAAGCAACAAGGAAAAATTACTTTAAAATTTGGGTTAAAAAAATAAGGAAATAAAGTATAACTAATAAAAAATGTCAAATGTTTGAAAAAAATTAATACAAGACAAACATTTTTTACTTTCTTTTATTAACTACAATATTTAATTTTACATTTTTCATACATATTTTAATCATTACTTCTATTGGACAATATGTGTTCATTTGCGAATTGGTAAGAATTCAGATTCATGACATGATGTACAACTAGCGCCACTTTCAGTCTTGTGCTAAGTTAATGATTTTCTGTTTCTATATTAAAAAAAAATGAGATTGCAATCAAAACAAAAAGATTATACATTATCATTAGAAAGATTATTTTCAGTTTATAAAATCAATAAAATCTTCATTATTATTTATTTTAAAAATCTAAAAAACTAGTTATTTCTGTTATATCTAATAAAATACATTTTAAAAGTTTAAAATTTTTGAATATTTATTGTGATATTTTTATACGTACATATAAATCTATTATTATTATTATTATTTACTCATTAGTATAAGTAGGTTATTTACATAGAAGCTAAGATTCTAAATACAGTTTCAAGCCATATTCACATTAGCTGCTAATATAACATTATATTTTTGAAAAAAAAAAAAGTATTTCAAGTCAAAATAAGTTATTAACAATTTAAATTTCTTGATATCTAATAAATATAGTGAAATATGAAAGATATTAAGAAGAAACATGAATTGCATAACTTCAAAATTGCATTAAAAGAATCTGCATAAAACGAGACCCAGGTGTATTTCTTTTTTTGTGGACTCATTTTTTTCTAGAAAGTTCTTATTCCTTTCTTTTATTCCTTATCACCCACATGGTTTTGAGCTCTGGTTTTTCTTTAAACAAAGCAAAAAGCTCTTACCACCATTTTGTCTTTTCAAGATCAAAAAATTTCATTGACCACCTGTAATTTGTTTTTGACTTTTATTTTTTTTATTTTTTACATTCTTTAGATAATAATCTATACAGTTTTAATTTTTTTTTTTCATTTAAGGTCTTTTTTCTCTATTATAATAAAATGAGCTGTATTAGCTTTCATCTTTGAAATCAAATTTATATTTGTTGAATTTCGTTCATTCATCCATCCACATAGCATATATATATACTCATGTTTCAATAAAATGCACAAGCACAAACACCTCTCCCCCTTTCATACTTCATCTTTATTTTAACCCTTTCTCTACCAATTTAAAAATCAAATATACTCCAATAAATAATATAAGAACTATATACACATGTGTGTGTACAAATTTTCCTTTTGTAAAACAGGGTTTGAAGCCACCCTGTCGCAATATATATATATATATAGATTTTCTCAAATATTAAAATAAAGATTGATTATGATGAGTTACAAGAAGTTAAACAATTACAAATACCTTGATCAGATTATTAATACAGATGGAAACATAATGAATGAAATTAATCATAGAATTAAAAAGGAAGATTTTTAATAAATGTGTTTTACCCGTTCTTACTTATGGATCTGAGACTTGGAAACTTAATAGAAGAGCAATACAGAGACTTCAGACCACTCAAAGAAATATGGACAGATGCATGTTAGGAGTAACAAGAAGAGATCAAAACTGCAATATATGGGTAAGAGAACAAACAGGTATTACTGACCTCATTGAAAAAAATAAAAAACTGAAGTTGAGTTGGGCTGGACATATTGCTAAAAGAAATGATAAAAGATGGACAATTGAAATCTTAAACTGAATTCCAAGAGATTGTAAAAGACCCAGAGAGAGATTACATGGCATATCAGTGCTCATAAATAAAGCATATATGGGATTACAAATAAACAGAGA
Source organism: Epiperipatus broadwayi (assembly GCA_028023455.1). NCBI lineage: Eukaryota > Metazoa > Onychophora > Udeonychophora > Euonychophora > Peripatidae > Epiperipatus > Epiperipatus broadwayi. The sequence goes on along the minus strand of JAQFVV010012602.1, from coordinate 248,901 downwards.
ATATCTATATTTTCAATGTTTTGTTTTAAAATTAGCCATCTCTCATCTCAATATCATCATTTTACAAACAACCATTAAAAAAAATATAATGATAATCTCTTGAGAGGACCCATATTGACAACTTTTTAGATAAGATTCTAAAACCACAAAAATGTTCTCTTTTTCTATTGATAGTTTTGATATATATATATATATATATATAATATAATGAACATACCAATAGCTCTTAACAAGCTTTCAGAATATCCCTATCCCCAGACCAGTGTTTAACTCTGGCTTTCATCAGTGTAGGATATTCAAGTATTAGATTTAAAATACCAGGTCAAGCCCAGCACTATATCTAATGTTTAACTATTAAGTAGAAAATCTGAAATTTTGAGACATCCATATGTTCTTCAAATCTAGTTAACTTAAATAGCCATATGGGATTGAATTAAGTTCAGATACATCATACATTAATAGCTTTAGCAATATAAAATCACCAAAGCTTTAAGAGCAATAACAATAATTGCAAAGAAATCAAATCATATATCACATGACTTAATTTAATAAGCTTGTATTACAAATATTATATAATGAAGGTGCCAATAGCTTTTAACAAGCTTTTCAGAATATCTCTATCTCCAGACTGGTTTCTAGCTCTGGATTTTGTCAGTGGGCACTATTGGCATACTCATTATATAATATTTGTAATACAAGCTTATTAAATTAAGTCATGTGATATCTTTAATTGCCTTATAATTGTTATTTCTCTTAAGGTTTTAACAATTTTATATTGCTAAAGATACTAAAATATGGTGTATCTGAACTTAGTTCAGTCTAATATGGCTATTTAAGTTAGATAGCTGGATTTGAAGACATATGAATCTCTGAAAATTTCAGATTTTTTACTTAATATTTAAACATTAGATAAAGTGCTGGGCTTGATCTGGTATTTTAAATTTAATGCTTGAATATCCTAGTGCCTCACTGATGAAAGCCAGGACTAGAAATGGTCTGGGAATAGAGATGCTCTGAAAACTTTGGTAAGGGCTATTGGCATGCTCATTATACAACATTTGTAATATAAGCTTACTAAATTAAGACACATGATATATGACTTGATTTCCTTGCAATTATATATATATATATTAATTGGAAGTACACCTGGGTCTCATTTTATGCAGTAGATAGGTTTCTCAGAAAATGCGCACAAAAGAAATCCCACAAAAATAGACTTAACTTACCTTAAAAAATGAGGGATATGTTCTGTAATTTTCAGAAATTGCATAAAATCAAAGCAACAAGGAAAAATTACTTTAAAATTTGCATTAAAAAAAATAAGGAAATAAAGTATGACTAATAAAAAATTTCAAATATCTGAAAAAAAAAATGCAAGACAAACTTTTTTTTACTTTTTTTATTAACTACATTATTTAATTTTATATTTTTTCATACATATTTTAATCATTACCGCTATTTGATAATATGCATTTGTTTGTGAACTGGTATGAAATCAGATTCATGATGTGAAGTACAACTAGCGCCACTTTCAGTCTTGTGCTTTGCTAATGGTTTTCTGTTTCTATATTAAAAAAATGAGATCGCAATCAAAACAAAAAGATTATACATTATCATTACAAACATTATTTTCAGTTTACAAAATTAATAAAATCTTTGTTATTATTTATTTTAAAAATCTAAAAAATTATTTATTTTTGTTATATCTAACAAAATACGTTTTAAAAGTTTAAAATTTTTGAATATTTATTGTGATATTTTTATATGTAAGTATAAATCTATTATTATTATTTACTAATTAGCATAAGTAGATTATTTACATAGAAGCTAAGATTCTAAATACAGCTTCAGGCCATATTCACGTTAGCTGCTAATATAACATTATATTTTTGAAAAAAAAAGTATTTCAAGTCAAAATAAGTTATTAATAATTTAAATTTCTTGATATCTAATAAATATAGTGAAATATGAAAGATATTAAGAAGAAATGTGAATCGCATAACTTCAAAATCGCATTAAAATAATCTGCATAAAACAAGACCCAAGTGTATTCTTTGAAGTGACATTTATATACACTTCATGTCTGTAATTTAAAAATTGGAAGGGACTTTTAACAGTAAAGATTTCAACAATTAAATAAAAATGATATATACAATTTATATACACAGATAAATGTATATGGTATGATTAATAAGAAGTTTATTTTAAAAGTGATTTAAAGCAGAATATTTTTGTTAACATTTGTAAAGATATTTCATAATTATAAGGTGGAAATGGCATTATCTGAGAAAAAGTAATTAAAATTCTTATACATAGATCGATTAATTAAGGAGATAAGTATTTGATGTAATTTAGTCCTGTAATCCCTTTCAATAATAAAATGTTAAATGTCATGATTGGACAAATAAGCAGCAAACCAAAATGAAGTTGAACTCTTCATTTCTCACCTATAGATTAATGGATGATGGATTTGATTTTTCTGAGAAGCCAACTCCAGGAACTGTAAAAAGTGGCAATAATTTGTTTTGCTAATATACTTTTATTGCTTATTGCTGAATACATACTTTGATTGCTCAACTATTATTAATTACTGCTGAATCATTATAGCTGTTGATTAATTCTTGGTTGTGTCTTCATTATACTTATTGTGCTTGGTGTTGAAAAATATAATGGAAGAATAAATAAGCCACAATCTGCTTCATTTTTTTGATAACCACAGCAGAGTGCAGGTTGAAGATTCATAGAGAAATATGGAAAGGAGCTGTCAGCTAATGTAGAAAGCCAATACTTCAAGTGTCTATCGTTTTCAGGAGAAACCAGCTATCAATCAACAATTAAACTACTGTCCAATGCTTACTGTGAAATCAAGAACAGTATAATTAAAGCCTATCAATGCCGTAGCTATGGTTGAATAAATGAAGACCACTAAACATGCACCAATATTTGAAATCTGAGCTTAAACTCTTAGTAATGAAAGGGAATGGGTATAAACTTAAAAAATATCTTATTATAAATTTCAAATACTAACATTACGTATTTATTTTCATTATAATAAAAATTATTTTATATCTTATTATTTATTGATTTTGTAAATCTGTTTATAAGTATTATGACAGAGGAATTCAGTCAGCATAAATCTAAAAGAGAAGAGTAAATTGTTATTTAAAGTGATTAGCTTTTTATCTCAATCCTTGATCATGTTTTTAAAGACTTCATATTTTAAAACCAGTCATTTCTACTTCCTGCAAATATAAAACAGGCTGCAGAGAAGGAATAAATTAAAATTGTTTTAATCGTTTATAGTTTTAAGCAAACTACACTCCAGTTTTGGGGAAAGATAATTTGGGTGTATTGATATACATGAACTACTGTAACTTTATTTTGGGCTGTTTTGTTTATATGTGAGATTCGTTCATATGTGTTTTATTTATTCATAAATAATTGTTATACCGTTGCAATTGCCGATCACTTGCAGTCATTATTTTATTAGGGCAGCGGTATGTGATAGATGGACATTCCTACTATATATCATCTGCTTTGTTTTTTTACATGTCTTTGGTGATACCATTTGCGACTGGCGGTCACTCTTACACTTAGTATTTTTACAATAGTATACGATAGATGATAGATGAAAATTCATATCATATAGCATATTCCTAGCTCACATGTATTTACTTATTCATAAATAATGTAATGCAGATATTGTTTTCTTGTGTTTTACATCTGCACATATACCATTTAATCAATTACGTGGACTCATGCCTGAAAGTATTTATAGTAGTCTGGTTCTTTAAATAGTTAATGAAATCAGCATATCCTTAAACTGTAGGTTTATTAAATTTTAAAACTGTAATATAATTAGTTGGAATCATTGGTCTAGGCAGTAAGTTTATCTCTATTCAAAAACAACCAAGAATGTATTATACCATATTATACTGTATATTATCTGTGCATAAACTTAATTGTTGAAGACATAAATAACTAATCATACTAACTTGTTTGTAAGTTGGCAGGGCAATCAATTTATGCTGCCATTTGCACTCCACATTCAGACATCACAGGATAAACATTTTCTTTTTATACCCTGTTAAGATTAGCTAGCCACATGAGACTTTATTATATTCTAATTAAATTATTGATTGCAAAATAATGACAAATGCTAAAAATAATGAGGAACTACAATTTATTTAAGTTTATACAAATGTACAATATACACACAATAGCATAAATAGATTGCCCTTTTCAACTTATAAAGAAGTTAGTACGATTAGTTATTTATGTCTTTAATAATTAAGTTTTTGCACAGATAATATATAGTATAATATGGTATAATACATTCTTTATTGTTTCTGAACAGGGATAAACTTGCTGCATAGATCAATGATTAACAACTAATTATTATTATTACAGTTTTAAGATAGAATACACCTACAGTTTAAGAATATGCCGAATTTATAATTATTTAAAAAACTGGACTATAAATACCTTCAGGCTGTAATACAGGTAATTAACTAAATGCTATATGTGCAAATGTAAAAAAAAAAAATGCATTATATTATCTATGAATAAAAAAAATACATGTGAGTTAAAAATACTCCATACAATAGGAATTTTCATTTATCCTGAACTATTGTGAAAGTATTAAGTGTAAGAATGATCAGCAGTCCCATATAGTATCATCCAAAATGCACAAACAACAAAGCATATGATATACAATAGAAATGTCCATCTACTGCATACCACTGCTCTAAATAAGATAATAACTGCAAGCGACCAGCAATCACAATGATATGACAATTATTTATGAATAAATAAAATATAAATGAATCTCATATATAAACTAAACAGTCCAAAATAAAGTTACTGAAGTTCATTTATATCAATACACCCAAATTATCCTCCCCAAAAAGTGGAGAATAGCTTGCTTAAAACTATAAACTATTAAAAGATAATAAAACAAAAACCATTTAATTTATTCTCTATGCAGCCTGTTTTATATTTGCAGGAAGTCCAAAATGGCTGGTTTTAAAATACAAAGTTTGAGAAGCTAATCTCTTTATATAATAATTTACTCTTTTTTTTTTAGATTTGTGCCAATTGAATTGCAGCAATGCCCTGTCATACTAGTTATAAACAGATTTACAAAATCAATAAATAATATTATAAAATAATTTTTATTATAATGAAGATAAATACGTAATGTTAGTACTAGAAATTTATAATAAGATAATTTTAAAGTTTGTAACCTTTCCCTTTCATTACTAAGAGTTTGAGCTTGGATTTCAGGAATTGATAAACTTTTAGCAGACTTCATTTATTCAAAGATAGCTATGGCATTGGTAGGCCTTAATCATACTGTTCTTAATTCCACAGGCATCAGACAACAGTTTAATTGTTGATTGACAGCTAGTTTCTCATAGAACAGTAGATATTTGAAGTTTCAGAATATAATGGACATAACCCTACTTCTATATTAGCTGATGGCTCCTTTCCATACTTCTCTATGGATTTTCAGCTCTGCCTGCTAGCAAGAGTAAAATAGAGTGTGACTTATATATTCTTCCATTGTATTTTCAACACCAAGAACAATAAGTATATTGAAGGCACAATCAAGAACTAATTAGCAACAATAATAATTCAGCAGTAATCAATAAAAGTTCAGTAATCAATACATATTCATATTCAGCAATAAGCAATAAGGGTATATCAGCACAACAAATTATAATCACTATATATAGTTTCTGGAGTTGGCTTACCAGTAAAATCAGATCCATCATCTGACGTTTCAATCCATTGATCTATTCGTGGTAGATAACTCCTCAACTTTGTTTTGATCCTCTGCTTATTTGTCCAATCATGATATTTAAAATTTGATCTTTGAAAGGGATTACCAGATAAAATTACATCAAATACTTACCTCCTTAATTAATCAAGCTGTGTATAAGAATTTTAATTACTTTTTCTAACATAAAGCCATTTGTACTTTATAATTCTAAAATATCTTTATAAATGTTAACAAAAGAAATCTGCATATAAATTTGTATATATAATATTTATTTATTCAAATTATTGAAAATCTTTTAAAAATTCCTTTGAATTTTTAAATTATAGGCATGAAGCATATATAAATATCACTTCAATGGGGGAAAAAACGCAGTTGCAGGTGATAGAGGTGTTTTCTAAAAGATTGGTGCTCTTGTATTGTGCAGCTATTGCCCTATGATTCTGCATTTAGACAGATATTTAATTGGCCATTATGTTTTTTATACACATATATATAAAGCTCTAAAAAAAGAAATTAAAATTAAACATTATAATTTATTCACAAAAATCATTACACTTAACCCCTCCCCACCATATATGCACGTGAAAAAAATTTATAGTAGTCAAATATAACTATAAAAGACTAATAATAATATAAATAGCTAAAAAAAAAAACACCAAATAATTATCTTATTACGTTTAGCAGTTATCCCAGGTTAGCGGGTTCGCTTTCCGGCCGATGCTATGACACATAAGAAAAAAAAATTAATGAAAAAAAATTAACAAATAAAAATGCTTACCTCATTTAAAGAATAGAAAATATTTAAAGCATGAGATGCATTTTTTATAATTATGAATAATATAAATATTAAAACAATTCAGTTATTATAAATTAAAAAACGAAACAAAAATTGTAATTAGATGTAGGAAACGTAAAGTCAAATATTGATCACGTAAGTTATAGTAATCAAAACTGACTAAAAGTAGAACATTAGTTCACCACACGCGTTACAATAAATTTAAACATGAATAAGGTATAATATTGTATATAAATACACATTAATATATTTTTATTTAGCCTTTTGCCAATTGTCAGTTTATTTGTTACTGTCTGTTTATCTATCAGCTGTCATTACATAAATAGCTTGAAAAATAAATGATGGCCATCAGAAATTGCCTAAATAAAATCTCATTTTCAGAATTCATTCAGCCGAAGAATTCTTTTGCTTTTATTTATTTAATCAAAATCACAAGCTTCTTTTTTTTAAAAAAAATTAGTTGAACATCTTTTTTTTTTTTAAATTTTTTTCTATTTTTTTTTTACTGTTTATGGTTTTCTTAATGTTTTCTTTTTTCATGAACAAAAAATAAATCCATTTCTCATTATTATTTAAGCTTCTTTTAAAGCACCATTTATCCCCTGGATTGCTTTTTTTAAAAAAATCTTTTGTTTGCATGCTTTAAAATATTTTTATTTACTTAATTTATTAGCCATTCTATTTCTAGAAAATGTTGAGTTGATTATTTACTACTTTCAATCTAATAGAAAGATAGATTTCTAGTAAAAAGCCTATTTCAATCTTTTTTCTCTCTTAAAAATGTATACAAGTAATTAAAGTCGTTTCTAGATTACATTTAAATGTACATAGTTGTGTAGTTAAATAAGAATATTGGTCTAAGTTGAAAACCTTAAGATATTCAAATATTTTAAACCATTAGCTCGAAGAATAAGATGAGAATAAAAACTGTCTGTTGGATAATTATAGTGCTAAAGCAGAGTTATCTGGTAATTAATGGAAGAATGTGCTTAGCTCAATTATATAGTATGTATAATAGATTACTGATTTATTATTTTAATTTTTTCTGCTAGTAATCGACATTGATTGGATTGAAGTAAAAAAAAAAATATTAATGCTATGTTTTGGAAGTTGACAGAAATATTCATTGATACATACAAAAGATAAGAAATGATTATGATTTTAAAAAAATTAATGTATTGTCACAAAGTGAATATTGAAATTAATACAAACTAGAAGCAAAAATAAAATTATTCACATTTTGTTCATTTTTATTGTGATGAAAAAATGCAAAAATATAACATCTATGTAATATCAAATTATTAATTAGTTCTTGGGGAGAAAGAATCATTCTTATACTCTTTCTTATCAGTGTTAAACATGATTATGTCACAGTTTTAGTCTATTCATTGCTGATGTATTTTGATACATATTCTTCGAAATTTGTCATTATTTTGGGTATGTCATGATATTTCAAATCTTTAATCAAGTCAGAAATACTTATATTTTTATATCCCACATTCTGATGCAAAATGATAATTCATATTCCTTAGTACTTCATATAACTTTACTTAGTACTTTTATTGTAATTTGTTAAACTATAATCAGTAATAAATCCAAAAAGCTATGGTGGATCATTAAGCCAATAATCCCCTTTATGTGATTTGTAACAGTTATAGAACTAAATGTTACCAATGGATCTCTTTTTCCTAATATTTTTTTCTATGAATACAATATTCTTACATTGTTTTCAGTTATTTATATATACTCACACATATGTATGTGGTAAAATATTTATAAAAGAGAACTATCTTTTTTTAAATGAAGTCAAATTCGGGCAATTGGTTGGTTGCTGTATTTTGAAATACAGTGGCTATAGATTTAACTTCATTAAAAACACAAAACAAAAACATAGTTTCCATTTATAAATCATCTTCCTCATATATAATTCATTAAAAATATTAAATTATAACACACACATTGTATAAATATTATTATAAAATAGGTAAAACTCTCTCCATATAGTAGTGCCACTCAAAGCAAGTCAGAGTAATCAATGGATGCCAGAAGGCTTGTGCATAAAATCCCTATCTAGTGCCTATTTATCCAATATCCCCAAACTAGTTTCTGGCTTGTGATCTTTGTCAGTGAGAAGCCTTGTACCTGAGAGCACTGCACCAAGATCTTATGATCTAATGCAACCCTCCAGCAGCCACCTTTTATCTCTACATAACTACAAAACTATGAGAATAAAATTGAAAACACACAAATATTTTCAATCTAAGATCAAAAGCTTATATAGTCATATGGATCTGAATTCAGTTCAGCACCCATATATTTTGGTGTCTTTGGTTCTCTTATAACCATAGACATCACCTTCCTATTATATTAAACCTTTAAACATCACATGATCACTATCTCACATACTTGCTCATAACTGTTGTTAAAATAGACAAAGCTCTCTCCATACAGTAGTGCCACTCAAAGGAAGACAGAGTAATCAATGGATGCCAGAAGGCTTGTGCATAAAATCCCTATCTAGTGCCTACTCATCCAATATCCAAAGCTCCTCAGTGATGAAGGCCACAAGCCAGAAACTAGTTTGGGGATATTGGATGAGTAAGCACTAGATAGAGATTTTATGCACAAGCCTTCTGGCATCCACTGATTACTCTGTCTTGCTTTGAGTGGCACTACTGTATGGAGAGAGTTTTGCCTATTTTAACAGCAGTTATGAACAAGCATGGGAGATAGTGATCATGTAATGTTTAAATACTATATATATATATATATATATATATATATCTATGCTCATTACAATATATATATATAATAAGAACCACATATTTACATATATGTAAAAAGGTTGATGAATCAGACCACAAATAACTAAATAAATGTGATGTTTAAATATTATTATACAATTTATTATATATATAATAAATTAAAAACCACATATTTACATATAGGTAAAAAGGATGATGAATTAGACCACAAATAACTAGATAAATTTGTAAAAATCACCTACATCAAAATAAAGAATGATGGTGGCAATTAATTTGACATACTTTTATTTCTTAACTAGGATATAATTCAGTTGTACTTAAAGGCAAACATAAGACCCAATTATAGTGATGTCAATATTTAGATTAGAAACGTGATTTTTATTATTATTCAAGATTGAAAAAGTTTAAAAATGACATGTAGCAAGCTAGAATTAATCTCATGTAGAAATAATTATATTCACGATTATTATAAATTATGAAACTCATACTGAGATGTATATAATAAGTCTCACCAAGTACTTGTTGTATTTTATTCATAGATAGATTATACATTATTAATTTAAATAATAATGAAATCAATTAGTGTATGAATAAAGTTCAATATTTGATTTCATGACTACCTGAATGAGACTCATAAGTCAGTATTTTTTTTTTAGCATTGGATCACTATAATAAATATATCTATTTATATATTTATTTGTGGTTGGATTAGCCAGCCTTTCTATACAATATTCAATTTATTTTTTATCTACTTCTTTTGATTATCTATAAAATTTCATAATTTTATAGAACTTTTTTATTTAGAATGTGTAGTGTTTCAAAAGATTTTTGCATAGGAGCTACTTTGTTTTTCTATACTCTACTATAATTACATATAAATCGCTATTAATATATATATAATTCTTTGTAATAATTTTTCAACCCTTTACTAAAAGATGAAAACAATTTTAATATTGGTGCAACTAATATCTCATAAGCTTTTGGGATATTAGTTTTCCTTATATTGATTTACATTAATGAAGAGAGTAGAATATCTATCTGAAAAACTTTAATGGTATTAAAAGATATAGCAAACTATGAAATCAATTGTTACGTATTATTGGGAAAATACATATAGGAATAACTAAAAGTATTTTTATTAAAAACTATAAAATAACAGGATGGAATAAAATATTCAGAATTAAATATAAGTATAGGCTAACCAAGTTGATTAGAGTTGGATTACAAATGTTGATATTTAAGAAAAAAAAAATAAAAATAATTAATCCTTTTCCAATATTTCAAAATAAATTGGATCTTTAAAAATATAGACCTTACTAAACTCAAAAAAATTAATACATATAAGTCCATGATAATAATAATAGTAATGGAAAACTATTCAGGAAAGTTTAAAATTTTAATAAAAATAATAAATATCTAAGCATTGCTGTCGACCAGATTGAAACACATTAATTTTTTCAAAATCATAATTTATTATCTTTTGTATGTATATCAATGAATAGTTTTCCATTACTATTATTATTATATTCATATTAAGCAAAGAATATATTTTATTAAATTACATATAAGTCTGCCTAATTAATAGCAAGAACACTATATCAAAATTGGAAGACAAATGAAAACTTTGTTCTGATATAATTTAGCTATAGGGGTGAAAAGATTTTAGGATATTTGTAATGCATCATATTAAATTTTATTATGATTTTTATAAATTTTTGAACAAACTAATTTAAAATAACTATAAATACAATATGAAATTATATGTATATGTCTTAAAATTGTAATCTAGATTATATTTTTTGAAGGGACAATAAATATAGTCAAGCTTGCATTTTGCCTCCTTGAATTATATTTAAGGATGAAATAATTATAAAAACTATGAGGATAGGAAAAAATCTTTGATATGAAACAAAATTGATACAATTCAATATAGAGGGAAGGTCCACTATGCAAGAAAAGATTATAAAAGCATAACTCTTTTACAGATTTACAGCTTACTGCTTTCAATCAGGCCAGTAATATACACATCTATCTTAGTGCTACTAATATGATGAGTCTGATCAAAAGTAAGGCTAAGCTGTAATTCTGTAAAGAAGTTACAATTTTATAATCTTTTATGTACAGAAAAAACCTCCCCTATCTATTGAATTATAAATGAATAAGGAAAGAAATAAAAGATAGATTGAATTATAATTGATACAAATAATAAAATTAGAATAATAAGTTTAACACTGAGAATAAAGTATCAGTATAATAAGACATTTGATTAAAAAAAAACCCCAAAATAAAGAATGTTGAATCAAACAATTGGTGGTTGAGAGGTCAGCGTGACTGCCTCACAAGCAGTTGCCCGGGTTGTGGGTTCGCATCCCGGCCGATGCTATGACACTTGAAAAAAAAACAAAAAACAAGTATTTTTGACCTTAATGCAAATAACATCAATTTATAGATCACATATACAGAAATATCGCTTAAGGCAAATGAGAATAGCAGTAGTATAAAATAATAGTGGTTGTAAATAAATTGTATAAATCCAAACAAATTGAAAGACTATTCTTACAAGAATGTGTCAGATAAATCAAACAATTATTTTAATCCTTTATCATCACACAATATAGCAATATTCCACTTTTGAAATAGATAAAAAAAAGATGGATAATTAATTGATTATGACTCTATGAATTAGCAAAATCATATATAGTTATGGGAACAGATGATATTCGGATAAACTCGGACCATAGTTACTAGTAAGGTAACATAAAGTAAGATAAATAATCAAATCATGAAATTCATGCTTAAAAATTAGTGAGCATATAACATATTATTCAGAAAATAAAAAATAGTCTGAAAAATTATAAGAAATTAGAATATAAAGGGGAAAAAATAATTCTAATTATTGTAAATAAGAAACATATTGCTTCATGATATAAATGGAGAAATGAGTTATATTACAAAAGAGATTCATAAAGTCTAAGAAACCAATGAGAGAAGAAAAAAAGAGACACTCAAAATAATATATGCAGATTATTTGAGTTTAACTGATTCAAGTCTTTTTTGATTTATATATATAAAGTTAAAACTATAATAAAAGTAGACAGCAGATCTGATATTTCCATAATGCCAAAAATAGGTTTGAATTTACTATTAAAGATGTGAATGAAAGCAAAATATACATATTGAAAGAGGTCAGGATGACAGCTAAGGTAAATAATAAAAAAAATAAAATTTTACATTGTAAACAGAGAGAGAGGGAGAGGGGGAGAGAGAGAGAGAGGGAGAGAGAGGGGGAGAGAGAGAGGGAGAGAGAGGGGGAGAGAGAGAGGGGGAGAGAGAGGGGAGAGAGAGAGAGGGAGAGAGAGGGGAGAGAGAGGGGGAGAGAGGGGGGGGAGAGAGAGAATGGTTTAAAAGTTTAAGCAATTAGAAAAATATTAAAGTAAAAAATGAAATGCAAGAGAAATTACCAAATCTATTCAAAAAGATTAAAAAAGCTAAAATGTTTTTGGTTCAACCTCATAACTGGTTGAAGGGCTCCATCTGTTGGCTTTATCTTATAGAAATAAAAAATCAGTCCCATCCTCAATTATAGTAGACAATCATCTCAGCATAGGGATTAACATATTACCTGCTATTTTCTACCAATTTAAATCTAAGTTGCATAATGTCAGCTGCCCAGAAACACTTGTTTTTGCTTTTGGTGAAAGTCATCAGGGTCATGATATCACAGTCTGATATAATGCTTAAGTTGAAATCTTTGCCTCAGAACATTCACACTAGTCCTCATGTGATTCCTAAATACCTTCTTATGCATATGAGTTTTTTTACAGTAGCAACCATTGTGAATATGATAGATTTTCTTTCCAACTGGTTGTATCCAGTTTCATTAGTTCTGTTTCTCAAGCAAAATACTACCTCATCTCCTCTTAATAATCATCACCCTGTTTCTATGTCATATATACTTATCAAGATCATGGAATCCATTATTAAGGATAAGGTACAGTCTATTATACTGCACACAACCTCAAACTTTTGGTTTGCTAAAAAGGAGCTTCCACCTCTGATGCTATCACTCTTTTTAAACTTGTCATTAACCAAATAAGATTTTTTAGAAAAGCAGGTCCCATAGTAGTACAACTATCAGCTTTTGATTCTGTCTGTACAGATGTTCTTATTGAATTATTAAAATTGCACAATATTTCCATTCCAGTTATCTACATTTTAGCCAATCTTCTAATGAATAGGGAAATTTTTATCACTCTTAATGGAAAATTACACCAGGATTCAAACCCCATAACTATTCTGCAAAGTTCACTATTGAGTGTATTCTTTTTTATAACTTATATAAAACTGTTGCTTCTGGAAAAGAGAGAAAATTGCCTGGTTAATATGTTCCGTTAATTGATAAAGCAGTTAAGCATATATCATACATGGATGATCTCATTGTGCTTTTTCCCTCCAAAAAGTTTCTCCTTTCACTTATTGCTATTTTGGAAAATTATACAGCTCAATGTATGCTTCAGTTTAATTTTAATAAATCATCCATGTGGAGTATCATCACTGGTAAGAGTGCTTATTCTGCATTCACTGCATTGCCTTATAACTGTCTTAAATTTCCCATTTACAAATCTATGACTGCTATGAGAACATCCATTCAGAAATTTATCCTTACATCTGCTGAAAATATAACTGAATCCCTTTTTAAAGTGTATCTTTCACTCCATGCAAAGGTATCATTCATCAATATTCTGATTTTTCCAAAGATGACATACTTACTATATGCCAACTATCAACTATACCACTCTTTTCAAGAAGATCAACTCAGTTTGCTCAAAACTATTTTGTAACAAAAGAGTGGTTACAATCAGTATTAGAACCTTACAAATATATTCCAAAGATAATGATATTTCTCTCCACTCAAAACTCACATTTTGTTTTCAGAGATCATTTAATACTATATCTAAATTCATTTCTATTTATCCAAATACCATGAAATTTATTCTGGTCATTCCTACTGATATACCTCCACCCTGTAAAGTAATTTTTTTTCATTCCTTAATCATACATAAAGTTTCTTGTATTATTGACATTGATGTTCAGACATTCTCCAGGAAAATAGTCTTTTGGGAGACTTACAACATGGCGCATAGTATTAGCCAACCACATCCTTCTCCATCTATTCTTAAAGTCATAAATAACCAAAAAATTCAAATTCTGGTACTTGGAGCCAAAATATCTTGGATTTTGTTATTAAAATCAATTTGGAGGCTCTCCATACTATTCATTTCTTATCATAGAAAAAGTCCTTTACTAACATTAATCCAGTTTGCTCTCTTTGTCATCAGTCTGAAGAAACAATAAACCATTTCTAATCCAGTGTCCTGCTCTTCTCATATATAGAAACATTATTGAGTCAATTGCTAAATCTCATATTTCTTCTAGTGTTACTTTTGCTGATAGTATTAAAAAAAGGCTTTTTTCCCCCTTTATTTAGAATCACTATTTTCCTTATGTATACCCTTTGGTTCATAAGATGCCATCTTTTGGATCAGCCCTACATCTAAGCAATTACAATCACTCTGTTTTTCAATAAAATCTCAAAAATTAAAAACAGAGATCAGGCGCTTGCCTCTCCAAACATTGTTAATGCTACATGGAGTCTGGTTACTCTCCCAACACCATTGTAATTTTTTTCCTTTTACTATTATTATAATTTTTTAGGTGAATGCTATGTACGTATGTAGATAATGTACTATTTGTAATCTATAAACATTGTACTTGTCTATTCCATGTTACTAATTAAATTCAAACCAATTTTTCCATAAATGTAGATAAAGAATTTTTTTTTGGCACAATAAAATTTGTTTTAAAAGAAAAAGTATAACACAAAACTAATAAAAATAATGATGATTTTAAAAAAAAGTGAAATCAATTTTTTATAAATGTGTAAAGATTTTGTACATGATAAGACACAAGATAAAAAAGATTTTATAGAAAATGATGATAGATTATTCATATCAATAGAAAATTCAAGACGGGCAATGCCTATAGTAATCATCTTTATATAAATGATGATTTATCCATATTTGGTGACTAAAGGATAACAGTAAGTAAAAATAGTAAAGTTGTTTATTTGGTACCAAACATAAAGGAAGTCTGGTTTTATTTTTTATTAATTACCAGAGCAATAGTCTACTACAGTTTAAAATGAAATCACGCTAGACTCTCATATTTTTCAGGTCAAGATGGCAAACTATTAAAAAGAATGGAAGAAAGAGATTTTATAATATGGCAAACTATTTAAAAAAAAACGGAAGAAAGAGATTTTATAACACAAGATATTAATTATAGCTTTTTCAGTAATATGACTAAATAATCAAATAATGAAAATATATAAAAAATTAAAAAAAATGGAAATTAAAAGAAAATATTGTATACACTGGGGTATACAATCTCAGAAAGAGATAAGCACTGTGTTAGATGTACCATTTCTTACATCAGTAAAGAAAAAAACTGAAGCTTTTCTAGGACTAATGACATTTTTTGATAGTTTTCTAAAAGAAAAAGCTCATGTATCATGCCTTTTGTGTAACAAAAAAAAAAGCCAAATGTGTGATAAGATTAAGAGATTAAGAAGAAATATTGAAGTTTGCAAAAAAAAAAAATTGCTCTTTTCTAATATCTTGCAGATTCATGAAGACATGGGTTAACCCTGATAACAGATTAATCAGTTTATGGAGTTGATGCAATTTTAATTTATAACATCCATAAAAATGATAGATTTGAATAAGAAGGCTTTTGGCAATAGTATTTGAATCAATATTTATATGGAAGAATACTTAAACTTATCACAAATTACAAATATTTGTTATTATAACTAGCTAAAAGTAAACCTATATATGAGTCTATTAATACTGATATGGCACAATATATTATCAGCATATGACTATAATTTGTTTTCAGCAAAGAAAATTAAAGATCTTACATAAATGTGTTATTGGGATGCCCAAAAGAAAAAAAGTTATCAGAAAGTGACATATGTAAAATTATATTAATATGAAACTATCTGAAATATTAAGTAATAAAATGATCAAGGATTTCACCACAAAGGACAAAGAATATCAAGCCATGTTGAAATGGATAGCTTTTTAAAATTCTCAAAAAACAAATGTTATTATTAAGAGAAAATATCCCACTAAAGTGCAAAGTAATCATGTCAGAGCAATGGAAAAAATATTCCATGGTTGTTTGGTTGCCAGGAATAAACAATGCCATAACAGATGATATGAATAATTGTCGAAGCTTGTCAAAGATATATATTTCTACCTGAAAAAAATTGTCCATGACTTGAAGCTATCAGGTGATTGCAAAGATTGTAGATAGATTATGCAGAACCATATAGTCATTGATTTTAATTGCAATAGATATGAATTTAAGATGGAAAGATTACAGATTAGCAAAAATTTATTAGTTTGGAGAAAGCAATAAAAATCCCTAGAAAGATATTGTTTAATTATAATATTCCCTAAATACTTATTAGTAATAAGAGAACATCATTTACTTTTGATAATGAAGAATAGAATGTGCTACACACTTGCTGTTATCCTAAACTAATAGACTAGATGAAAAAGCAATACAACAATTAAAATGTATGGTGAGCAAAAGTAAAATGAATAATATATCCGAAGCTATGTATATAATTTACTACTTTATCTTCCTTCAGTACTGTCAATAATGATAGCAAAAAATCAATTGGCTTTATTAATGAATGAAAAAAACTAAATTATCTTTATTAATCCAAATTAGTAATAGAAATATTAAAAAAAAAAAATTAAAAATTTTAACAAGATAAGGAATAAGGATAGTTTAAGAGGACTTAATTTCATGGTAATATTAAATCTGTACTATATAGAAATATTGTTATAGTAAAAACCAAAGATAGAAGTGAAATGTAGATGACATACCAATGATTTGTGATACAACCAGATAACCAAAACAAGCATGAAAAGAGCTGAGAAAAAAAATACAAAAAAATTGAGACTAAGAAAATGCCTGCAAAGTAAAAATGTAGAAACAGATGAATAAACACTAAGTACCTCTCCCCTCCCAAAAAAATGAACAAACAAAAGGTAGTTTTGGACAAGAGAATGTGAAGATCATAATATATGAATGAATAATTTACAGATTAAATTGAGTTATTGCCCATAGTTCTGGAGTAAAATAAGTTTTCTGTTATGTACAGATAGAGAAATGCTTTTATGTGAAAGTAAAACTATTTTTTAAAATAAATTTGTCCATAAAATCACAGAAAAATGATAAAACTTTTAGAATTAAATAAAATTAGGGGTAAACAAAGTTTATTAGTAATAGATAAGTTAATTATTAGATAAAAAATCGATGAGTGTTATCATTTATCTTTAATTAAATTATGATAAAGTTATAACTTTATCTTTCTTATTGCATTGCCAAATCCATATAATATTAATATCATTTATGTTCTTGATTACTTTTTACAATGCTTTTTACAACCCACTATTGATGGTTTCAATTGCCCCAGCAAATCTTCTTCACAATTTCTATTTCTATTTTCAAATGTTAAGAAGTCCTGAAGAAATCACAGAGGGCAATCGAAACTGTCAATAGTGGATTGTAAAAAGCATTAAAAAGTGACAAAGAACATAAATGATATTAATATTATATAAATTATAAGTACAGAAACTTGGATTTCTTAGGTTAAACTTCATTTGAAAAGTATTTCTCCATCAATTAAATTTAGCCACAGGTAAGAAAATATTAGAATTTGTAAAGGTCAAATTAATATCATTATTTGTATAAACTTTCAGTAAATTGATTTAAAATATTCCCTAGCATATTAGTATATAAGTAGAAGCATTTGCAATAAAATTGTAATTTTTAGGGGGGGGGGGTTGACAATAAATATAATCAAGTCTGCATTTGACCGTATTGATTTATTTTATAAGGAAAAAATAAAAAAACTAGCAGATCATAAAATACAGAATTTCTATACTGTATAGGTTATAGCTTCAATTATAAATCAAAGTCATTAATTAATTTAAGCATGGCATTGTATAAGATATAAATTTGGCTGATTCTAAGATAGTTTGTTTTAAACAAAAAATTAAAAATTCAATCTTTTTGAATGCTTAAAATTTTTTAACATTAAATGTAATTTAACCACTCTACTTTGAACACTTTTTAGCAAAAAAACCTTTTACTGTACATATATGTGTACACAATCTTACATTTCAACTATCCTGCAGTCTTTTTCAGAGCTATGATGTAATGAACAAAATAAAATACATAACTATATAAATAATATAAAAAATGTATTTTATTTTGTTAATTATATTATAGCTCTGAAGAAGACTGCAGGACAGTTGAAATGTAAGACTGTGTTGCATATATGTACAATAAAAGTGTTGGACAAATTACATTTATAGTTTTTACAAAAATTCATTTAATAGATATTTTCTAAGATTCAATGTGAATTTCAAAATTTTGTGTTTAATCATTAACATGATTTTCACATCTATGAAAAAGAAGAGAGAGGAAAATCATTTCTTTGGATAAATGTTTTATGTTAAATTCCCATCAAAACTGTTTCAGTAGATTTTGATTTTCATTGAAATTTATGAAACTTAGAGTAAAATAAAACTGCATTCCTGCTTCAATTTTATTAGAATTTTTTTATTGCCATTTATGATATGCATTTAAAAATCCCAATTGCAGTATCTTATCTCACTTTAAATCTGATGTTACATTGTTAAGCATTTCATGATTTAAATCCAAAATAGAGATATCATGATCCTTAATAAGGATGTTTCTTTTCACCAAAGATTCAACTTTTATGGTTCATAATAAAATTTTCTTGCAATCACTGCCCCACAACATAGCTTGAGCATGTAAACTTTTTTCATTAGAATAAACTTTAGGAAATCCATGATGTTTGTGTAACAATCAATCATACTATATTTAAACACTTCAAATACTCATGGGTGACAGCAGTTATGTTTGGTAAGTTATTAAAAAGGTGCAACCTTAGTAAAAATTGACCTCTAAGACAAGATTTTATTTATCAGTATGTACATTTTTATTACATTTGTATATGGATCTCAAACCTGGACAATATAACTTTCAAAAGCCATTGAAGCACACTATGCTACATGATAACAGTGTGCAGCGGAAGAGTAAAGTTATTGAACAGTTTAAAATAATAAGAAATAGCTATGTTTCTAGAAAATGATATCTGCAGATAGAATGAAACTAAAATATAAAGAGATATATCTATAAAATCATTTAAAAGATTTTTCCATTAGAGTTACTAAGTGCAAAAAACTGTCCAAGTTCCACGCTGTATAGGGAGCCATTAGAATATTCAGAATGCATATGCCAAGATATCAAATAGCTTTTTAACTTGGGAGTTCATATACAATTTGAGTGCTAGAAGAGCCAGGACGGAAATCGATCTGAAGACTGTATACTTCAGAATACAGGACAATACAAATGAGAATTCACATTAGAAACATACTAAGTTATTGTTTTTATCACGTCCATGAAGATCCATAGATTAACCCACGTAACGAATCTAAACATTTTTGCTTATCTGCTGTTATATTATCTGCAAATATTTTAAAGGACATTATTATTCTCTTTTTTATAGACTCATTAAAAAAATGATTTGGTAGGTCATTTGATTTCCTGTTTAATATGTTTTAATAATAATACACATTTTGAAGACTGGAATATTTATTGTAATTAAGTTTTAAAATTCAATCATATTCTATCTTGAAATATAAATCAATTTTTATTTCTTAATATATATGAAAGTCTTTATATTATTTTTTGTCTCTTTTTAATAATTTTAATGTTTTCGTTCTTTTTTAAGACTGCGTATTTATGACTATTTTATGACTGTCAGGAGAGAGAGTTCTCAATGAAAGCTCTCTTTGGATATAAATTATCCCGACTTGCATGCTTCAGCACACTGACTGAGCTCAGATTTTTTTTTTATTTCAATTTATGATTACCTGGAAAAGATATTTAACTGTTTTTATTTAAACAAAAGATCGTAGTAAAATCTTTAGTGCAAATTATTGTAAATACGTACTAATAAACACTATGGAGTAAACACTACGGAATAATAAGTTTAGGCTATTATGAATGTTGAATAATGATATCCGAGTTATTTATATCATATATAAAAATGGAATTGTATAAGATTTATAAAAATATTTATTAATTTATATACAGTAAACTGACTAAAATTTGATATTTTTAAAATATCTGTGCTAGATAGTATAAAGCAAATTATGAAACTTATTGCTCGGAAGGTCATGTGACATTTGAGTATCCACATAACATTGATTTGATTAAAACAAGTTTTTCTGAATAACATTAGCTTAAGAGATTAGATGAAGTTTAAGCACCAATGTCGTAGGTTGAAATTTGACATAAAAAACTTTAATTGTTGAGTCTGACACCTCACCACTATGCTAACAGAAATATAAAAGACCAATTTGAAAATATGGCCGAGATATATGATAGATATTTCTTGAATCAGATTTCCAATTTTACAAAACTATATATATATAAAACAAAGAATAGTCTATTATTTATATAGCTCAGACTGCGTATATATTATAAAGAAGGAACAAACCTCCAGTCATGCGCTGTTACGAATTTACATGCAATTGAATATCCTTTTTTTTACCTTTTTCCATATGTCAAAGCATCGGCCGGGAAGCGAACCCGCGACAACTGTCTGCAAGCAATTGCTTGCTTACAAGGCTGCTGTGCTGACCTCTCGGCTACCAACGCTTGACTAATTATCAGAAATACAGCTGAAAATTTAAATTACAATTTATAAATTGTTTTAAAAGATTAAAAGTCTTCAAGATAATTCAGACTTAAATAAGATCAACAGCAAAATAATAAAGACTTTACACTAATCATCTATATAGATAGCCAGTCCCCCCCCCCCAACACTTTGATAATAATTGTTTTAATGATTCAAAAAAATTGAAAATACAGAATTTTAAAAAAATTATATGAAAATGAGAGTTAAGATGACATAAGAATTGTAACTGTAAAATGACAAAAAATGCTATAAAAGAAAATTTAAGTCTTAGTCATATAAAATACCATCTTGGTGTTAGAAGAAAGATTATTTCAATAATCATAAAAAGAAGTATGATACTAAAAATCAGATATCATCGAATATGTGAGAAAATACTATAAAAAACTACATTTTAATAGAAAACAGTAAAATAGAATAGTACATAGAATACTACATATTTTAATTTTAATTAAAGAAATAAAACGCAATGAAATTAATAAAGAAGAAAAAGCTTCAGAGGTATTTTGAAATTATTATAGATATTTTAAAAGAAGTAGAGGAAGAATTATATTTCTGTAGTGTGATTTTTCATTACCCCACTCTCATTTCAGGTAGGAACTGTTTTCTATTTGCTTTTATCGTCTTGTGCTTACATTCATCCATAAAAGGTTAAACGCAGAAAGAAACCAGTCCCTAAGAATTGTTGGCAAAGCTGTTCAGCATCTAGTTGACAAGAATCTACCTGATAGTTGACAGGATGCATTAGTGATATTTCTAACAAAGATATTAGAAATGAAACCTAAATGTATTTTTATTTTACACTGAAATCAATTAAATAAACTGAATTTAAAGTGATTTTTGTAATAGAGACCACATTCAAGTATTAATCATCATCATCATTGTTGACCATTATCAATCACTACATGATGAAGTCCTCCCCAAGTTCAATTCATCTCCAATATCTAGTTTTGCTTCTTCACATCACCCATGCACACTTTCTTATTTCATCCATTCATCTCACATGTGGTCTCTTTCTGGGTCTTTTACAATCTTTTGAAATACAGTTTAAGATTTCAACTGTCCCATCTATTATTATCTCTTCTAGCAATATTCCCAGCCCAACTCCACTTTAATCTTTTAATTCTTTCAATGATGTCAGTAATACCTGTTTATTCTCTTACTGATATATTGCATTTTTGATCTCTACTTGCTACTATAACATGCATCTCTCCATACTTCTTTGAGTGGTCTGAATCTTTGTATTGCTCTTCTATTAAGTGTCCAAGCCTCAGATCCATAAGTAAGAACTGGTAAAACACATTTATTAAAAACCCTTTTTTTTTTCAAACACACAAGGCATATTTCTTTTTAGTATTAAATTATTTCTATCAAAACCAAATTTAATTCTACAATTACTTTTATTCATTATGTTTTTATCTGTAGTAATAATCTGACCAAGGTATTTATAGTTGTTAACTTCCTCTAACATATATTCAATATTTATTTTCATCTTTGGAGAAAGATCCATTGAACATTACTTCAGTCTTTTTAACATTTACCTTTAGTCCTATTTTTTTACTTTCATCTAATAACTCTTGCAACATTTACTGAAGTTCTGAAGCATTATTTGCAAAAACAATTACATCATCTACAAAATCTAAATGACTTAAATAATTTCCATTTGCTTTTACTCCTTTAGCTTCCCATTTTCATCCACAAAATACTTCTTGCAGCAGTGCTGTAAAAAGTTTTGGAGATATGGAGTCATCCTGTCTTACAGCCTTCTTAGTGTTAACCTTCCTAGTATCAGTATGTAATCTAATTGTTGTTATTGCATTTTTATAAATATTTTTCAGAATATGACAATATCCTGGATCTATAGCTTGATGATCCAATGCCTTTTCATAATCTATAAATTCAAAGCATAGTGTCAACTCATATTCATCGGTCCTTTCTATAACTTCTCTCAATACTTTGAAAATTATGATTTTTCAACATTCATTAGATTTCTAAAATATAAAAGGCATTTGACTTTAAGAGCATTTCAGTTGCGACTTAAGCTTTAAAATAGTGTACTTTAAGAGAATTTTTTTTTTTTTCAATTGTTTTACAGAAAACATTTTGTAGATTAAAATGGGAAAAGAAAAAAGAAAACTTCTTAGTAAGATAAAAATGATATTTTTTATAAATAACGCTACAGAATTTTATCATGTTATAAAAAGCTCATAATTTTTTTAAAGGCAAAACCAAAAAGAATAAAAAAGATTAATAATAATAAATTAAAAGCATTGCGCTTAGGTTTGAAAATAAGATGACTATTCTCATTTTCTCAGACTTTATCTTGTGGCTGAAATGAAAGTATCCTCAAATTTAACATTGTTGATTTTCTATTATGTAGGAGCTAGTGAGGAAAGTTTATTATCTTCTAAATTGAATTACAATATGACACTGTTCTAGTAAAATTCATGGATTATTATATAATTAATATAAAGAGAAACATAATGGATGGAATTAATTCACAGGATTAAATCTAGATGGAACATTTGTGGAAGTTATAATAATAATACACATAATCTGAAATGAAATATTTTAAATAAACATGTTTTATTTAGAGATCTAAGACTTGGTTTCATAATAGAATAGCAACACAGAAATTGCATATAATGAAGCATAAAAATATATATGCTGGAATTAATATGGAGGGATCAAAAGTAAAAAAAAAAAAGGTGAGAATATTTAAGTACGAAATAAAGTTCGAATAAAATGTTTTTTTAAAAGAGGGAAGAGTGAATGGACAAATAAAATCCTAAACCTGATCATAAGATATTTTAAGAAGCTTAACAATACCAAATATGAGATTGAAGAATCAGAAAATTTGTTGCTGCGAAAGGTAAAGTTATAGAATGGAAATATTAAAATAAATTTGAAAATATTTCCATTCTGCCATGAAAATGATGCTGCTGAAATAAATATCAATAAACACTTTCTATTAAATATTTAAAGAAAACTTTGCTAAAATTAATCTTTACTTTTTATACTTCTTAACATGGATGTTCATTTGTAATCTAGTACACTTCATTGCCTACATACCATGTTTTCCTGAAAATAAGATCTAGCCAGAAAATAAGCCCTAACATGATTTTTCAAGATGCTGACAATATAATCCCTAATCTAAATATAAGCTCTAGTTAAGATTGCCATGCTGTTAGGAGATTTCATTCATCCATTGAAACAGTTGATGAACATATTCAATTATAAAGTAATGAATGTATAAATAAATATAAATGTAGATTTTTGTATTTGAATAAATGTTACTCAAAATTGTTTGTCGGAAAAAGTGGCAAATACAATTTTAGAGACCATTTATCAATGCACCTTCATTCAATTCAATATAAGAATTCATCTCTAATCTTGATATCTGAAAAGACTGAAACTTATTATTAACTGTGACATTAGTTCACAAATTAATCAAGCCAACCCAACATTTCATATATTATTTTAAATTAAATATTACTAATTTCAACAGCATGGAAATAACTTTTAATATTTTTATATAGAACAAAAATGTTCTGTGATATGTTTATACTCCTAATGTTACATATTCAAACAGTAATAAAAGTTATTTATGTGCTGTTAAAATTATTGTAGTAATATTGAATAAATGTAGATTTTTGTACATAATAAAAACCCAGAAAATAATCCTTAAGCTGTCTTTTGGAGCAAAAATTAATGTAAGACCTGATCTTATTTAGGGAGAAATATGGCATTACTATAAGTATTATTTCAGCAATTAAAAAATGATTAAATAAAAAAAAAGCATCTACTTAAACTTTTACATATAAATCTTCATTATTGTTAAAAAATATTGATTTTTTCCCCTTTGTTTGTATTTGTAAGTCAAACTTGCAAATGTTTGTTCATCTATGTGTTGAAGTGATTTCTTTCTTCTTTATAACTTAATCCTAAGTGCACTTTTGTTGAAGTTCACCATAATCATTAGGTTATAAAAAAGACAGAAACCACTTTGATACACAGATGAACAAATATTTGCAAATTTGAATTATTATTAAATAATAAATTAACATTGTATTAACAAATTTATAATTCTTAATATGCAGTGAGTATAAATAATTTTGAAAATATTATCATATTTTATACAGCCACAGCAGATTGTGTAATAAATAGTTAATGTTTAATTTTTTTCTAAACAACAAATCTCATTAGAAAGTCCTAAAATTTATTTTATCATTTTAATGCTCTAGATTAATTTTGTGTGTTAATTTGTACTAATTTTATCCAATTTGTCAAAATAAAAATTCAGTTTCTTTTATTAATCTTAAACAATTTTTATCTTGTCATTCTCTCATGTATAAATGCAATAGTAATAGATAAACTTGACAATATATACATAATTTGACTGAAGAAAAGCCATTTTTCACCTTTATCATCTCATTTTTTCCTAACCTATAATAATGTTAACATTTTTGTTGCCTAATGAGGTTTTCTCTATAATCTGTGTATGATTAATTAAAAGAAGCTTTCCAGACTAAATGAGATATAGAAGATTAAAAAGATTTAATTTAATGCTTATGTTTACATGTTAGTTAGTATTTATTATAATGTAATAATAAAGAATAGTTTGGAGATTGAGTTATAACTATAAACTAATATTATTACTTTTAGCAACTTATAATTTAAAATCGTAAATAAAATCATATATTAAAGACAATAAAATTTAAAGGCCAAACAGTGCAAAAAAAAAAAAAAAAAATTACTAAATAAAAAAAAAACAAAAACGTGACAATTGTATACATTTTATTTAAAAAGCTAGTTATTGTATAAAAAAAGAAGGATAATTTTTTTTCTATATGATTACTATTGTTTATTTAGGAATAAACCATTAAATATCTTAATATTTCTATTATTTTAATTTTATTAAAATATTACCATTTAAAAATATTATATTGTATCTGATTTAAAATAAAAATTAAAATATATTTTTTTAACTATAACAAATTATAATGAGAAACAATTAGAGAGTGTTCTACAAAGAGTGAATGATTTAAGATATTCTACCAAGAATTGAAAAATACTTTTAGTAGTTTAAAACAAAATACAGTAAATATGCAAAAGTATAAAGGAAAATATTAATATATATTTAGAAGAAAGACATGTAAAGAAGATAAAAAAAAAAGGCAAAGCTAGAAAGAGGGTCTGCTAAGCAGAATTTAAGATTTATTTTAAAACAGACTAAATCAGTTACATGAATATTTATAAAAATTGAAATAGGTGACGATTCCATGAAATATTTGCAATAATTAGAAGGATGATTAATTATATTCAGAAATCAATTAACTCATGCAGCTAAAGATTATTGGAATTCTTTATGAACCAATAACTTATACAGATTGTAAATATTTTTGTCAAAGAACATCTAGAATGAAGATTGGCAAGATATTATTTAATATCAATATTCTAATAAAATATCACTGTGGATAAAGCTTCATGTTTTAAGAATCTCGCAGTATTTAACTTATAGCAATATTAAGTAACAATAATAATTACAAACAATCTGATGAGGTTTATATATATATATCCCAGTTTAAAATAATGGCAGATACTAGAAGATATAGTAAAAAAAGTAATGAAAAATTCATTACAGAGAAGAGAAGTTTCCTTCAAAATAATAACTTTTGGAATAAATACTGCTCACCAACAACAAATAGAAGCACTGGATTGCTAAAGAACAAGTTGAAATGATGGAAATATGAAAACTAAAAAGCAAAAATTTAATTTAAAAGAATAAGAAAATCTAAGTAAAATTTCAACTAGAAAGAATCTTCTATTAGAGTTTAGTGAGTGAATTAAAGAATAATGTTTTAAGTAATAAATTTACTTAATAACAAACTTCTATTTCTAAAAAGATCATACAGTGATATTTCAGATCAGTTAATATGACCAAATATACACATTTAGATAAGCTAATAAAAGAGTCACATATAATCATAATGGGTTTAATTTAACTAAAAACCATTCTAAAATTGTTATAGAACAAAATAAAAAAAATTCATTAAATAAACAATACATTAACAAAAAGTATATAGTTAGAAAAAGGTTATGTTGGATTGGAGCTCTTGAATTAAATAAAACTAAATTTCTAACATACAAATAATTGCATGTATAATAAAATGTAACAAAAGAAAGTTATACAAATTTTAGATACAAAAACAATTGCTGCTTGGACTGTTTAAATGAAGTGATACTGAGTTGGTATTCTGCAATATTATATAGAATATTAAGTGAAATATTACCAAATGTATTTATGCTTAAAACTGGTAACCCTTAAGATCATATATAGGAGTTTTTAATTGTCATACCTGGATGAAAATGATTTTTTATAATTATGATTGAATTCATAATAAAAGGTTTTGCTGTTTTATAAACAGATAAACAGAATCTTTCCAAATAGAAAGCTCTAAAAATACAATTTTTCATTATATTAAACAATAATTGTGTGTCATTAAAAAAATTATCTAAGGTGAATAAAATGTAAAAATATCTGTTATTAGAACCTATAGTAAAAATAAATCAACAATCAACTGAAGGCAAGACTACTTTTACAATTATAAAAATTAAAAGGCATCGTGCAAATAAAAATTTAATAAACATTTATCCAGATAAAATAAACCTTTGATTGTTGATAAAATTATATTTTAAAACATTTTTTTTATTACTACAACATAAAAAAACTAAAAAAAAATATTTCATGTTGAAAGAGATCCTATAATTTTTTTTTAGCTGCAGTAATTAAAAAAAAATAGACACTGTTTTCAAGTTATAAAAGCAAAAATTCTGAAAAATATTATTAAAAAGTCACATTTCATTTTGCTAAAATTATTATTGACATTGTAAACATTCTTTTAAATTTAAAAGTAAAATTGGTAGAGTAAAATCATTAAGTAAAAAAAAAGCAAGTCACTATTTAGTTGCTCTTATTTTTTAAAAAATTAATTATAAAGAGAAAACTAAACAATAATTTTATGCCTTTTTATTTAAATAACTCTTATTATAAATATTCAACTTTAGTACTTTTTAAATGTATAATTTAATTTTTAAATAAATGTGTATACAATTAAATATTAATATTGTAAATAGATTATGTATATAATGGTAAATATTATAATTTTACTGTTTTTAGTATTTATTAAATGTTAATAACATTATTCTATGGGATTTTGTTTTGTTTTGACCACACATTTGATCAATATGATATTTTTCTGGAACCAGTCAATCACAAATAACAAAGATGCTATATGCTACATGAAATGACTTGTATGAGGGTATGAATTTTTTTAATTGACATAATGTTTTACATTTAAAAATATTATTTATAATATATATTAGTGGTCCCTTTGACTTCATTTTCATTCACATTTTTAGAAATATTAAGGATAAAGGCACAAGATTCCTGACTTTTTTTTTTAAAGCTTAGTATTTATTATGGCTGTTGCCTGAAAATATTAAAAGAATATAATGTAGTTGATAATTAAAATATATTTAAATATTATTTACATGAAATAACAATATAAGAGTTGTCAGCAGCTGTTAAAAATGACTATTGAAATGCACTTTTATGAAAAAATGTTGTCAATCAAATAAAATGCTTTTAATTTGAATAATTTAAATTTTAACACTTTTTATGAAATAGATAAATTAATTTAATTTCTTTGTACTAATAAGCTGCATATTAAAATTTCCAAGCCATTTTAAAACTTAGTTTATCACATAGGAAATTTATTTAAAATGAAATCCTAAAAGTTGATCAAATTCAATAGTTTAGCTGATCATAAATGATAATGTTGTTCCCATGGCTTATTTATTTGTATATTATTTCCCTCAAATGACTAATATTTTGACACATTTTTATATTACAAATAATATTACATGAGTTATCAACAACAATATGACAAAAATATAACTTTTTACTATGAAATTTGCAAGTAGGAACTTGAATATGTGGACCAAATGAAATTCAATTAATTTAAAATATATTTATGCAACATATTTTACCTCCATTTCTGCTTCCTGGAAATATGTAAATTAATTAAATTTTGTTTGTACCATCCTTGCATGTATATCCATTTAAAATAAAATTTTAATGTTATTCAAATTCAGTACTCTAACTGATTATAATAACAATGCTGTTCCCATGGCTTATACATTTACATAATATTTCCCTGCAAATGATTGGGATTTCAACAAATTTTTATATTGAAAATAATAATCCATGATTTCATCTTCATCAACAGCAGTATCACAAAACATATATAACTTTTTACAATGAAGAGTTAACATGGTGGTATTATTTTACACTTCACTTGCAAGTGAAAAATTAAATATATGGTCGCAGTGATGTGATGTCAGTGCTGCCCTCTTTTTGAATTTTTATGATGTCATTACAAATTCTGATATATTTTTATATTGCAAAGTTTTTAAAACAATTAAGTACCATAAAGCAAAAATTCATAGCATATAAAATTCTTTACAAACAAAAAAAAAAAAGAAAATAAAAGAAAATCATGTAAGATTCATCAAAATTGGTATAATATTTGTTAATTATAAAATAGCAAACAAATAAACTTTCACATTTGTATATTAATATAAAATATAGATGTTTAATGCTTTTTTTTAAAAAAAAATACTAATAAAACTTTTATTTACTATGGACTAAAAAGTCAAAAAGTAAGTTTTCTTCAATTACAATTGAAGTTTTTATATTTAACTTAAAATAAAAGCAGGTGATGTCCAGATATTAATTAATCTAACCACTAATTTTTACATCAAGTGGTGAAATTAATTAATTTCTGGGTATCCCACATTTTTATTTTAAATTAAATATAAAAATGACAATTGTCGTTGAAGAAAACAATTATTTTTCAGCTTTTTAATGCACAGTAAATAAAAGTGTTTATTATAAAATATTTTAGACATATTATTTTTATTTTTTTATATTTATTTGGATATTTTTAAAAATAATTATTTCTATTTAAAATGGGCAATAACTTCACGCTCTTTATTTCAAACACTTCAGATTTGCCCATACATATATGGTTGGGTCGAAAGATAAAATAAAAATTAATCAATTTTTTTTTTAAAAATTACTTTTACAATCAATTGAAATTAAGACCTGTTTTATTTTTATTTTAATTGATCATTAAGACTTTTAGTAAAAAAAAAATCTTGTGTTAAAGATTTGCAGAAGTCCCTACTGTCGTTTTTTCAGGTGTATAGTTTTGAGGTTGTAGCTTTAATGTACATTACTATAAAGACATTAAAAATATATTGCCCTCTCATGCACACCACTAACATGTAAAAAATTTGAAAGAAATTTATTTGATAGAAGTCTATTAAAACTCAATTATAAAATTTATTTTAAACAGAGTTTCTAAGTTAAATAAAAGTATTTAAAAATATTATAACAGTTAATAATTTAACAAAATCGAACCATGTTTTATATGATCGCATTTTAATAGTTAATAAAAAAAATATTTAAAAGATTAGATGGAAACAATTGACTTAGTTTCAGATTTTGATATATCTACCTGTCCTGAAAATTTATTCCAATTACATTAATTATTTCATACTTAAAAGTTGAAAGAAAATTTATAACTATTTATATTGTTTATACAAACTAAAATTAATATATGATACAATATTTTTTAAAAATAATTATTTATGCTTATTGAAGTTGAGAGGAAATGAAGGTTATATTAGTTCTACCAATGCTCTGTTATATTTATTTACCTTTAATAAAGAAATATATTATAGATATACAGTTTTCTCTACAGTTTATTGTATCATAATTCCAGTTTTTTAACCAACAGAATGAAACACTGTGCTACAAAAAAAAAAAAAACATAATAATTAAGTATAATTTTAAATACAAAATGCATAAAATAATTTTTAAAAAAAAAATCATCTACACTGTTTTTTTTTTCAAAAATAGTTCATAACTTTCAATATATATAAATGAATACAAATATTTGAAATACAAACACTCTTCACATACCTGGAGCGTACTTGTAAATTTAGGGGATTTGAACTTAGACTTTCAAGTACCCTTTAACTATCCACCCCCTATATTTATAAATGAATATACCAAACTTTTTTTTTAAAACTTGATTTTTATAATAATCATATAAAAATCAAGTTTTAAAAAGAAATTTGGTGTATTCATTTATATATATTAATTTTTTTTTTATATAACATAATTTTTAATGCAAAATGCACAAAATCAAAAAGATTTTAAATAATATATGAGATAAGTTAATTGTTTGTTGGAAGTTCAGTTTCTAAATAAATAATATATATGTATATAAGGAGACACACATAAAATATTTGCATCTTAAAGTTAAACAAAAAAATGCAATTATAAACAGAGATTCAAATAAAGACTATTTGTAATTGTCAAAAAGAAAACATCAAATTTATTTTAAAAAAATGTATGGTTATTTATTTTTATATTATTCACTTATTTACAAATTATTAATATCGTTTCATGCTTAACTTTTGTTAAGCGAAGATGAAAATCCTCCCAACCCTTATAATGAAAGAGATTTATAATATGTAAACAAAGCATTATTTTCTTTGTTTAAAAAATAATATGAAGTTATTTGAAAAAATTAAAGGGGTTAAGTTTTTTAACTTGCAGAGCTACTTCTGATTAAAGGGATAAAGTGAGAAGATGAATAAATATCTGATATTTGATATAAAAATACCAAATTCTATGGGTTTATGATTATCCAATGTTAAATATAAGATGATTATAAAAGCCTGGTTGAATGAATAGCTGCTATTAATAATGAATACAAAATATGAAGAATAAATAAATATCTTGTGTTAAATATTAAAAGAAATATTTATTAAAGTTCACCCATTGTTTCGTATCATGAATATTTTTGTACATTGCAATTCTTTATAAACTACTGACTACATATGTTGTTGTTATTATTGTAATTATAAATTTATTTAAACGCACATTCATTACATTAATAATATTCATTAAGGCTGTAGCCTCAATCACATGCGTATAAAATGTGATAGTAGGGACCTCTACAGGTCTTAAAACCACAAGCTTACTCTTGGAAGAAAAGAGGGGAACCCCCTCTTTACTTCAACCTACTTTCTATTTAAATAGGTGAAGCTGAAGCGGTTCGATCTGAGAGTGTGAAGCTATTCAATACTTCACTAATTAAGTCCACATTTCTTATTACACATTAATACTCGTGAAATCTTTTGATTTACAGCGAGTCAATGGAAAGATTTTATAGCTTCACCTATTTAAATAGAAAGTAGGTTGAAGTAAAGAGGGGTTTTCCTCTTTTCTTCCAAGAGTAAGCTTGTGGTTTTAAGACCTGTAGAGGTCCCTACTACCGCATTTTACACGCATGTGATTGAGACTACAGCCTTAATAAATATTATTATTATTATTGTTGTTGTTGTTGTTATTATTATTATTATTATTATTATTATTATTATTATTATTATTATTATTATTATTATTATTATTATTATTATTATTATTATTATTATTATTATTATTATTATTATTATTATTATTATTATTATTATTATATAATGAACATACTAATAGCTCTAAATAGGGTTTTCTAATAAATGCTGCAGAAGAAAGCATTTAAAATCTCTATCTAAAATTATCCCTATCCCCAAACTGGTTTTGAGCTAATGGCTTTCATATATGAAGTGCTAGGATATTTAGTCACTAGGTCTAAAATATCAACTCAAGCACCACATTTATCTAATACATAACTATTAAGTAGAAAATCTGAAATTTTCAGATATCTGTATGTCTTCAAATCCAACGATCTAACTTAAATAGCTATATGGGTCTGAATAATTTTCAGCTACTCCATATATCAATAGCCTTAGCAATATAACATCACCAAAGCCTTAAAAGGCAAACTATAATAAGTAAAAAAAAATCAAGTCTACCTCATGTGACTTAGCACATTCATTATATTATATTTATAATATAAGCTTATTAAAGTTAAGTCACATAATGTATGACTTGATTTTTTTTATTGTTATTATTATTATATTAGGTAATAAAAGTTACAGATTGAAAGGTAACATTTGAAATACAGGCATTCTTATACCTGGAACTTAATTGGAAGTATAAAAAATTTAAACTCAGACTTTCAAGCAACCTTCAACTGTCTACACTATCTCATACTACTAATACACATGACCGTAAAAGATAACATTTCTTAACTGTTTGATCAAATCTAAATTATTTTTAAATACGTTACTAATGTAATTACAAGATTTATATCTTTAATAAGCTATGAGAAAATATAGATAAAATAGCAAAGTCTAAGACTTTCAATTTTTTTTGCAGTTTTATGATTTTTTATAAATAAACATGTAACATATAATAATAATTCAGATATTTATCTTTTACACTCTTATTATAAACTTCTTATGATTTTAAAGGAGTTTTATATTACTGAAATTCTAAATAAATATTAATTTTAATATTGACAACTTTGAATTTGACAAATTTTTTATGTATAAATTGTAAGTTTGCATTGGATTTGTAGATAGGGAATAGTATTTGATTCTACAAGCATTTACATAGTAATTAATGCTTCTAACTATATAAATCTAGTAAACTGCCATAATGGGATGAATATTTATCAAAATATAACAGTAGCGATTATATTACAAGATGATACTAAGAAGATTAACACTAATAAAGCATATAATAAAGTGATATTATATCTTCAAAATTTTTTATAACAATTTTATAACATATTTTGTGGATTAAAATGAGAATCTAAAGGTATAAAAATATGTGAAAATGATTTAAGTCATCTATATTTTGCAGTAAATGATATTATTTTTGCAAATAATGCTTCAGAATTTCAAGAAATGTTATAAGAGTTATCAGATAAAAATAAAAAAATAGGACTGAAGATTTAAAATAATGTTCAATGGATTTTCTGAGATGAAGAAATCATGAATTAAAAGAAATCAACAACTATAAATACCACATGGTCATTATTTCTTATGCTTGCTTATAACTGTTATTAAAATAGACAAAAACTTACTATACATATTGCTACACTGCTAGTTGCAGTGCTCTCAGATCCAAGGCCCCTCACTGACTAAGGCCACAAGCCAGAAACTAGTCTGGGGATGTTGGATGAGTAGGCACTAGATGAGGATTTTATGCACAAACCGTCTGGCATTCATTGATTATCCTAGCTTGCAGTGTGGTAATATGTATAATGAGTTTTTGCCTATTTTAAAACTATAAATACTTTGGCCAAATTAGTAATACAGATGTAAACATAATAAATAATCGTAGAACTAAGCTTGGGCAGACTATTTTGGTAAAAATAAGTTTCTATTAAATGGAAATATGCCTATGTATTCAAAAAGGAAGAGTTTTAAATATATGTGATAAAAATTGTTTTCAGAATTTATTACATTTTTTAAAAATAAATATGCAGTATTTTAAAGCAAATTTTTAATTCTTTGATGCATTTCAAAAGCAAGTGTAAAAATATTAAAGTACTATTAGAATATTTATATAGTGGACTATTTCCATCAATTAATATTAAGTATTGAATGTCTAGAAAAATTAACTTTAAATTTTCCAATTACATTCAACTGTTAGTAAATAATACACAGGTTAGTACATGCACAATGTTTTAAAAGGTATTATTCTCACTTCTTCAGATGTTGTCGGCCTGACCAATGATAATTATAGCATGGGAATTGAACTTGGATCCTTATATTTTTGAATATTGAATTTCAAGATAACATTCTAATGATTTGTGTCTTGCCAAAGGGAAAGGTCAGTAGAAATTTTACATATTTATCTACGAGGTTCCTCCTGATTTCTCCACTTTTTTCTAAGAGCAAAGTTGATTAGTAGTTTCCATACATTACATATAATCACACTAGGTTGACTTATGGAGTTATATCTCATTATCATGTGGATAGCTTCTTTGAATACCTTTTCCTATCTGTCCAATATTTTTGTATTTATCATTGGTGCAAACATGGTCTGCTCCTTTAGACACATCTGTTTTCTCTCTTCTAATCATCAGTTTGTGCTCTTGAAATCACTTTTCAAAGAAACAACTGGTCTCAAATTAATTATCTGAGGTTTGGAACTTTTCATAAGAGCAGTCAATGAAATATGGAGAGATGGATGTTGAAGAACAAAGAGAAATCAATCAAGTAAGGAATCAAACTGATATCAATTACATCACTAAAAGAATAAAGAGTCTGAAATAGAGTTGACTTGGCCACATTTCTTGAAAAGATGATGATAGCTGGATTGCTGAAGTCTTACATTTGATACCAGAGATTGTAAAAGACCAAAAATAAACTAAATATGACATGAATAGATGAATAACTTTGTTGGAGTGATGTGGAGAAGAGAGGCTATTGATCAGTGATAGTGGATTAAGATCTCCATCCTTTACGGAATTGATAATAGTTGAAAATGATGATGATGAAAACAATGGTTACACACACACATATATACAAAGTTTAAATTATTTCAGCATTTGTTACATTCTTTTAAAATAAATGTTACAATATTTTTAAACACAATTCTAATTCTTTAATGCATTTCAAAACAAGTGTAACAATATCTAAGTATTATAAAGTAGAATAAAAGTAATGACATAAAATAATTCTTAGAAATCACAATATCTAATATAATTTTTTCACCCCCATTTAGAAAATTCTTTTTCAAACTTGCAAGTTTGATTAATTTTTAAAATGTATTTTTCAGTGTGGATATTAAATAAGTAATGTGAATGGTGCCATTATTTGACTACTTTTGTGTTTCATGAAAAGACCGCAAGTTCATTCATGTCCTCTTAAAATTGTATTTTTGTTCACAGAAAAGAAAATCATCTATCAACTATTCTTTATTATGAAAAGAATTGAAAAATAGGAAGAAATGAAAAACGAAAACAACAAAGATCTTAAAGATATATTTTTTCATTCAAGTCTATTAGACTGATTATATTGAATAAAATTTCAGTGAAGATAGTTTATTTATCAAAGTGTAATCAGTTTAATAATTTATATTTTATATACGTAAATATTTCGATTAATCTTTTAAAAATCAATACTACTCATCTTATTTAAAACATTCCAATCTTATTTATTGACAAACAACCACATGCACACACACATATATATATATTTGTATACATATATAAATATGTATTTAAATCTCAATAGTTATACTCTTACAGTAAAATGATATAACAGACTTGTGACACCATAAAGGAAACAACAAATCCATAAATAGTGACTGAATGTTTATAGATTATGTAGAGATATTAAAAGTAAAAATCCATTATATATAGGTCAGTTTTTAGGAATATATATTGGTCTTAAACTTTGTTTCAAATTTCATTTACTGTATATAGTAACTGAGACCAATTAAAATTTTATAATTTATATATGTTATTATTTAGTTTATTTATATTGTAATTAAGTTTTGTTTTATGCTTATTTACAGAATGTTGTTTTGACAGATTAAAAAGAAAAGTTCATAGCAATAAACACATTGCCAGTAGCTCTAAGCTGATGGCTTTGATGATTATTTACTAGGTTACCAAGCAGAAGAACTCAGTTCAATTTTGGCAAAGTATGTACATTTTCAATTTTCGTCACTCTTGTTATACATACAACAATGTAGTTTATAACAGTATCATGCACATAGAAATTATAAAATTTGCTTATATAAGCATGCTTTGACCATGTAATCTTTGTAAACTACAACATTTATCACATTAACAAAACTCACTTTTGAAGTAGCTTAAAGTAGGTTACTGGAATGTCCGTGTGTATAATGCATGTAGTGTAAAGAAAGATCATTATTAACTTTTGTAAATACTACATATTATTTCAATATTTAATTATTTCAACTTAACTACTCTAGAAAAATCTACATCCATGCCCAGTTAAAATTTGTAAATCAAAATAAAAAAAATCGGTATGTAAATGAATAATTTATATAAATTAGAATGATATATAACCCCCCTCCCCATCTAAAATGATGTCACATTGGTGTCATACTAAAATGGTTTATCAGGAGAATAGTAAAACAGAAATCAACCTGATGACAGTAAGAAGATAGTAGCTGTACTAAAAGCAAATGCTATACCTGAATGACATGTATGCTATATAAACACACATAAGAAACTTTTAGAGTTTAAAGTGTTTGAAGAAATAAATGTACTGTCAGATAAAGACATTTAAATTTCCAGAAGAATATTGCTTCTAAAAGCTACACATCTATCTAAATGGGACAAGCACCTCTGTGTTTAGAGTGATTGTGAAATTTGAAACACAAAATGTGTATTTAATCATCTCTTTTATGCATGAAATGCTAAACACCACTGGAAGATAAACCTTAGAGATTTGTTTCATTGGAATGGACTTAAATTTCTTTATTTTATTTTTTTTAATTTTTATTATTATTGTTAAATAAATCCTTAGGTACTAAACTTATGTTTAAGTATTATTAACATATATGTTTCTTGACTAGAATTTTAAAAACCCTTGCACAGTCAACAACTTCTGAAGGACTTGTATTCAAATAGTTGAATGTTACAAATTGATAGACATTAAATAAGCAATGAAAAAATAATAAATAGCACATTCCAATAGTTATTATAGTCACTATAGCATAATGGCATCACTAAATAGTAGTATTCAGAAATGTAATTTGACATGTATAATGCCATTTTATAGGAAAATTATGTTGAACATATAGAAAGTTCTGTCAGACTCTTAAACAAAATAGCTGAAGTGCATTCAAAGGTATCTATGCTTTTATGGTTTGTAGAACAGTATATGCTACAGCTGGAAAATAGATTATGACCCCAAAAGATTGGAGGAATTTCTTTATCAAAAAGTGATTGAGAAATTGAATGGATCTTTCACTCTAAGAATATCAAAATGAGCAGCATGACTGAGGCTAAAAAAATAGAAAACAATTAACTCATAAAAATAAAAAAATCCATGAAAAATATATGGATTACAATTTAGTATTAAGAAATTTGTTGAAGATTGTGATTTTGGCCTGGAAATTTGGACTCTAATTAAGTGCTTTTATATTAACTCGCCCTAGTTCTGTTTCTGTTGGGATGTTCACATTTTTAAATTTTTAACAATAAAATAAATCTCATTTCTCTTTAGAAGTTGAATTTCCCCAAGAAAATTCCCAACCTACTGAGCCGATGGAAATATTACATTTGTAGAGTAAAATTTTGTTAACTCATAATTAATTAAAAGTAAATATTTTCTACTATACTCTGAATTATTCTTTTAAAGTAATTAATATTTCATAAATATTTTGTGAAAAAATAATGTGTAAAAAATTGTTCAAGAATTAATTAAAAAGCCAGTACATAAATATTTTTATATAATAAATGGTGACATAATATTTAAATTTAGAATTTATTAGAAGGTGTATTTTTTTTTATTTTCATGTCTTATTATTAAATTATAACTTTTTTCAGATTTTTTTTGTAGTTTTAACTATTTTTAAAAATAATATATAAGTAAAAGTAAAAAAATAAGATGTAAAAAAATTTTTTTTTAAATAATGATTTTACATAAATAGTCAACTAAACAGTACAAAGTAACAAAATAATTAACAAAATAATTGACTTTTTGGTTAATTTGCCATTTTAGGAAAATATCAGAGATCTTAAGAATTTAGACTTGGTATAAAACAATTGAAAATTGGAGGAATATTATCATTTTATAAAAGCATTTGAGGCTTTGATTTTTATGCTTTATTTGAGCCTCAAATACTTTTATGAAATGACAATATTCTTGCAATTTCCAATTGTTTTATAATAAGTCTAGATTCTTAAGATCTCTGATATTTTCCAAGAATGGCAAATTAACCAAGAGGCAAATTACTTTTTTGATCATTTTATTTTGTACTTTTTAGTCAGATATTTATGTAAAAGCATTATTTAAAAACTTTTTTTTTCACAGCTTATTTTAGGAAAATACTATTGAGAAAATTTGACCTCAACTATAAACATGATATGGATAAATGCATTGTTCAGGAAAACAGTCTGGATAATACTTCAATATTTGTATTACCACACCAACTAAAAAACCATTCTCTTACAATGCAAAAAACAAAAGGAAATGCTCCAGATTCCAATCAAGAAAAATATAGTGAAACATGTTATTGGTATGGTAAACCTGATCATTTGTGAAGAGACTGTAAACACAAAAATAAAATGTAAAATTTGTATGAAAAAAAAAAGTTATTTAGCATCACTCTGTTATGGTATGAAATGTAGTATTAACAGCAAGCAAACATTGGATTACAAATCTGGGGAAAGGAGAGTGAATGACATTGTTATTGTAAAGAAATTTAATAATTAAAAACAGGCTACATACTATTGGATATGGATATTTGTGGCAAAATGTAAGGTTGTTTTCTTATCCTTGGTGTTTGCCTCAAGATGTCGCTATTTCTAGGTAAATTCCTAAAAATATACCGTTTCACTGGCCTTCACCCAACAGAAGAGGAAATTTTCTACGTTATAAATGCAGAAAAGTCCTCATGTTATGTTGGATGGACGAGGTGACGGTGACAGAAGCCAACACAAATGAGACTTCTTTCTACGATTAAAACACAGAAAGAGTTCCCGATGGCTGCTGGTTATGGCCTTTTTTCTATGCTAAAAGCAAAGAGAAAGAAATGCCTTGATTGGCTGCCATAGTAGTTAATTTTGTTCATCATTTTCTCCTAATAGTAGAATATCTATTTTCTCTGTAGTTTCGTGTGAGAGTGTGTGCATTTGAAGCAGTCATAATTTTTTAAAATTTGATAAGACGTCTTTTTTTTTTAATGTGTTGTAACTTACTTTACTGTTGTATGTTTAGTAATAATGTCCTGAAGATTCCATTACGAATGGGTAACCCTCAAAAATTGCTTTTAAGGGTGCGAAACGGGAAAAAAAATTTAAGGATCATGCGAAAGTACCGTTTTCATGAGAATTCGTCCATGACAAGTTACTTTTGCTATATATATATATATGCAAAAACAACCCAGTGTTTAATTATTAGAAATTACTTGTCCAAAAAAAGAAAATTAGTCAGGTATTATTATTATTTTTTTTTGTTACACTTATTATTTCAAAATAAGATTAGTTTTTATATCTACACACTAACAAAAACAACCCAGTTCCTGCTTAGTTACTGTCTTAAAAAAAAGAAAGCAAATTCAACGGGGTTTTTTTTTTTTTCAATGGAGTATTTGAATTACGGTATTTTTTTTTATATATACACAAGATTTACCAAAAAAAAAGAAACCCACTTTCTGATTAATTACTGTCAAAAGAAACGCAAATTAGTCGGCTATCATTTTTAAATTTAGTATTTCAATAATGGTATCCTTTTTATATAGACAGAGTTAACAAAAACAACCCACTTTCTGATTCATTACTGTCCCCCCCCCCCAAAAAAAAAAAGAAAACGGAAATTAGTCGGGTATTATTTTTCAATTGAATCTTTCAATGACAGTCCTTACTAATAGTAGTAGGGTATCAATTCTAAATTGTAGTATATAAATGACATTACTTTTGATCGATTTAGAATTACGTCTTGCTTTTTTAATAAAAATAACTGATTTTTACTCTTGACCAAAAATACCGTAACTTTAAAAAAAAAGACACACTTAAAGTCCAAAAAAAAAAAATGAGAAAAAGCCCCGTAACTTTAAAGACACATGCACAAACTCAAAAACAATCTAAAGATTAATAAACATTGACTAATTACGTCTTGCTTTTGAATCAAATGATTGATTTACTCTTGCAAAAAAAAGGTACCGTAACTTTAAAAAGACACACATAAAGTCCCCAAAAAAAATATTGGAAAAAGCCCCGTAACTTTAAAGACACACACACAAATTGAAAAACAAGATAAGATTAATAAACATTTACTTATTACGTCTTGCTTTTGAATAAAAGTATTGATTTACTCTTGCAAAAAAAAAACCCGTAACTTTAAAAAGACACACACAAACTCAAAAAAACAAGATAAGATTACTAAAAATTTACAAAAATGAAAAAAACTAACATCATATAATAGTATTAGTTAGTAGAATATTTTATTATAAATCTAAGAAATCAGATCTTTTTAGATCAAATCGATCATTTAGGTCGGGCCCCGGAATCGTTATATGTATATGTTTTCGATTAGCATCACCACCATCTCTAGGCAAACACCAAGCATGAGAATACAACCAAATGTAATAATGGAAGTGGAATAGGTCTATCATTGATATCTCACAAAGACTGGTTAAAAATCAGTGAAAGATATAGTAAGATGTCAACTCTGGCAAATATGAATATTATTGCTACACATATTAAAGGAAATAAAATTGGCATACATGGGAAAGTAAATTTGAAAGTAAAATTTTTTACATTATACATAGTTAATAAAGATTTTAGTTCATTACTAAAAAGGAACTGGTTTCAATCTTTGGGAATCTGCAAAAATGTAATAAAGAGAATTCAAGTGGAAAGTCTAATGTGAAAAAGATTTTCTGGACTGTTTAAGTGTGGATTATCAGAGCAAAGAACATGACCAGTTGATGTTGAGCTGATAAAGGATGCAAAACCCATTATCTGTAAATCTTGTAAGGCTTTATTTGTCCTGAAAGAGAAGGTTGAGAAAATTTCTCAATGAGATTGTCCAAAAAGGAATTTTAACACTAATGGAAGATTTATTTTGTGCTATACCTATAGTTGTTATAATGAAACCAGATGGAAATACTGAAATTGTGTGGAGATTATTGAGTTACATTAAATAAATTTGTGAACAAAGATTTCTATCCATTCCAAATGTATACAAAGTACAAGCATCTTTCCCAAAAGCTTCATATTTCACAAAGATAGATATTAAAGCTGCATTTCATCAGATTCCAGTGACTGTAAAAACAGTGGATGTATTAACATTGGTTACACACAGGAGATTATATAAGTGCAACAAATTGCCATTTGGAAGTACAGTAGTGCTAAATGTCTTCTAGGCAAAAATTGGTAATTTTTTAATCATTTAGAGGATACTTATGTAATTGTTAAATCAGAGATGGAGTTTGAACAACATGTAGATGCAGTCTGATCAAAATTGGAAAAAGTGAGAACTAAGATAAATATCAAAATATGCATCTGATATACTAGGGAGATAAAGTTTCTTGGACATATAAATAAAAAGTGCAGGCATCCTAATCCTGATATGGTGAATGCTATAAAGAATGTTGTGAGACCAAGGAATGTAAAAGAGTTA
The DNA here is from genome assembly GCA_028023455.1 of Epiperipatus broadwayi. NCBI lineage: Eukaryota > Metazoa > Onychophora > Udeonychophora > Euonychophora > Peripatidae > Epiperipatus > Epiperipatus broadwayi. The sequence goes on along the minus strand of JAQFVV010012602.1, from coordinate 206,323 downwards.
CAGGCTTTTCTAGGACTGTTAAACTTAACTTAAATAAGAGCTTCTTAAAAGGAAAGTTGCACTTATTATCACCATTGTATTAATTCTTAAAAAAGATAACAATGCTGAGAATGGAGTAATGAACAAGACTTGACTTTTCAAAAAACCAAAGATCTCTTAATATCAGATATACTTTCGAAACACTACTGTATTCATCTAGAAGTTATAATTACTACAGATGCATATGAATATAGTGTTGGGGTATGATTTTTCATCCATGTTATTGAGGTGAACATTAGAAAGCCTATGTCTTAAGAGTACTGTCAGTAACTGAAAAAAAATACAGACAGATTGATAAAGAGGCATTAGTAGTTATTTTCTCTATAAAATAATTTCATCATATCTATGGGTGAAAATTTAAATCTGCACAAATCATTATCCACTAATAGGACTATTTGATACTGTGAAAAAAATTCCAGAACACATAAGTCAACCTATGTTATAATGAATCAATATTTTGTTGTGTTAAGATTATAAACTAGTCTATAAAACAGGAAGGTAAATTGGATATGCTGATGCTTTTTCATGTTTATTTGACTTTAAAGAAAAAGAATATGGCAATAATGAAATCAATTATATAGATAAGATTAACACTGTGTCATAATTCTCTAATTGCTGAGTGAACTAAAAAGAATAAGGATTATTTCCAGTTATTGAAGTGGATAAAATACATCTGATCTCAAACTCATGCCATGGGAATAGTAAAGCCCATTTGGAATGTATGTAATAGTCTATCATCTTGTAATGGCTGTGTGTTAACAATGATCAAGTACTCATCATACCAAAAGCCTATGATCATATGCTTGATCTACTTTATCAGGATCATCCTGGAATCATGCATATAAAAGTTTCAACATGATCTTACATTTGGTGTCATTTGCCATCTAAAAAATTGGAAATGATCCATTGGAAACATGTACATTTATATCATACAGAATCAGTGCACAATTATAAAATATTAATAGTAGTTGATTCATTTTCTCATTGGACAGACTACAGAATGGTAAAATTACCAGTGTAAAATGTTTTTTTTTTTACTCTAATCAGAGGTTATTTTAATGAATAATGGAACTGATTTCATTTCACAGAAATTGAGGACTAGTTAAAAGATAAAAAAGTAAAGCATATTCTTACTCCATTTTATCATCTTGTAATTGAATATCTGAGAAAGCTATCCAATATTTGAAGAATACATTGATTAAAAAAACTGGATTTAAAGATGTACTGAAAGCATTAGTTGACACCATATTTAATCAACATTTTACTCCATATGCAGCAATAAAAAGGACTCTAGCAGAGTTATTAATATGCTATCAGTTTTGCTTTCATCTCATTAAGCGATTTCCAAGCACTATTGAGAAGAATAATAGATTTGAATATGAAAAATTCAAAATCAGAAAAAGTATATGTATATATGACATTTTGCAAAAGAAATGAATACCAGAAATGATATTGCAGATTTTGTCTAAGCAATTACTATAAATTAAATTAGAAAACAGAAAGGAGATAGGAAGACATATATATCATTTATGTTATTATTTAAATGAGTTACTGTGGCAATGTATGATAAAAATTCAGGGATATAAAAAGTAGATTTGTCAGCTGATCAGAAAAATGATAGTTATCTAAAACAAAAAAATGATCAAATTAGGGAACATATAAATGCCGAAAAACAGAATATAACTACTTTAATGGATAAAGAAAAAAGATCTTTCTCCAAAACTTCAAGTGTACAGAGACCACTTGCTAAACTTACGATTATATGTCTGTGAGGGCAGGATTTTTATAGTAGGGGGTGACTTGGAATGTCCATGTGGATAATGTATTTATTGTAAATAAAGATCATTTATTATTTTTTGTAAATACATACAGATTATTTCAATATTTAATTATTTCAATTTAACTATTGAAGAAAAATCTACATAGCACCTAATTAAGATTTGCAAATCGAAATAAACTAAATTGTATGTGAATTAATCAATTATATAAAATTAATTATGCATACCTCCCCCCCCCCCCCATCTAAAACGACATCACATTGGTGCCATGCTAAAATGGTTTATCGGTAGAATAGTAAAACCGAAAACTTAACCTAATAACAATTAGAAGCTAGCAGCTCTTATAAAAGCAAATGTTATGCAGTGTGTGTGCTATGTAAACATGCAAAAGGAACTTTTAGAGAGTTAGAATTTGAAGAAATAATTATATTGTCGGATAAAGACATTAACATTTCCAGAAGAATACGGCTTTTAAAAGTTATAGTTATATATCGAACTGAATCAAGCACAACTGTGTTTAAAAAGATTGTGAAATTTGAAACACAAATGCCAAATACCATTAGAGAATAAACTGTAGAGACTTATTTTACTGAATTAGTTGTTAATAAATCCTTCATTATTAAACTTGTGTTTGAATATTATTAGTATTTATGCTTTACGATTGGTATTTTAAATACCCACAGAACATAACAGTTTCTAAATACAAACTCTACAAATTCTATGTGTGTAATGCTTTTAATACCTTAAATATATATATATATACGGCCATACTCAAACTAATAATATTATATTGACAATATAATTGTTTATCCAATATTGTTTTATTAGTTAATTTGTAGTTATTATTAGACAGAAAAAACAAAACAAAACATAAAACTCTTTTATCTAACAAACTATTTAATTTCTGATTTGGGAAGAATTGCTATCGGTTATTTTTATATATATTAAATAATACCCTCTCTATTTTTTTTTATTATAAATTCTACCTAAACAATTGGTTAACTAAACAATTCTCAACTGTGTGGTATCATGAAGTACTTGATGGCGTTGTTGCCACTTTTGAGTTTTTCCCACTTTATTGTGGCTCTCTGTTGTATTATTTCAATTGATGATTGGTAGATATGAAAATGGTCTGGAAGAAAGGTCTTGATTCAAACTCATAAAATAGTTTGAAACAGTCAATTGATAGCAAATCTACTTCTGGTATAGTTTATAATAGTCCTTGCAATTGTCATAAAATTTATTTAGATCAAAGTAAATTAAGTCTTAATAAAAGAGTTAAAGTTCATACAAGTAGAATTAAAAATAGATATCACCACTCAGCTTTGTATATTCATGAACTAAATATAGCTCATAAAATATTATTTGACAATACAGAAGTTATCTTTTATGAAAGAAGTGAGAGTAAAAGGAACTCTAATGATAAATTTTCTTGAATCTGAGACCATCAATCTCGTAAAGTCATCTTTTGATGTTAAAAGAAGTTGGGGTTTTGAAGTGAATGATGGGAAGGTTATTTTGTTTTGTGTATATATATATGTTGAATGTATCTTCTTGAATTTTACTTGAAAATATCTATTTATCAATAGATGAAACTATGATTGTGGAAAACATTTAGTAAAATTTTGTTTTTTAGTTATTATTGTAATGTTATATGATTTTCTATTTTACTTATAATTACTAGTAAAACAGTAGACGGTATTTAATTATATTTGTATATTTTTTGATATATTATATTTGTATATTGTACCGGGCCTTTATCAACAACTCTGATTAAATGAGATTATATATATATATAATCACACGTACATATTTTCCCTATTTATGATAACCAAATCATAACATTGTACATGAAACCACAACTATATTTTCTGATTATCCAGAATTCTGTTTTATAAATAATAGATATTGCAATAAAAGTTATTGCTGAATGATTCAAAGTAAATATTATATCTAAAACAGTTTTATTTATTTATTTTTTTAAAAATGCCAGTATTAATGAACGATTTCCACTGATACATTGTTTTTTAGTATTATTTAAATAATCTTTTTTCTATTTGCGTGTATTTTTTTTTTGCTTTTCTAAAGTGAATCTCCTCCAGCAATATATCACTGTCTGCATTCATCAAGTAAAAAAAAATATTCAAAGATGCTAACACTTACTATAAAAGAAAGAATTTCAGTGTTTAACAAAATATTTAATAAAAAACAACAATAAAATACATTACAAAACCTATTCATTTACACCATTTCACAGAATATTAACATGTCAATATATATATTATAAGATAATAATAACACATTTGCATCATGTCATACGTAACTATATGAAATAATGCCTAAATTATGTGAAAGAGTTCGTTAGCAAATTTGGGGTTTTAAATTCATTTTAAATTAATATAATTTTAAGACAGTAAACAAATAAAAAAAAGTATTTATAAATAATTATTTGGATTTTATGTTGTTAATTTTTGCTATAGCCATGGCTTGAGCTAGATACATAGATGGGGAATCAGTTTACAGCTTCATTCTGGCAGTAGAGTTATGAGAATGGTGTCGACAGATATGCTTAGTGTTCTAGGCACACATATATCACATTTTCTCAATATATATGGTGGTTTCATATCATTTGCTATATTTGATTTGGATTTATATTCGCAAACAACTGAAATATCAACATCTGAAGTAAAAATCCACTACAATTCAGTATCTGAATTATAAAAGAAAAAAAAAGTAATATTTGTTAGTTTTAGAAAATTCCTTTGTTTTCATATCTTCTCAAGCAATATATAATAATCCTCTAATATTTTATGGATTGCATTATATATCCTACTCCAGCTACTACACATTCATTTTATCACACTTTTTTCTTTTTCCACATAGATGTCTGTCTGTGGACCCTTAATCCCATGCAATCAAAACAAGCATTTTTATCTGTTCTATCAATATATAGTGCATATTTTTGGCTGTGAAGAAATATACTTTGAACTACAAAAATGTCTACTTTATAAAAAAATAATGCAAAAGAAATTATTCTATTTTTTTTTCTACTACAAGCTTAAAAACTAAATTTTAATTACTTTTTCTTATAATCTAACATTCTTGTCAACTATCTTTAATTAACATTTCTAGATAAGACTTTTTATTATTATATATATATATTTCTTAATTAACTATAATTAAATTGAGTTTTAATCTTTATTTTTAATTGCTCTTTTATATTCTCTGGATGAGAAAAAGAATAGAACTAATAAATAGCAAAAGAACAAAATATTTAATGTTAATCACATCTTATTTTTTCTTTCTTTTTTTTTTTTTTTTACAATCTCTAAGTCAATTCATGTGTGGCAACACATTTTGTACATATTAATGGTTCTATATTTCCCCGATCAAATGGAAAACCAAAACAGTCACATTGGCCAATTTTGTTCTTAACCTTAGTATTAATCAATTATATTTTCTTTGTTGGCATACTCAGCAGAGGTTTAGGGCAAATTCCTAATGTCCATTCCATATGTTCTTGTCATTGCAGCTGTTATTATTATGTGATTATTTATATAGTATACAAACATGAATGGGCTGCTCACCAACATGCATTAGCCAGCATGGTGAGTTTATTGGCTTTTTACCTCTGAGTTTAAGATCAAGAAACACCATGGTCTTTCTTCTCAGTAGCCTGATAAGGCAAAATGAATGTAAGTGTAAATGATAAATATTTTTCCAATAGATATATACAATCATGACAGACAAAAATAAATCATGGCCCTTATTTCCAGAAGGCTGTAAAGTCACCAACTAAGGCAGAAGATGCTAATAATCTCCTGATTATGGATGACTTTTTATTTAGTTACTTACAACTGCAGATCACTTCCAAGTGAAGGAAGATTGCAAGAATTAGAAGAAGAACTGTCTTATATTAAATGGGACATTATTGGACTTTGCGAAGTTAGAAGAAAAGGTGAAGAGATAGTTGATTGTGTTATTAATTCTACATAGTTTATTAGTGAATTAAGGGATTTTTTAGATAATAAAGTTTATAAAAAATTATTTTTTGTAAATTTAGATATAATTAATATGTATATCAACATTGATCCAGTGGTTGCTATTAATAATATTATAGATTTATATATAAAAGATAAAGAGATCAAATTAAAAATAGATGGTTTTCATTTATATAAGATATTAGTGATTTGCTGTAGAGATCTTATTTTTAAATATGAGGATGATTTTTATAAACAAAAAGAGGGTTTAAGTATGGATACTAGTCTAAGTAGTTTTTTTGGCAGGAATATATATGTATAATTTTGAAAAACAAAATTTTGTTAGCAGTAAAAATAAACCAATTTTTTGTTAGGTATGTTGATGATTATTTTATGGTTTTTAATGGTAATAAAAGAAAGGCAGATAACTATGGAAATTTTTTTATTAATGTTATTGAATATATGGATGTTAAGATTATTAAAAAAATTGGCAATAATAGTAATGTTATTATAAAAATTTCTATATATAGAAAAAAACATTTTTTGGATTATTAAATAATTGATTATCAAATATTGATGATCGTAGTAAAATAAATATTACTAATAATAAAATTCTTAGAGCAATTAAATTATGTTCAAATAATAATTTGTTTAAAAGTGAGATTAATATGATAAAGCATGAGTGTTTTATAAATGTTTATCCTAGATATATTATTAAACATTTATTTTTTAATAAAAATATTGATAAAATAAAGAATAGAATAATATTAAATAAGAATAAGAATAAAAAAAGGTAATTTATATTGGTTTCAATGTATCCAAAGATTTGTTTTTAAAATTAAAAAATTATTTAAAATGATTAATAAGAAATATAATGTTTTCATCTATCTAGTTTATAAAAAGAAAAAAAAAGTTTAAATTTTTAAATTAATAATAATAGAGAATGTAATAATTTAGAGATTATGAATTCAGTTTATATAATTGTTTTAAAAAGAATATAGAGGTGTCATATGTTGGGACTACAAAGAATAAATTGGAAACTAAATTAAAACAGCATTTAAGTGATAAAAATTCTGCTATTTACAATCATATGAATAAATTTAAACATAAGGATTTTGAAATAAAACCTTTAGAATGTATAAATCATACCATGAAAGAATGATAAAGGAAGGAATTTACATTAGTGAAAATAAACCTGAATAAATAGGATGTTAATAGAAAAGAAAAAAGAAAATAATAGACAATGAGGATTGCCAATTCCTCAACAAGCTTTGTGATAAATGCTTAGCCAGAGCCAGCATTTAAAATATCTCTGTCAGGAACCCCTTCCCAAACCCCTAACCATGGTTTCATGCTTTGGCACTCCTGAGAGAAGTGCCAGGGTAAGTTCAGACACTAGATCTAAAAATACCAAACCAAAGCCAAGCATTTATCTAAAAGTTATCTATTGAGTGGAAAATCTAAACTTTATAACTTACAAGCTTAAGAGAATAGGGTCACGTGATCTACGACTTTTATTTTGACTATTTATAGTCTCTGTCTTAAGTCTTATGTGATGTTATATTGCTAAGACTAGTAATATATGGTATGGCTGAAGATCTATCAGCCCCATATAGCTACTTGAGTTGGATAGATGGGTTTGAAGATATGTAGGTGTCTGAAAATTTCAGATTTTCCACTCAATAGATAACTTTAGATAATTGCTTGGCTTTGGGTTGGTATTTTTAGATCTAGTGTCTGAACCTACCCTGACACCTCTCTGAGGGAGTGTCAAAGCATGAAATCATGGTCAGGGGTTTGGGAGGGGTTCCTGACAGAGATATTTTAAATTCTGGCTCTGGCTAAGCATTTATCACAAAGCTTGTTGAGGAATTGGCAATCCTCATTCTTTATAACTTACAAGCTTAAGAAAATAGGGTCATGTGATCTATGCCTCTTATTTTGAAAAAAATAATAGGTTTATTAATTAAATGTTTTTAAGGTATTTTTGAATGGGTATATAAATGTAAAAAAATTGGTGATGAGACCAAGAGAATTTTTAGTTTTTTTTTAATATTTTTGCATGTGATATTTATTATTATATATTTTTATTTTTTTATTTTTTAGTGTTCCTTGAAAAAGACTATAAAAAACAGTTGAAACATTGGATGTATTTTATTTTTGTTATAGTCATATAAAAATAAGTTTTAAAAAGAAGTTTAATGTATTCATTGACATATATGATCGGTATAGTAATTATGATAAGTCCATTAATATTGTAAAGTTAGATAATATTATCAAGCTAATAAACTCTTTTTGATGAAATGAGTGTTGATAAATCATCTTCTTTTTACACATTATATAAAATGAAAATAAATTTTGTATTAATCTGCATAATTCCTGAAAGTTATGTATTTAGTTTATTCATGTCCCTTGAAATAATCAACTGCAGAACAAAGACTTTCCAGTTATTATCCATAGAAGAACAGTGAAGAAGAAAGTTTTCCAAACAGTAATGATGAAGGTTTTAACAGTTTCGTTTTTGTGTTGTCAATTATTTAAGAATAGATAGATATCAATTTCTTGATCAATTATGAATATCTAGCCAGGATTGCTATGAGCTAATTATATTAAATAAAAATCCAGATCTGTTTGAAAGCTGAAAATATTTTCAAGTTTATTTACTTGAAGAATGTAATTAAGAGAATGATCATTTCCCCCTTAAATCAGATTAGATCTTTGATAAATCATGAAAAAAACAACTCTTTTTTAAAATGTTAAATTTGTTTGATTTTATGCTGTAATATTATTGTACCGAATAAAAAATAGCTCTGATAGAAGAAGAGAATTAGGACAGCTCCTTATTAAATCAACAAAGAACAAATCAATTTCCAATATTATCGAAATCTCTTTTCTGTAGTATATGGTTGTAGATTTAAAAATCTCTTTTTTTAAATACAACTTTAAAATAAAATTAAAGAGCAAACTGATGAATACCAAATGCACAGAGACTTGGATAAACTTTAACATTTCTTCGGTTATTTGGAGATTTTTATAGTTTAAATAAAATCAATATAGAACACCTTCCCCATTATTTAATATTCAGTGAAGTACTAACCTTGTGATTGTAAAAAGAGAGCCATCTATTTTATTGGGATAGGTGAATATATATAACTAATAAATTATTTATTAATATTTATTTGTATTAGGGCGAGTTGGTCATACGTGTTCTATATAAAATTTAAGCAGCAATTTGTTTAGGATAGTTGCTTTTCTATTCTTTCAACACAATTTTATTTTTAACTGTTAAGTCTTTAATAAGAATATTTTTTTTGAAATTATTTGTAAGTTAAATAATTATATTAAACTAAACTCTTCTACATTTGTCAAGCATTGGTGGCCTAACAGTTAGCGTAGCTGTCTTCCAAGCAGCCGGCCCGCATTTGCTTCCCGGTCAACGCTTTGATATATAAACTCTTCTACATTTTAGGCTGAATACTTAAAGACTCGTTGTTATTACTTTGGAAACAGATTGTCCAAGAAGTATACAATGAAATCTTTTATTATTATTATGGTGAGAGTTGAACAAATATGATTAATATTGGACTTTTTTTTATATTAAAAATCTTTATTGGTAACAAATTATATACAAATATCAACATGTATACTACAGCATAAATTTAAGTTATATAGATAAGTGTATGATGAAACTATATCCATAATGGTACAGGTTTTACAATAACTCATTTAACTCTAATGAAGAATGACTCAAATTTGAAGTATTTATATAGGTATCCTTGATTTATTTATATATCTAAATTAATATTGTTTCAAAGGCTAAGCATAATGATATTAAGAATTATTTCTCTAACATTATTTATTACTAAGTATTTACTAATGGCAATTACTTGTTGATGAGATACATACCAAAATTCACACTCAAATATTATACAAGTGTAATGATTAAACTGATTATTTCTTGAATTTAAAATATTGTTCAACTATTGATGTGCCCAGATATTTATTTTCAAGAATGAATTGTGACAAAGGTTCAAGCTATGAGAGCACAAAACTGAGGTAGATGAGATTTGACAGGTTTTGTTCATGATGTTCCTGAGTAAAAATTTGATAGAGTATGAGCTGAATTATCTCTTGTTATTTCTTTTGAGTATATTGTAGTTCTTAATGTCAAATATCACAGAGCAACATAGAAAGTTATATAATTCTTACTGTGTGAACAATTATAGATGTGTTATAGGGATGAAAGTATTTTATATATTTTTACAGCAATTGCTTGAGGTTAACTATACACTTATGAAACATGAATAGACTTAGAGATAACAAATATGGGAAGATTTGAAAAAGGTATAGCATTTTTTCTAGATAATTATTGCAGAAGATACTTATAATTTGTACAGTTGATTTTCTGGAAAGCATAAGCAAAAGACAATTAGTGACATTCGGCAACTTAAGATTTTATTTAGAAAGAGAATAAATTATTATTACTTCCTTTATTGTCCAGAGATTAAATTCAAAAGCACAATATAACAAAGTTAATTATTTTATAAAGTTGTATTCTGAAAATTTTTACAAATTTCAATACAGTTTTATATTTTTACCCAAGACAACAACAGCTAGTGGTTTATATAATCTTCAAGATATGCGGTAATAATAGCAGATTAGACACAAAATATTTTGACTTCATTTTTATCAACTAGAACAATTATTTATTGCCAAAAACATGAAATAAATAATATAAATTTCACTTTTCTATATACACAAATTACATATATTAAAAATTGAAATGAATTAGAAAACTAGGTATTGTTTGCTGAGTATTGAAACATGAAGATTACAAATGAGTTTAATATGTGTCTGAGTAGATTTATCACATGACAGACTTTTAATGACTAGAAAAAAGTAAGGTAAACCAAGAGGTTTTTCTTTTTACTTTTATTTACTTGGTATTTTTGAATTTTTATTATGATATGATGCATTGTGACTTCTTCTTTTTTGGAGTCAGCAATCTCTCAGCCACTATGCCTAGGGACATCTCTTAGTCACCTTACCTTCTCTTTCCATTCCCCACCCTCAGTTTTTTTCTATTATACTCCATCCCATTTCCACAGCATAATCTTTTTCAACTCCATGATCTTTATATCTAAATCTGCCTTATCTTTTCCCAACCCCAGCATAAAACCAAGAGTCCACTTTCTGTATAATCACTTTGTTATATTTATTCTTCCACAACTTCATTATTAGTACCCTTTCTGTTTGCAGGCAGATGCCTAATATTTTCCATGCCTTACCATTATAATTTGCAGACTATGTCACCCATACTTTTCCATTTATATCTATCTTCTTTTGTTGCTAAAGATCCTGTTTGAGTCTCAAACAGTAAACTACTTTCCTTGCTATTATCATAAATTAATTTGCACCCAATATTTTGTTTACTTTTATATATATTTAAACTCTTTTTACTCTCCATACAAGTTCTCCATCTCTCCAACTCTCTATTTTTTGTTAATGCATTTATTCTTGTATCACCGAACAATTCTAACATAATCATCCCACCTTTTGTATAAGTATAATGACATAAATTCTTTGTCCAAATCTTCTGCATACTGTACTACCTTTCTCACCCATCTTGTTGCCTGTTCTTTACTTATAACCCAATTCAATATTACTTTGGCTATCCTCTTATTATCCATAAACTGCAATCTACTGAACATTTTCATTTTGATAAGAAAATTGCAAGCCACTTAGTGGATGAATTTTAATTATAGTAACCCAGATAGAAAGAATCAGCTAAGTATCACAAGACATAATGATTCTTGAAAGAGGAATCCATGATCAATATATAATGAATTTTCTTAATTGTTTTGCCAATTTCAGAAAATGTTACTGATAAGAAGAATTAAAAGAAATCATATGGTATAAAGAATCCTAAATAAACTTCTTGCAGTTTAATTATTTTAGCATTTTTAGGGTAAATCTACATTATAAAAACAGTATGGTAGTCTATAATAACTACAAACTTCACATTAAAAATCTTAATTGTGATAAATATATTACAATGAGAAGATCAGCATCTTCTTTTGGAATATTTTTTTTTCAAGTATTGACTGTTTTCATTTTTGGAAATTTAAGAAAATATGGTTTAAAAAAGATATCAAGTTTGAAAAGTTTACAAAAAAAAAAGAATCTTTTTGGTAATGAATAGATAAATATGGTTTAATTTGAGCACATTGATAATACTTTGATGGTTGATGACGCTTTGAAAATAAAAAAGGCATTTGAAAACAAAAAAGACATTTTCAATAAAACAATGGACTAAATAATGGCACTCAATAAAATGAAACTTCCAGGTGCTTTAATAAGAGATCTCTGTAGATCTTGAAAACTATAGAATCAAGACAGCACCCCCCCTCCACCTTGTGACATATCTCTGATTAGGTAAAAGAGTTGGATAAAAAGATATAAATTTTTGGGAAAATAAATTTTTAAATTCGTAACATTTTTTAATGGCTAGAATTACATAAAAATGCTGAAAAGTGAGGTTTTTCATAGAAGACAAGACAAAAATTACCATTTTCAAAGTTGAAACGAGATATAGAATCTACTTATACAATAAAAATTGTAAACTTTATTTGTTTAGCAAAGAAAATACTTCCTTAAACCATCCATATAAATACTTTTTTTTTTTTTATCATTAGTAACATGGTTCAGAGAAGGCTTTTTAAGAATAATTTCAAATAATGTTTTAAATCAATTTCTCACAAAGATTATAGAATGCTTATTTTTTTAATGTAATGGATCTCAGGCTTAAAGTGGGGCCTAAAAATTATTTCTTAAGTTAAACAGTGATAATGTTAATATTGATAGTATTAATTGATTGTTGAGCCCTTTATGGACAATAAATGAAATAAAGTCAGTGGTTATTTTTGTTCATTTTTAATCTGGAAAATTCAACTTGTGTTTGTTTTATTAGAGAGATATAAAATGAAAGAAAGTATGACTTTCATAAGTTAGAGTGATCTTTACTCTGATACTAAATTTACATTTTAGGTATAGTCATAACATGAAGTCTATTAATAAACCTAGTTTGCATCAAATGAATGCAATCTATATAAAAAAGAGCCTATTAAGAAAAAGTCACCTTGGCTTAGAAAGATTAAATAATCAGTTTTCTAATTTTTTAAAATTGAATAGTTTTATTTCAAATGTGCAAAACGCTAAATGAATTTAGTTCAGAGATTTTTGGTATGCAGATAAGACAGTTACATACAAAATTATAATAACATTTGCTAAATACTGATTGGTGAGCCTTAAGTAATTGAATGATTCACCACTCATCAGTCATTAGATATTCTAGCAATGGGAGCAATAGGGTCAAGATGTGGTCCATAAATCTTATCAAATATATCATTGCATTAAACTATACAAAGCAGATGAATTTTAATGAAAGATTGATAGATATCTTGTGCTGTATTTACATGTTGGACTATTTCCATCATCCACTATTAAGTATTGGATGTCTTTAAAAAAAATGTAACTTTAGTTAAATATTCCAGTTACATTCAACTGTTAGTAATAGCATACAGGTTAGTATATGCACAGTGTTTTGAGAGGTATTATTTTTCTCTCTTCTTCAGATGTTACTCACCTGACCAGTGAGAGTACTAGCATGGGAATCAAATGTGGACCCATAGATTCTTGAATACTGAATTTTAAGATAATTCTCTAACCAACTGTCACTGGTCAGGTCAGCTATAGCTGAAGTAGAGAGGAGAGTAATACCACTCAAAACATTGTGCATATACTAACCTGTGTACAATTATTAATAGTTAAATGTAATTGGAATATTTAAATAAAGTTGCATTTTTCCAAAGACATTCAATTCTTAATATTAGATAATGGAAATAGTCTAACATATACTATCATCACAAACCTTCAGCAAAACATTTTGTGCTAGTTTATATATGTGTAGTTATATTTTGGTTCAATTTTTTAGTTAAAATAAAAGATTCAAAGAAAACATATTATGGTATGATAATCATGATATTCGTTATATATTTAATAGTAAAATAAATACTATGTCGTAAATTAATTTTTTAAAGGTTTGTGCAGCCTTGAAGGCTATGCTGTCATCAATATTACTGTCTGACATTGCTTAAAATCCGTAATCAGCATTTATAATCATAATGTAATCAAAGTATGCACTGATTTGCTTAATATTTAAATATATTCTAAAAAATATACTCTCGTTTAAAAAATATACTCTCGTTTTATGAATTATGGATCACAAAATAGAATTACTTACATGCAAATATGGACAGTTATAAATTCTAAACTTTCAAAAATCTTAGCATATATTAAAATGTTTTATTTTATATTAAAAAAACCCCTCCACACACGCACATGCACTTATATAAATTTAAGCAATACAGTAATCTTTCATAGAAATGTATGTATTCAACCATTGTATTCTGATCTCCTTTGTAATAAATATCTTTTTATCTATAATTTCTTTTTTCTCTCCCAGACTTTATGATAAAACTGAAACCACTTTGATTGATATTTTAGTCCTCAGTCTGGGCAACAGCTTTGATGAAATATGATTTTACTTTTTCTTCTGCTTGCTTTTTACGGAAGAAAAACTCAATGAAATAATTTTAAGTTTTGAAATTGAATTTTAATTTTTGTAAGTTTTGTTGAACTAATAATTTTATAATCACATAATATTTTTATGTATTAAAAATTAATATCTTAACTTAAACTTTGTATAGGAATCATGTATTTTAATGTAAATCACTTCAATTGTTAGTATAGGGTAGAATAAAGTTTTGTCCAAGTTTTATGCAGTTTCTTCAATCCATAACTTCTCCAATATTTCTTACCTCAACCAGACATCTAACACGTTTTTTTAGGTTTTTTTGTATTCTCATGGATTATTTTCTGTGCAAAATATATTAAATATAAAATAATCCTGAAATATTTTCTGACAGTCAAAGTATAATCCAACTCTGTTGCTTTACTTTAATCTTTCAATAATTTTATAATTACAGCATTGTGAATACTTTTGAAATATTGTTTGATCTGTTTGAAATTAAACAAAGGCATATGGCTTTATTGCTCAGGAGATCATAAGAAGTTTGAGTGTTAAATCTGTAAGTATCAGAATTGATCCTGGGTCTACCCAATCCCCAAGTCAGATGCCCTACTAAATGCATAAAACTATGCAGCACTGTGAAATTATTCCAATATAATTACATAAGTCTTCTTTTTTGTATGAATGAACATTTGTTGAGGCATAAACTTCATCTCCACTTGAAATAACTTATTATTTAATTTTCCTACCTATTTCTTATATATCATTAATCCCCACAGCATTAATGCTCTCCTATTTGTTTCTTTATTATAAAATATATATATCAACTTTTCAAATATCATGTTTTTATCATTCACAAAGTTTGACAATGTTTAATTTAACATTAGACAATTCTTTTTTAATTTATGGAATTTTCTTTTACTTGGAACTAAACTACAGATGTAGCTCACCCAAACAAATGATTTATTACAGAATAGCAGTCTACATTCACAACCTGGTCATTTTGGCTTAGTGATGATTTTATAGCTTCAAGGATCATAAATGAAAAACTATATAAAAAATGAAAATCCATGCATAAATAATTTGACCCTCTGAAAGAGCTCTCCAACTGATATTACATGAATAATTAGATATTGGTAAAGGAAGAAAGTAATGTTTTTGTCTTAAATTCGAATGTGAAGTCCAATACATTCGCCATATCAGTTAATGGATTAACTATTCTTATCATGTTAAATGCTTGCATTATAGTACACATAGAATGAGCATTAAGATTTTATCCATATTAGATATTTTAAAATCTCAAAAAAAAAATCTTCCTCTCGGTCTTTTACACATACACACACAGGATATGTTGAAGTTTTAAGATAATCTGTAAAACATACCTATTTAGTTGAAACCTATTCAAAACAAATAAACTATTTTTAAGCTAATAAATTGTTGGCTATCAATTTAATAGTTATATAATTTAATTTATAATGCAATATTTTGTATAATAATCAAACAAATTATTGGAGTTAGTGATCAACTACATTTTCTTTATTTTAATTTTCGAAATCTTGCCGAAACATAAATTTGATATTTTTAGATCATGAAAGGAAGAGTAGTTATGCCTTCAATCCAAGCAGTATTTGAATATATAAAGAACAACACAACCACAAGTGAAAGATAAAGATCATCAAAACATCATGATCATTATTTCATATGCTTACACATGCTGTTAATAAGAGTACAAAACTCCCCATATTACTGATTACAAAGGCTTGCACTTCATGGCACTACTGTATGGAAAGATAAAGATGGTATAGTTTTTTGTCAACTCCCGTAATATCTAATCAAAGAAACAATATATATATATATAATCTGAATATTACAATATTGTAAACAGAAATTATATTATTAGTCATGAATATGAGACACAAATCTCAAAAAAGTTTGTTCCTTATTCTATTAAGATATCAACTATTTGTTCTTATTTATATTAAAAGATTTTCACTAGTTTTAAAATTAAAATATCAATATTTTTCCAGGATTTACTCCATATGCTTTTATAAATAGCATTCAACCATGACGTAATTTAATCAAAAACAAGGAGACAATGTAAGCTAAACATTTTATCTTATACCAAAATCTACCATCAGCAAACTATCCAAATTTTTATAAGGACTGTAAAATATATAGGAGAAACTAATTTAATTATGAGATTAATTGGAAAGTTGTGATAATCCTAAATTTTTTACACATATAAAGTATTAGTGTTTGATCTATAGCTATTAAAAAATTTATGCTAAAAGTGAAATCACATTTAGTTTACAATAGCTCAGATAAATATCAATTAATTAAAAAACTATATGTAATATTGTAATTAAATCTTAATAAATACAGTAACATAAATATATATAAAGTATAACTTTAAACATTTTTATCCACCTAGAAGTATGGTCGAATAACTTCGCAGTCTTTGTCAACTAACACTAATTCTTTTTTAAGGTATCTTCAGACATACTTTCAAAGTCTAGGGTTCCCACAATTCATTCCCAAGTTACAAATATTTCAAATAAAATGATTTAATATAAAATATAAGTAAGATAAGATATTATAAGAGAAGAGCATGAAATCATAAGATCGCTGAGAGATCAGCCAGTTCACTCCTTAGAGCAATTATAATTAATTATAATAACCAATCCACCAGCATTATCATAGGTCAAGGTAAGTATGAGTAATATTTAAAAGAAGTAATAACCATCCATCATGATGAATGATCTATCAATCAAATAAATCAATAATAAAATCAATAGGCAATCTGGTGACTGGATTGAAAATGGGTCTTCTGTAGACCAGACTAACTATTGAGCCTTGGCCAGCTTGGGCAATTATTTAAACAATTTTGGATACACCACTTCAAGTGCTAATCCATTAGAATACATAATCATCAAAACAATAATACTGGGGTATTAAAACATGCTGATCATCATCAATGCTCTGGCCACTTAGTACCATTAATGTACTAGCCAACTATAAACTTAATTTCTAATAGACTAAACTAAATAAAATGTAGTGCAGAGGCATTGAAGAATATAATCCTCATGCCAAAATCAGAACAATGTCATACTGGAATGCCCTTTAAGCATTAAATACATCCCCATTTATATATCAGCCATTATATATGAATCTAGCTCAGAGAACACAAGCTCTATTATGGTATGTGACCAAGAGGTGATGGAAATAGATATTCTAAAAATATTTTGAACCACTGGAATAATTTTCATAATTAAACACAAGTTTATTAACAATAAAAAATGATATTAAGATTTAGAATAAGGCTATGAATATCAATTAAGCCTTCTGATTTTGATTAACATATAAAAAATTCTCATATTCGTGATTTACAAAGTTACTATACACAATTCAAATTGTTACATTATGATTTACATGATTAATACATTAAGTTTACTTAAAACCATTCAGCACACAGGCATGTGGTTTAGTATAAAATGAACATGTTTGAATTTATCAAAATAATAAAATTATTAAAAATTCATTTCATAATAAATTCCATTTGAAAACTATGCATAAAATTCACACATACATGTGCATCTAAGAACATAGATGATATGAATTAATATTATTAATTAGTTTCTTTTTTTCAGTCAATAAAAATATTTTCATTTACCTTTTAAAAATAAAATACAATCAATTTTTTGATAGGTAACCCAAAAGTTTTTTTTATGACATGATACTCTCAATTAATTAATTACATCTTTAAATTAATCTAAAAAAGATTTGTGAACTTGTCTTTTTATTTTTTCAAAATAAATTTTCCATGAATCAATCATTATTTTTAGATTTTAATTCAATTCAAGCAAAATTATTTACTTGTTAACTTTTAAAATATATAAATTTTAAAATGTCATTTTTACCAAAGAAATTATTTAAAATTTCATTCTCATTATATATAATGCTACTGACAATTGTATATACACTTATCTATGCTTCTCTTTGTGAGTTGGTTTTGGTGAGACAGGTATAATCCAGGATTGTCATAATCAGGAAGGTATAATCAGGTATGTTGGCATTCTCCCTGAAGTCTAGGGCTTGATGAACTATCTTTTAAAAAAATTACTATCCAATTTTTGCAGCTGGCCTATTTAGCCACTGCTTTTCAAAATATTAAAATCAGACTCTTCTATCCAGCTCTTACAAGAACTGCAAGCCAAATTGAACAGATATTTTTATCAGTCCTTTTTACAAAATCTAGGTGATAAAAACATCTTAATTGAAAAGTTTTTTTGTCTAATCCCCATTTTGATTAAAATCAATTTTAATCTTTTCAAATACTTTGAAATTTTACCAAAGATGTAATCTACATGTTTTTACTCTCTTCAAAGCACTTTTAATTAAAAGCTGCTTTTGGAATTTTTAATCTAAAAAGATTTTTAAAAATAGATAAATAAATGTATACAAACATTAATTAAAAGATTTTCAAAGATAGATGTTTTTACAATTAGTAGACAAGTTTGGTTTTAAATGTCAAATCAGAGTTACAAATAATAATATTTAGACTTTTTTAAATGATTTAATTTATAATAAAATTCTTTTTTAAATCCATAGTTATTTAACCCTTTATTTATAATTTTTATTCCAAATGAAATGTGGAAAATATCTAAAAAAATTTGTCTGTGTTTATTTCTACTTTTCCTTTACTTTGTATACATTTGTGCACACACACTATACTATTGTATGCCATATAACAGACCATTATATATATATATATATGTATGTCAATGTGAAAGTAATAAGATGCTCTAAAGCTAATAGTATTTCATTTAACCAATTCTAGAGTATTTAATTTCTCAAAATTTTAACTTTCCAGTGGATTAATAAAAATAATTAACAGTGAGAAACTTTAAAAGCATATATTATATAATATTAATTAAAATTGTCATGGACATTATAAATGTAAATATTGAAAAAATAGGGAAATTTTCAAATATGATATAATTAGGTAAATAACCAATTAAAACTAGTAATTACGATTGAAATCATATCATCAAAATAGTATCTTTAAAATAAAAAGGGAACCTCTTTTAGTTTAAAGATAAGTGACACAGAAATACTATTATTAGATAGCATAATTTCAATTTAAAATTAACAATTTTATTGTCATAAATTTAATTATATCATAACAGTTTATGGAGGTAAATATATAAAAATTCACACAAATATATATAAATATTTATACATATATATTTGCATATAATTACATAAATTTTAAATTTTATAAGAATTAGTAAATGTGATATATAATAATTTGTTTTGTGATGTACTGTTGAAACTTTCTGTTTTAAAAAAATATGTTTAAACAATAACTAATAATATTGCCATATTTATCTAAAGGTTTGTGATGATGGTATATTAAATGTGATAATATATTGGACTGTTTCCATCATCTATCAATAAATGTTGAATATATAGAAAATTTTAAACTTTATTTAAACTTTCAAATACAAACTTGTTAGTAATATCCCACTAAACATCACATGATCACCATTTCTTATAATTGCTCATAACAGCAGTGCTCTCAGATGCAAAACTCCTCACTGATAAAATCCACAAGCCAGAAACTAGTCTGGAGATATTGGATGAGTAAGCACTAATATGAATTTTTATGCACAAATTTTCTGGTATTCATTGATTACTCTGGTTTGCATTAAGTGGTGCTACTGTATGGAGAGTTTTGCCCATTTTAATTTTGTTAGTAATAACACAAATAGATAACACAGATTAGTAATTACACAATTCTCAGCTCACTTGGAGGAAATAGGTGGTTTTATTTACAAACCCTTAGGAATAATCTTTTCTGATTTACATTTACATAAGAAAGTTAAATAATTTCCTACTTTAGCCAGTATTAAACATAATTTTTTATATCTGAACTTTAACATAGTATTGAATCCATATCAAGTACTTAGTATTTGCCTGAAGATTTGTGATGATGTTATATTAGATGTAATAATATGTTGGACTATTTCTCTCATCTATTAGTAAATGTTTATGTATAGAAAATTTTTAATTTTATTTAAACTTATCAAATACAAACAACATGTTAGTAATAATTGTGTTATTTATTTGTGTGTTATTACTAGAAAATTGTTTGTATTTGAAAAGTTTAAATAAAGTTTAAAATTTTCTACACATTCAACATTTACTGATAGATGACAGAAATAGTCCAACATATTATCACACATTGTCAAATTTGAGTTAGTAATCAAAATGATTTAATCAATAACTGTAAGATAATACTAATGTATGGTGAAACTAAACTACTAAAATAATCCACATTTGTGGGTAATGATTTTCATGCATAAATGTTGAGCAGGAATGTCTTTTTATGGCTTGTAGAATAAGATTTTAGTTCACTCAAAATTAGATCTTGTCTTATGTAGAAATGAAAGCCTTGCTCCATTGTAAGCATTATGTCAATACTTTAGAGACAGGCTTTAATCTATATCATATGCATCTTGAATGTTTATAACAGTCAAACAATATCTTTATGTGCCGATAGAGGGATCCCTCAAACCTTGACAGAAGATAGTGACTTTTATAAAGACAAGAGCAGCCATCTTATTTTTAACCTAATTTTCCACTTATATAGGCTAATCTGAAGCATTTTGATTTGGGAGCACGAAGCTGTTATTCTCTTCACTGTTTAAGTCCATTATTTCCTTTACAAATTAATCTTTTATACATGAATAAGCATTTATTTTATAACGTCTTGCGTGCGATTATAATTACAATAGAATGACAGCCTGTTAAGCTAATTGCGCAGACGCTGTGAGAATGTTATTAATAAATGAATACCTTCGAACAACCACATGATATAGTATTTATATAAGAGTAAAAAGGAATAGTATTTATATAAGAGTAAATACTGTATCATGTACTCTTAGTAAATACTGTATCATGTGGTTGTTCGAAGGTATTCATTTATTAATAACATTCTCACAGCGTCTGCGCAATTAGCTTAACAGGCTGTCATTCTATTGTAAATTAATCTTTGTAAAATCTTGCGATTTACAATGAGTTAGTATTACGATCTTTATACTGGAAATATATAAACTACTGTAAAATAGAAAGTTAGGTTGAAGATAAGGTGGCCACTCTTGTCTTTATAAAAGCCACTATCTTGTGATGAGGTTTGAGTGGTTCCTCTAACGGCCAATAAAGATATTGTTTGATTATTATAAACATTCAAGGTGCATATGATATAGGTTAAAACCTGTCTCTAAAGTATTTACATATACTTCCTGTGCACTTAATAAATAATTACAACTGTATTATGTTAATTCATAAAGAATTAAATATTGTTTCCAGGCAGGTTTTTACATAAACTTATTTCTGCCTATGCCCTTTTGTTATTTCTCTCCATTATATTTTTTACTTCACTATTTTTAGTCATTTAATTTAGAATAGAAGCTACTGATCCATCACATAACAAACCTTTGAATGACATTTTATGATATTTATTACAAGCATTACTGTGTGCTCTTTTCCTCGCTAACCAAGATATCACATATATTTTTTATCATATTTCATAATTATTACAAAATATTTTAAAATAAAAAAAATTTAATAAGTAATTTTATTCTTTCATATTCAATAAATAATTTATTTTAATCAAATAATATAAATTGAAATTCTGTAAAAAGGCTAGGAACTTTGATGTGTGTACAAAAATAATTAATAACAAACTAATGAATTAGAAATGAAACTTCTGAAATATTACAATATATAAGCAATAGATCAGAAAAGTGATTTATTTACTGCATCATAATATTTCAATTTTCTAATATTTATTGACAAGTTATTATTAATAACATTAAAATAATTAAGAGACTGAAATACATCTGGGTTGAATATATTGCTAGAAGAGTTTATAATATATGGATAGTTGAAGTCTTAAATTGAATCTCAAGAGATTAAAAAAAACTTAGAAAGAAACCACACACGAGAAGAATGAATGAAATAAGAAAATTTATTGCTATGGTGTAGAAAAGAGAATATATTGATTAGAGTAATTGAATTAAACTTGAAAAGAACTCTATAATAAAGTGAATTGACAATGGCTGAAATATAAACTTTTTAAGGCTTGAATATAGAATAACTTTTTGAATAAAAAAATTGTCAAAATGTAAAATTATTAAGTCTGCTGTAAAGGAACTTTTTTTGGGGGAAAAGAAAATTTAATTGAAGACTAGGTTGTTCGAAAGGGCTATTTAGTGAATAAATAAAACTACATGGTGTTGATTCATTGTGAGGTTGCCCTATATAATGTAATGCAGTGTAGGGGTTAAATTTTGGAGCATAAGGTCACTGAGATCAATTTCACTTCTGACGTTTATGGCTCTCAAACATCATATAAATTCCCAAGCAATAAAACAATCAATTATTTTTATTGTATGGTTTAATATAATCACTTTTTTTATGAATTTTTTTTATATATTAGTGACATACTAATAATTTCATAATTTTTTTTATATAATATCCTGTTATTTACTAATTTTAGAAATTGGAATCATGTGCTAGAGTCGTGTTACTTTATTGGTTTATCTATTAATTTTGCAAAATTCAGAGAAATAACATTTTTATTTTTTAATATTGTTGCAATATTTACATGGGACATTCATAGAGAATAGATTATTTAAGCTTAGCTTTTATTAATGCTTAACCTGCTTTCGATACTTAACATATCATAATCATAGCACTTTCACTTCTTTATTGCTACAAGCTAAATTTAAATTTTATAGACTATTTCCTGTATGAATGTCCAAAACATTTACGTGAATATTACAATTATCCAGAAAAGAGAGAGAAAAAAACAATCTTTGGTACTATTATTGTATCAAATAATAATAAAATCTTTTTTAAAAAAGGCATATTGATACTAATTGTATTATTCAATATAGTATCCTGCACAGTTTTTTGGCATAGTTGGTAGAGCATCTGAATTGGGATTGGACGTTTCCAGGATCAATTTTTCTGCTTGCAAGTCTGGCACTCAAACTTCTTATGAACTCCTGAGCAATAAAGCCATGTACCTTTTTCTTATTTCAGTATCGTCAAAATGGTGAGTTATCATTCAATTTTTGCATAACATAAAGAATGACTATTCAAACATTTTGTTTAAATAGAAAAAAATTCTAAAAACCAATTGAAGATTTAATTCAGAAAAGATTTATCATAATACAACGTAATTTATAAATTTAAGGTGGAATCTAAAACCTCTTATTAGGTTTCATCGATTGTTTTTTTCTTCAAACTTTTAGTATTATTTGTCATTTTAATTTCTTTTTTAGATTTGAGAAAATAAGAGAAAGTGGTTGAATGGGAAAGAGAAAAAAGTACGGTTAATTTTAAGTTTGCAAGGTTTCTTTGAATTTCTAATTGTAATATTATCTAATATTAATTTACAAAATTAATTCACATATAATTTCAAACAATTTCTTTTAGTATTCATAATTGACAGATATGTTTGAAAATTTTTATCCTAATTATTTGTCTTTAAAATTTTTAAATTTTTTAAAAATTGAGAAAAGAAAGGAGAGAAGATGGTGAATTGTAGAAGTATTGTCAACTTGGATGAAAACAATAACTGTCAGCTACATTTAATATAAAGCACAAATCAAAACAACAATCCAAATAAAAATAAACTGACTAGTTTTGAAATAACAAATTAATAATAAAAAAAGCTTATAATAAAACTTCTTTCTTATTCATTTGGATTTCTACCATTCATCTGATAGTTGTTTAATTTTTGACTTCACAAAAATCCAAAAATAAAGGTCATCACCATGTTCTTTTTGAATGGAATAATTTATTGGCAGTGTTCATGGACCATCTAAACTATCCCCCTTACATTTCTTTTCTCCATAATAGATTACCTGAGGTCTCTAAATGAATATCATAAGGAGATTTATTTTTTAAAATAAAAAACTAAAAAATAAAATAATTTAAATGAATACCTCCAAGTTTAATGTTTTCAGCTGCTTTTCAAATAACATTTTAACAATATAATCGATGAAGAACACAAAGTTTATTTTTAAAATAATTTCTAACAAGTTAAAGAAAAAAAGTATTTGTTATAATGCCGGTGGTGGGAAAATGTTTTCTTTTTATCTTTAAGTTTTCTGTTACTTTTTTTAACTCTTTACCAATCTAGATTTTAGATATGTAAAATATGTTGAAACTTAAATTTATCAATTAATTATCCTGGAATTCTTTGGTGATGTTGATGCAAAAGAAAATAAAAAGTAGATAGCTGAATAGATCAGTACCAAACAGTGCAAATAAAAGATTTGTAACAGTTGAAAAAATTAGATAAAAGTGTGAGAATAAAATTAAAATATAAAATGGACCAAGATTTTTCCTTCTCAGAATAATCCTGATTACTTTCAAAGTTTAAGAATTAATAATTGAAATACCTTTGTACTTACAGAATAGATGCAATAACTATACAATTGGAGCAATTGCAAACCCAATATTGCTAAAATGAAGCTAAATCAGTTGATAAAAGCAAATCAAAACATTTTAAAAGAAATACAAACTCTGATATTAAATCTTTTAGAATGTAATGGGGTTTGAATATCTGACTGTTTTATTATTATTATTGTTGTGAGAAATATTTAACAGAATAAGAATTGTTTATAATAAAACATTATATACTATTAATATTGTTTATTTAAAATCACTTTATATATGCCATCCTTTTTTTTTGTATATGCTCACATACATGAAAACAAAAAAAATCATAAGTTTATAATTTATCATTTTTATAAGCTTTATTAAATTTGAAAAAATCATAAAACATTTTTTCTGAGGGTGAAAATGAATTAAATAGCACAAGTAGTTTTGCTTTCATAAATTATTTATTTCCTTTTAATATACTTTCGCTCATGCATTTAACCCTTTTTGCCATAACGAGCTTTTACTTCATGCTTAAATGTGTCAAAAAATCGACGATTTAAAACATTTTCTCTTTCTCGCCATCTTGGTCGTGATTTTCTACTCTGAAATCCCTTGTGGGTTGCAAAAGCATCATTTAGTACCAAAAATTCATAACCAGCTTCAAACACCTCAAATACCTATAAAAGATTATAATATTAAAAAAATAAATAAAAATAAAATTTTAATAAAAAATATATAATATTATCTTATATATAAATACGTTTACTGCTAGAAAATAGATTTATTGGTTTAAAAAAGTTACTTAGACAATAATTACTGGATTAAGTAATATACTTATTTATTTTTATTTTTTAACTAGTTCAAAGATTAATTATTTGATAAACTTTCTTATATGATGTGAAATATAATTATTTTATAGATTTTTCTTTTTAGTAGAAGTTTTGAATTAGGATTTTAAAATACTATTATTAAAAAGTCAATATATTTCAATTATATTTTTAAAATTATTTAATACTACGATTAAATAAAAATATAAATAATTTTTAATTTGATAAGTTGAAAAGTTACTTAAATTTACATTATATATATATTATATGTCAAAACGTTAACCTGGAAATGAATCCGGGCCGGCTGCTTGGAAGGCAGCTATGCTAACCGCTAGGCCACCAACATTTGTTTTGATACCAGAGATATAACATTTTTATTTCCTCACATTTTATTAGATTGCAATTATCTTTTTTTTTTTTTATAAATATGGTTACATTTAAAAATCAGGCTGTAATATCTGAGCTAATCAAAAAGATATCCAAAACAGTAAATAATGTCAAAAACATAAGCAGTACAATTTTTAAACATTGCCCTGAGCAGTTTAGCTCAGAGGTGAGAATTTCCCATTGAATCCCAATTGAGTAAAAAAAAATCATTTTGTTCAATTATTAATGGATCTGTTGCATTCAGTTGTTAATTCATGTTGGAGTATCACATGATCACAAACAATTTTTACTCTAAATAAATTTGAAATTTTAGTTATTTCTGTGAACAGAAATACAATCCATTATTTTGCTTTTTTTACTTGTTCAAATAAGAATATTATTTCTGATTAAAAAAAATTACATAACGACAAAGAGTACTGACGGATATTTTGATTCTAAAGTACAGTTTAACTCCTTGATGGAATTAACTAAATCGTATTATATCTCCGAGTGAAACAAACAATAACAACAACAGAAAGCCCAACAAACTAATCTATAAAAATAAAATGTATGCATATACTCATGAATTTACAATTACAAAAAAATTACTCTATTTTATATTAAAATAATTTGCTACTGATTAAGTTGACAATACTGACTTTTAAAAATATTGTCATCAACAATATTTCTACAGGCTTGAGATTTATCCATAAATTTACATTTAAGAGTTTATAAAACAGACGGAAAATTAGATTTAGACATAAGTTAAGTCTCTCTGTGTGTACATATACACACACATATATCAAACATCCAATCTTTGAATTGTTACTTAGTTTAAAACCAGAATATGCAAAATATAGAAAACTAAATAATAAAAAAGTTTATTAATGTCAATGACTTAGAATTTAAATCAGATGGAACCAAATTATATCAAGTTACATTCAATATACGTAAAAAATAAGCAGCATAAAGTATAAAATACCAATTTCTACACTCTTTTGTGTAAATAACAATAAGTCTAATATGTATTATTAATAAGTGCAGCATATTACATATTAAAATTATTGTTATTTATCTGTAAGAGTGTTAAAATGATTAGAAATTACTTTTTTATATTATGATGCTTATTTTTTACTTGTATTGAATAAAGTCTGATGTGGATTTAAATTTGACTTTTATTAATATTACTTGTATTGGCCATCTTTCTACGTTTTTAAGTTCATAAACGTAAACAGTTGTTTTACACTTGTTTACATTTTAACAATAAGAATAGTACAATGATATTGACAAACCAGAAAAAAAGTTATCCCTACTTTTTTATGCATATTTGTTTATAAGAGTAGTTAGAGAAGTAAAGATAAATGGTTAGTAGGTAGGTAATAATTTATACATTTAAACATTTTGAATGTTTAACCAAGAAGGTAATGCAGTTTTTTAGTATTGTTTGTTATAATTTGCTGAGTATGCTTTCAAGGTTGACTATCAGAATCATAGTGCTCGAATTTTGTCATGGGAAGCAATACAACATTTAAATAAAGTGTGAGAATATGATTGGTAGATAGGTAAATTGGTGGGTAAATGAATACATTAAAAATGTTTATATATGCATATAACTTCAGGACTTGAGCAATGAACCAAACTGTTGATAAAAATAATGCTGTATTTATTATATTACAAATATTTTACTTAAAATAGTCATATTCCATTAACTGAGCCATCTATTAAGGTGGGGATGTTGAAATATTTATCAGTAATGTTTAGTTTATTGGTCAAGACTAGAAGTTATATATAAATTTGAAAATAATGCAATATTTACTATATATTGGATAGTTACTTTAATAAACCTATTTAGCCTTGAGCATTATTATACTTATTATTTAAGTAATACTTTAAGTGCAATTTGATAATTATAATTGCGGTTTGTAATGTTATAAAAGATTATTTAATAATCTGCTTCAGAACAAGTTCTATTTAGCTGTTTAACATGGTTTATTTAAACTTCTTTATACCAATAAAACTCTGTGTTCAAGTTGCAATTTTTAGTGTCTATATAAATATATTGAACTATAATAGGAAGTTGCTTTGACAACAGGTTGAGATTGTTGATTGTTATTGGTATTGGGATTGTCTAAGTGTTGACTGATTTTAACATATATATATATATATAATTAATAAAATAAGTTAGAAATTTTGTAACTTAATTTTAAGCTTGCATTTAAATGATCACTAGATGGAGCTTACCAATAGCTCTAAACAAGCTTTGTTTTTATAAGTGCTGAAAGAGAAAGAATTCAAAATCTCTATTGTTGACCCTACCTCCAAAGATGATCAACTATTATACACAGTCTTTCAACCTGCAGAAATATTTTTGGTTAATTCCTTAATCCTCTTCATCTGCCGTTAAATTCAATGGCAGTTGAAGAGGGTTAAGGAATTAAATGAAAATACTTCTGTGGATAAAAAGACTATGTATAATAGTTAATTACCATTATATATATATATATATATGTATGAATAGACATAATGAAAAGTGAATAGCTGTTTATATAAATATTCAGATAAGCATGCAGGTAAATCATTTCTAAAACTATAATCGAACATTTCTTTAATAATAAAAACATTGTCTTACAGAAGTGATAGAAGAAATTACATTTTCAAAGTTATAATTAAAAACAAAAATACAAAGTTTATATCACGTGCATGCTAATAATATGAAAAAACTGATCAAAGCACCTCACTGTATTGAGATGCTAAGACAGATTGCATTAAGAGAGTGACAATTAAATGCACATCACTATTAAAAATGACAAATGTTATTATTTGATTATAATAACCAATTGCTTAGTTACTTTAATCGATATTTAAGCTGAGAACATAACACATGAACATATATTTCAAAGCAAAGCATCACTATTGAATTGTTAGTAGTAATTTATTCTATATTACTATTTGGGAGCCATTTATGATGACTAATCATTCTGCTCTACAACTACTGAGTAAAATGGATAATTAATGTCAATGATAAACTAGTTTTGGATTCTGAAATATATATATATATATATTGTACCATATACATATGATGCATGTGTTGGCATTTGGTAATATTTAAAAGCTAAAAAATAAATAAAATTTAAAAGTCATTCAATGGACACAATTTAGTTTTTTTTTTTTTTTATAGTTAGTATAATTCATTTTTAGATACATGCAATGAAAGTCATTTGTGTTTCATATTATCAATTTAATTAAAATGGAATTAAATTGGAAGGAATACAAATGCATACAAATTGTTAATCCAAATAAACAAAAGAAATTCCAAATGCAAATGATTATCACCAGTGTAATATCCTTTTAATGCTAATTGAAGATGGTGCCAAAGGAATTTATATAAAAAAGAACTTAGTAACTAAAAATCCAAAAAGAAATGTATAAAATTATTAACTTTTATTCTGATAAAGAAATAAAAGATGAAAATATATGCGCAGAAATCTCAAAACTAGTCGGGGTATAAAAAGAAGCAGACAACTTCAAAGATCTTTTGCTGGTGGTCTCCTTGGGTTCTGGATGGAGTGAGAGGACTGGAGGGGTTAATTATGGTTTTCTTGTCCTCACAACTGCAAGAAAATGCCTCCATCCAGGACTACTCATATGCAGAATCAATTCATCCAACTTAAAAAAACCAGCATTGCTGATGCTTTCTTTCATAAAAAAGTCATCTCAAAGCCTCAAGTGCATCCTTCATTGTTATGGATCAGATTGTGAAAATGTCAAAAAAAAAATCAAAGTTAACTAACACCAAGCTCTTCATCCCCCAAAAATCCATGCATGGTATAATCAATGATCTTTGCAAACCATGGAACTTACTAGTAAGATTACTATTCATACCACAACCCATATATAAGTGAATATGTTTGCAAACGAAACTAACTACAAACTCCTTATACCAATAGACATTGACTATTTTATTCTTCAAGAGACTATTTTGTTTATGGCTTAAGAAGAAAACTGTAATAAGAATGATTTAATTATTTGATCAACAGTATTATCTGGATGAGCATGTGTGCATGTTGTTTCCATTTTATTAACAATTTACAATTTTCATTTAAATATTTTAATTTGTCTTGAGAAAATATTTACCATTAATATAACCCTTTCATGGTACATTCTTAATTTTACTTTATTAGATTTTATTAAGTTTGGAGGAATGTATAAATTATCTATGCCAACATGTTCATTTAATATATGAATGCTCAGAAAAATTCTTAAAAAATATTAATTCTCAAGAAAATGAAATCAAAAAAATATTCTATTTAGTTATTCACTGTAAATCTATGAGATGCAATGCAGTGGGAATCAATGGATCTACAGATCCTGGCACCCTTTTAAATAAATAAAAAACTGATTCTGCCAACAATGCAAATCTGAATAAAAAAATTAGGTGAGTTAATCTGGAAACATAGCTATGTTCTGTGAAGCTTTCTAATATCAAGAATGAATAAATGCAGAAGTAACTTGATTAACAAATACATTAGCAATTTATAATGTATAAAGCTTAAATTGACTGAACATGGCACAATATATATATATGTTGAATTAAATATTTACATGGATTGCTATTATAATAAAGAAATAGAAATAAGGAGATTATATCAATTTAAAACAAAATTGACTTTTTGATGTTGCCAGGAAATTATCAATTACTAATAAATAACAATTTCCTTGAGAATAAACAAGTTTCTTCCTTAACCTATAATAGTTCTTTGTTTGCTGAAGTATATATATATATAAACTATTTCACAAAAGTTAGTGTCGCTGCCACTCATTATTTTAAAATTAAAATTTGTTTCATTTTAAAACTGCAGGCAAACCAAATGGACTATGCATGTATCAATACCATCATTCTCTGAGGTTTGATTTTCTTTTTAATATGAAATACAGCACATTAAAATTGGACAAAAATCCAATTTTTATTAATTTTTTTAGTAATAAGTCCATTTAATTTTTTTTTCTGCTCAATTTATTAGATTTAATGGAAAAATAAAGGTGAAAATGTTTTAATGGCAAATATAATTAGAAAATGGATTCAACATGTTTTAAAGATTTGCAATTTCAAGGCTTTTATCCCAAAAAATAAAACATAAAGCTGTATATTATATGTAAGTATTCAATTTTAATTTTTTTTTATTTGATTATTATTATTTTAGATTTTTTTTATTACTCTATTTGTCTTTGTACTAATGTGTCTATGTAGTATATAAATTATATTTGTAAATTAGGCAATTGTGGACAATGTAATTTTGGGGCTCTGATTCAAGTTTGAGGCAACTTTATTTTATAAACAAAATGACTCTCAAAAGGTTTAACAATTTATTAGCATGTCTGTATTTGTATTAGTATATACTAGCATATCTGTTTTTATAACAAGTAATGGACTTTAACTGCATCTATAATATTAAGCTATTATAGAAAGAGGACAATGTAAATTTTTAAGGCTGATTATCAGATGCACAGAAAAGTTGCAGTTGATGAAGCAATTGCAAAATTTACTGTGAATAGTACCATGTGACAATATAAACTTTTAAAACCAATAAAGAGAGGTTTCAAGTAGTGGGTGAGTGGTGATAGCCACAATGATTATGTATACTACATGGAATTGCATGCAGGCAAAGAATCAAATTCGGATTCTTGCCTATGCTTGGGCACTCATGCTATGGAGTCAGTAGTTTTGGCACATCTTGCGCCACATTATTTTCAAGTCTAAAGCTAGCAAATGAGCTATATGAACATAAATTATATCTCTGTGGGACAATAAATATAACAAGATAGTATCACTGGTGTGCACAAAAAATATAAAATTAAGAGAGGAGACTCATTTTATCATTGATAAAGATAGTGGCCTTCAATTTCTAGTTTCAGATAGACAAGAAGCCAATTTCTACAATTACAAATGAATATCCATCTTCTGGAAATGATTTACTTTGTATTTTTTTATTAGAAAGAATCTTTTTTCTTTTAGATTCCTTGAAATTGTAATGGAAAATATGATGAATTCTTATGGTTACTTTTATGTAAGTTCTGAAGCCATGGATTATCTCAGGTAAGTAGTATTATATATGATTTGAATGAAAATTTTGTGAGGAATATAAATAAATTACTTATGAAGATGTAATATTAAACTTAGTTAATAAGTTAAAAATTATGAACAAACAATGAAGTAATATTTTTTTTGGATATTGAAAATTCTTTTTTTCTTACATTTTTTAATGGTAATTATTACTTTTCTTAGCCTTATTTTTTTTCTTAGTTTTTCTATTTTCTAGCAATATGTAGTATTTTACTCTAACACTATTAAAACTGAAGTTATTGTAAAAATTGGTCCCAAATCTATTTTCTTTAAAATACAATACCAAACAATTAAAAAGTTGAAATATTAAAAAACCAATGAAAGCCTAGTGCATTTTTCTTGCATAATCTCTAATCATGCCTTAGCATCTGTTTATTGTTATATGAATTTTTCTATCTTTATAAAGAAGAAGTTTATGTTATAAAACTCAGAATATTGCACTAAGTTGTGCAACAATAAAATGTTCTAATTATCAATCTATTTAATTATTTTTAAAGAGTCAAAAATATGAAAACGTTATTGGTGTGTGACCTAGAGTAAAAACCTTTTATAAAAATTGTTGTAAGTATTGAATTATACCTAGAGGCATTTTAATTATTAACTGAAGTAAAATGATTCATAGTACAAATCTTTACATTTACTTGCAGTTTAAAATAACACCATTTCCAGAATGTAATTAGAGGAGATTTGAACCCAGACTTTCAAACTCCCTTCAAGCATCCACTCTATCTTATATAAGTGATACACATGACCACATACATGTGAAAAAGATAAATGATCTCCAATAAACATATTGTGTGCTGAATCAGCACTCATCAGTTGGTCCACATCTCATCTCCCACCCATATATGTAATCAGTGTTCAGTTTATATTAAGATAGCAAATCTTCCAGCTGATTATATCTGTGTGTGGAAGATAATGGTTTGTACCAACTGATGAGTGCTAATTCAGCACACCTTTTTCACATGAATGTGGTCATGTGTATCAGTTGTTTAAGATAGAGTGGATGACTGATAGGAGCTTGAAAGTCTGGGTTCAAATCCTCTCTAATTACATCTAGCTTAAGTATATATAGTATACTTGTATTTAAAATTTCCAGAATAAAGTATATGTAATAGATTTTTGATTGTCCTTTTTGGTAGTTTGAAATATAAATAAAGAATCAAAAATTGGTCAAGGATCATGCAGAAGTTAAGAAACATATGTGCTGATAAATATAATATAAGTTTTCAGTTACCTCCTTGATTAAACAAGCAATTGAACAATTCTAAAGATAAGCTAACTAGGGAGATGGTACACCAAGTAATATATAAAATCATGCGCAAAAATACTTATTGCTCAATCACATGTTATAGGGAAACAAGGGTGAATCTGTTCACAGGATTCGCCCAACACAACTATTTATATAGCAGGGCAAAAAGAAGTGACAAATTCCTCAATATTCTTAGAGCATGAGCTGCAGTCACACCATGAGTTTGATATCACTAAAGCAGTTATGCACTGAGAGAGATGACAGAAAAAAAAGTTTAAAGAGGCATGGACTATAGCCAAAAACAAAAAAGGAAGCCAGCATCCCTCCATCTAAAAAATGGCCTCTCTAACCACATCTACATAAATTTGAATAAATAACAATAAATTTAATTTATGCAAATCTGACTAACAATATACAAATAAATGTTAGCTAAATTAAGTCATAAAGCTATGATTGTGATACTGGAAGTATTTGAAAGCACTTAACTAGAATAAAGAGATTTAAACCATTTATTTATTTATTACTGCAGAAAAATAGATAAAATATTTTTAAAGTGTTATAAATTATATGTATTGTACAATAATAAAAACTAAAAATTAATAATGCTTCCATTAAGCATTAATAATAGTTTCTTTAATTACATGCTTTGGAGTACTAATAAAATGACAGATCAAAAGCTTAAAAGACTCCTAGATCAATGCTTACGCTGTTACTTTCAGTGTTTAAATATCACATGATATTCTGAGTGACACAATATTGATTTTTTTTTAACATTTCCTTTAATATAAAGTGATTATCAGTTTATTATACTATATAGTAGGGTATTTAGATACAGCTTTTAGAGATATCTTTACTCTGAATATATTTACATAATATTTCATGCAACAAAAGTTGTTAATATTACATTCTAATGAAGTGCATAGTTTTCCACAAGGTTATTAAAAGAAGTACTCAATAACTCTATATTGGGAATGAAAATTTGAGCTGAATTAAATTAGGAATTGTTTAACATTTATTATGAACTAAATTTCATTTTTGCAGTTGGCATTACCTCAGTTATCTTTTTATACAATACTGTAACTTAAATTTCAGACAAACTAGACGTTACTGCTGCAAGACTTTTCTGACTAGTTAGAAGGAATATTTGAAGATGTCTTCACTCTGAATACCATTATATATATTATATTTATCTTTACAATTTTAACAATAATATAAAGACAATCTTAAATAATTTTTATTTTATTTAGATTACTAAATAATTATTTACAAAACAAATCTAAATTTTAATTAATTTATTTAAAAAAACAACAAATCTTATATTATTTATAATATGTAAGTACATACTTTTATCAATGTGTAAAACAGAGTATATATGTTAATAATTTTTATTATTTTTTTTATTAGACTGGACATCATTCAATAGTAGAGTAATTTTTACTACACCACTCTCATGCAAGGTAAGGACTGGTTTCTATCCACTTTGACCAAAGACATCAGGCAAAAAAAAATCTATGATCCACAAGATGCATATTTCATTCTGAAGGAGCACTCATCAGTTGGCCAA
Source organism: Epiperipatus broadwayi (assembly GCA_028023455.1). Lineage (NCBI taxonomy): Eukaryota > Metazoa > Onychophora > Udeonychophora > Euonychophora > Peripatidae > Epiperipatus > Epiperipatus broadwayi. Next base: position 171,345 of record JAQFVV010012602.1, on the reverse strand, counting down.
GACCACAATCTCTTACATATATCATTATTATTGTTCAGTATATATATAGCAATTCACTACAGTTTGATCGATAAGTATCAAATGTGCTGCACTCATAACTTTAACACAGATCACTTTATGAATGTATGTTAGTAATTTTTATTAGTCATACATTAGAATAGAGATTATTCAATAATTACACTGCAAAAATATTATTCATTATTGAATATACATGTGAATACTTTGTTTGACACATTGAAATACTGATAAAATAGTGATATTAGTATTTTCAAATATTTTATTTTCTATTGCACTATAAATAATTTCAATGTTTTAAAAATATACGTAATTGCATTGAAAAAATTTTAAATAACAATAAAATTAAAAAATAAACCCAAGGTAATAAATTTTCAAATTATGGCAGAAAAGTAATTAGAAACATTAAAACTCATCATTCTTCAAGTTAACAAAAATAATGAATCAATTAAAGAACAATATTATTTTCTTAATATACAATATTCATGTAAAATAATAACAATAATGATTGTTGTTCAACAAAAATATCGAGTTGAGCTTTAATTAAAACATTTTAACTTTTCAGTCTGTCCTCTACCGCTAGGCTGGCAGAACATTAATTTAAGAATAAATTAGATATTGAAGTTCTTTTACAATTTAATTTGTTAAATTTTATATACTATGTTTTATGGTAAATACCAACATTAAACATTAATGTTATAATTTATCGCATTTAATGTAAAAAAGAAAATTGTAGAAATGTAACTAAAATTACATTTGATCACTTAATAAATTATTATATGATTAGTTTCTTAAAAAGTCATGTGACATTCAATCAATATGGCTGATTTAAAAAATTGCTACCATACTTTTTTTTTTTTAAAAATCCACAACTAAGAACTGATGATAAAACTTTTGCCTCTGATTAGGCCATGCTATATGTAAAAGATGACAGATTTGATAAATGATGCAATATATACATAGTTTAATGCAGTGATAGAATAGTAGACGCTAGAGTTTAAGATTCATACATTGTGATTCAGTCTTCCTGTGTTTGAATCTCTTATGAACTCCCAAGCAATAAAAAAAATCCAATTGTTTTGTAATAACACATTAAACAGTGTTGTTATATAATAATAACAAGAAGAAGAAGGAGTAGGAGGAAAAGAGAAAGAAGAATAAAAAGATTAATAATAACAAAATGAAGAATAAAAAATAATAATAATATGAATAAGTAAAATAAGATTAATAATAAGAAGGAAAAAAGTAAAAGAATAATCATACTAATAAGAAGAAGATGAAGAAAAGAAAAAGAATAATAGTAATAATAAAGTTAATAATAATAAGATGAAAAATAAAAATAAGAAAAATAATAATAATGAGAATAATTTGTCTTATCTGTGTTTCTGTTGGGTTGTTCAATTTTTAATAATGAATCATAAAAATCAAGAGGTCCTCAAATGCTTTTATGATATTGATTACTACCTCATTTTTTATTTTTTTAGCGGGCCATTTACATAAAAGCATTATTATTTTTTTTTTAAAAATTTTTTTTAATATTATTTTATTTTTTAGTTATAAATAAAATATATAATATCAATTTAAAGAAAATAATTTTCATCATTTGTCTTTTTTATTGTTTCTTGTTCTTTCCACAAGAGAGTGCCTGCTGTCAATCACTGCACTGACAAGATTGATTTGTTCCCCAAGATAACTTAATTAAAGTTTATATATTTTTTGAATATCATCTGGAAAATATTTTTGTTGCTACAGAATTTTTTTTTTGCATAGTGTGCAGAGATGAAAAGAAAGTTGGAATGAAGATAGTTTAGTCAAAGAATAAATAAAATTGACAAAGAGGTAAAAATGTGGAAGCAAAATTAAAATCAATAGAGATGAAGTGTGAACAGATTAAGGAATTAATGAATTGAACTGTGAAGGAAGAACTAGATAAGATAGTCCAGAAGGTGAAAGAGAATGTTACAGATGAAGTAGGGAAAGTAAACTATATGTCAGTAGTGATAGGAGATTCACTAATTAGAGAATGTGAAGATGTAATTGCAAGGGAAAATAGTAAGAAATATGTAAGAATATGTTTGTCTGGATCCAAAATTAGAGATGTTACAGATAATGTAAAAAACAAGGAAATAGACATGTGTATGTTATGGTAGGGATAAATAATTTGTCGAAGCCATTGGAGAGAGTAATGGATGAATATAAAGAATTGCTTAGAAATTTGAGTAAGATTAAAGGAAGAGTAGAAATAGTTGGATTATTACCAAGATTTAACAATAGGTATATGTTAGATAGGGCATGTTCTATAAATAAGAGACTGAAAAAATTATGCCAGAGAAATGGTGTTATAATTGTGGGTGTGTGGTTTTTTTTATTAGTAAAAGGGAGATTGTGTAATAAAAATGGATTACACTTAGCAAACAAGGAAGTAAAGTATTAGGAAGTTTGATTGATAAAAAATATTACAGTTTGGGAAACTTATAAAGGGGGGAGGGTTTAAATTGCAGTATTATCAAAAAAAAGAAAGAAAAATGGATAGGATGTAAGACATAAACAAAGATAGCTGATTTAGATATAAATGTAGATGTAGAGAGGGCATGGGTCTGTAAAATTAATAATAAGCAAGCAACTTACAAATGTAATAGAGAAGAAAGAGTCAAAAGAATTTATAAAAGGGCAGTTAAAAAAAGAAGAAATTATTAAAATTGGATATTCGAACATGCAAGATGTTAGGAGACCAGAAAAGTAGCTGGAATTAAGTAGTTAAAAATGAAGAGCTTGAGGTATTAGCAGTAGTAGAAACACATCTGAGAAAAGAACCTACACTAGAAGACTTGGTGTGGCAAGATATAAATAGAAAAGAAAAAAAAGGAGTGGTGGTATAGGAGTTATGTCAAAAAACATTTAAATACTGTTAAGTAATAAGAACATTTGTGTTTTGGGATAAGGTTAGGAAGACAAAAATGGATGGTGGCTATATTGTATATGACCACTGGAGATAGTCAAACTATAATAGAGTAGAACAGTAGCATATATGAATGCCTAGTTAAGGATATACAGAGTTTCTATAAAAAAAGGAAATAGGGAGCATAAATGGGAATATTGAAGAAATTGATGACATGGATAACAAGAAAGAACAGCTTTTGAAATTTTTTTTGTCAGAGAGTGAATTTGAGCATTGGAAATTTATTGAATATTTATAAGGGACAATACTCATGGTCTAGATATAATATATTTCACACAATAGATTATGTATTAGTAGAGAAAGAGGGAATGAATAAAATATGAAAAATTAAAATGTTTGATAATGAAGAGAGAATATGCAATAATGATCATAATTTCTTTATAATAGAAATGGTTAGTAATGTGATGGAAAATAGTAATAAAAGTAGAAAGGATAGTGAAAGATGTGGATAGAGAATGAATGATAAGAATAGGTTAGAAGAATATAAAATAAAAGTAGAAGAAATCATAGAAGAGTTTTTGAGGATGAACATAAGGGCTGGTGTGGTGAAGTAAAAAAAGTGTTAAATAAGGTTTTAGGTGTGAGAATATCCAAAAGAATAAAAGTAATAGAAAAGTGAGAATTAGTAAATGTGTAAAAGAGAGAAAAAAAGTATGCAGAGAATATAAATATGCAATTAAAAACAAAGAAAGTGAAAAAAGATGTTAATATTAAATGGGGAAAGTATTTAAAAAAAGAAGTTGGCTAAAATAGATAATTATATATAGAGAATAGAATTAAATAGTAAATTATTGGAAAATATTAATAAAAGTGGAAGAGATGAGAGTAAAAAAATTTGGAAATATATTAAAAGAAGGAATTTAGGGGAGAGAGAAATAGTGTTACTAGATGATGAAGAAAAAGTATGCAGTTCTATAGAAGAATTAGAGACAATAAATATATAATGGATATAGAAAAGATGTTAGTTGTGAAGAATAGAGTGATAACAAACATAAAAGCATATAGTAATGGAAATATTAGGTTTACAAAAAATGAAATGAATGAGTCAGGGAAGAAATTGAAAAATGAAAAGACAAGAGGTTTAGATGGATAAGTAACAGAGATGGTGATGAATTTAGGACATAGGACAAAATAAATCTATTATCATGTTTTAATAAGATGACACAGAAGAGAAAATTTCCAGATAACTGGAAAAATACAAGAGTAAGGCTACTATTTAAAGAAAATAGTAAGGACCACAGAAAGTTAAACAATTACAGACTGATAATGGTACACCAGTGTTATATAAAGTTTTTGCATATATGGTGGCTGAAAGGGTCACAAAATGGATGGAAGAAAATGATATAGTGGGAGAAATGTGAGGAGTTTTACGATTGGATAGGCATATACAAGATAGTTTATTTATTGTCACACAACTTATACATATGAGTAGGAATACAGGTACAGATATATATGATTTTTATAGATATAGAGAATGCTTATGATAGAGAATATAGAAATAGATTATGGATAAGTTTAGTATTGTTTGGAATGAATGGAACTTTAGTGGATTTTATGAAAACAATTACTATATACACCAATTAGGGGGTATGCCCCATGTCACCTACTTTTTTTTGTTATATTTGAAAAAAATGAAGAGAGCAATAGAAAGACTAGAAAGAGGAATAGAGATCACATTAATAGATGACAAGGGAGTATACACATTATCAGGTCTTTTATTTACTGATGATATCTTTTTGTGCACAGAAAATAGAGAAGATATGGAAGTTATGCTGAAGACATGTGCACAGGTGGATAAAGAGATGGTGGATTAAATTTAGTGAAGTAAACTCAAAAGTAATGTTGATAAATGCTGGGAAAAGAGAAGAGAATGAATGGGAGAAAAAATTGATAAATGAAGCAAAGAAAAGAAAGGGACTGATAAAGGAATTATCAGTGTTTTTATATAATAAATATGATGTATCTAGAATTGTATAGAAGAGAGTGGTAGTAGCAGAGTTAACTTATGGTAATGATGCATTATGTGTTAGTAAAAGGGTGTTAGATGCAGATGTGTGGTTGGCAAAGGAGGCAATTCAAGGAGAAATGAGATGGTCAAGTTTGAAATTGTTCAGTAAATTGCAATTTACAGATAATAAGAGAAAAGCCAAAATAGTATTTTATTGGTTTATGAGTAAAAAACAGACAACAAATGGGTGAGAAATGTAGTATCGTATGCAAAACTTTGTCAGTATACTTATAAAAAAGGTAGGATGATTATATTAGGAGAATTGTTAAGTGTTATAGTGATAAGAAATGTGATAAAAGAATAGATGCATTAAAATAGGGAATTGGAGAGATAGAGAAATAATATAGAGAGTAAAAAGAGTAAATATATATATATATATATATATATATATATATATATTTACTCTCTATATCCATTTACTTATATATATATATATATATATATATATATATATATAGAAGTAAATGGAATATTGGGTGTGAATTAATTTATGATAATATCATGAAAATTATTTTACTGTTTAAGGCTCGAACAAGATCATTAGCAACAAGATAATATCCACATAAATGGAGAAATGTGAGTGATTTAGTCTGCAAGTTATGTAAGAAAGGCATAGAAAATATTAGGTTTCTGTTAATTGAATGTAAATGCTTATAAGTAGAAATGATGCAAATAATGAAGTTTTAGGAGAATAAATATAAACAAAGTGATTATATAAAAAGAAGGTTCTTGATTTTCATACTAGGTTTGGAAAAATATAAAAGGGATTTAGATATAAAGGCCATAGAGTGGATAAAGTCAATGTTATAGAAATGGGATGGAGCAGGATAGAGAAGAATAAACTTAGGGTGGGGAATGGAAAGGAAAGCTAAGGTGGCTAACAAGTCTTTTTGGACATAGTGATTGAGAGATTCCTAACTGAGAAAGAAGAAGCCACAGTGCATTGCATCATGCATGATGTCACAGTTGTTTTGATTTTGGAAATGAAAAAAACAAACAAACATAATTCTCTAAACTTTATATATATTTTTTTTCACAAAATATTTATAAAATATTAATTATTTCAGAAAAATAATTCATATTTTTTTAGGAAATAATTATTTCTAATTAATTATGTAATTCAATATTAACAAAATTTTACTCTATAAACACAATATTACCATTGGCTTAGTTGTTAAGGAATTTCTTGGGAAGTGTAAGGATGTGGTTTTGATTCCAAAGAGAACTTAATTATTTTTCATTGTTACAAATTCAAAAATTTGGACATCTCAACAAAAACACTGACAAGTTAATATAAAAGCACTTAATAAGCATAGGAAGAATAACAATAGGCAAAATAAGAATAACAAAATAATAATGAAAATAAGAATAATAATAAAAAAAATAAGTATAAGAAGAACAAAAACAATAATAATGATAATAATAAGAAATATAATAATAATAATAATCCAATAATAATAAAAAGAATAAGGAGGATGAGGAGTAAGGAAAGAAAAGGCAATAAGAAGAAGGAGATGAAGAAGAATGAGAAGGAGAAAAAGTAGAAACAGAAGAAAAAGGGAAAGAGGAGATAAAGATGAGAAGGAGTAGGAGGGAGAGGAGATAAGGAGAAAAAAGAGAAGGAGCAGGAGAAAGAGAAAACGGAGGAGAAAAAGGAGAAGGAAAAGAGAAAGAAAGGGAAAAGAAATACTTAGGCAAAGGAGAAGGGAAGAAGGAGGAAGAGGCAGAGAAGAAGAAATACTTAATAATTTCAGTGAATGACATAGTTTTTGTTAACCATGATAATTATTACTTTAAAGACAATATTGTTATGGCATATACAAAACTGGAAGGACTATATAGATATGTGTAAGAGATTATGATTTGGGCCAACTGATGACTGCTTGTTCAGAACAAAATGTGCATGACTTTGATTATATGTTTTAGTAAGGTATGATGGAATAGAAGTTTGGAATCATCCCCCCACCCCCACATATATATATAAATTGTGTACATAAAATTAAATTGTAACATGTGCTATATGGCTTACTTGAAAAGTGTATGTTCCAAATATATCTATAGTATAAGAAGTATGGTTGGGATATGTTTGAGCTAAGGTGAAAGATATACTGAAATAATAAAAATTTGAAAATATATGTGCGTATGTGCACTGATAAGTTTTTGTTTGAAATCATTTGTTAACTAGGCAATCCTAGAGTATTATGATCAAATTATTATACTGATTATCATTGGTAATCTTTTATCATAGTTTGCAATCCTGTTTATGAAATAAAGAACTCATTAGAGTTTATAACATAGTTCTAAAACGGAATTGCTAAAATTGCTTGTGTTAAAATAATAGCAAATTGTTATATCAATGTTTTTTCTTGGTTATAAAACTCAATCAGCTTTAGGAAAGAAAATTTAACATACATACATCTGTTTGACTTATAGATTTATAATATGATGATGATTGTGCTATTAATTCATAGAATCATCTACAAACTGTTCTTAATGCTTTGACTGCAATCTGTAAAGATTTTGGTTACTAATTAATGTTCAAAATTCAAATACTTTATCATTTAGAGTGGTAGATTAGTTATTCAACTCATTGGAAGACAACAAATGCAGATAATTCAGTTTTATTCCTCAAGAAGTTTTTATTTTGATGAAGAATGGGAGCATTTTATAATAAACATATGTAAATTTTTGATTAGTGCAAACAGCATTTTAAAATTATCAGGGAATATTTTATTAAAGGAATTAAAAATAATTGAAAGATTAAAGAGCTGTCAGGTAATTTGAATATGGAGTTATTTGTGAAATATTTGGAAAAATAAAATCTGTATAATGCAAATTGGATTCAACAATCTCAATTGGTTGTCAAGATTGCCATGACAACAGATTGAGATTGTTGATTATTATTGATATTGGTATTATTTAGCTGTAGACTGCTTTCATGTAGTTATATATACATCAAGTTTGTACTTCATTGACTCACGATAAAAAGTAATTATTAATTAGTGAAGTGTAAAATACATATTAATGCAAAGCTAAAGTGATAAAATTTATTAAGAGAATAATGAATTTAATTTAGAAAATAAATCATTTCAAAATAGAAACAGATTTAGATTATGGCTCAGATTTTAATGTGCTTAATAAAAAAATAAAAAATACTCTATTAAAAAAAGTTAAGTAGATAATAAGCATAAAAAGTAACAATTCTTTAATAAATTTTCAACAGAGATAAGGCAAAGGATGATGGAAACATTTAAGAAGGGATCTGTTTAGAAAAATTCAATGTCTGATATTTCATAAAGTTGTGTGCAAAAGAGTTCATGATGACATAAGAAAACATAACAACTGGGTTGGCATTAAAAGCTATAGAAAAGTATAAACATCTCAGAAAGTATAAGGCAATATCTTGTTAATGGAAAGAAAATTGTTTCAGCATAAGAATAATATGTATATATATTTAAAAGAAATGCTTTTATTCATTTTAATGCAATAAAAAGTAAAAAAAAACCGCACACACACACACACACAAACTTTCTTCAGTTACCACAAACAAAATTATAGTTTAATCATGTTTAGAAACTCAAAAGTCAGAACCCCCTCCCCCAATTAAGCCCACTTTCTTGTATCAATGCCAATTTATTCAAAGTTTTTCAAATTAAAATGACCATAAGCTTTATTGTGGAAACTGAAAAAAATTGTTTTATTTTTTAGTACAATTTTTACTTTTTCTTTTTATTATGAACTGCTTGTGCTTAATAAATAATATTTCCATATGTTACTGCCAATTTCATAAGTTCTGAAAAAAATTATTTTGTAGTAAATCGAAAGATTTCGCATTGTTGATTTATAAATAATATGCAGTGAGTTAAATGTGAAGCTATTTAAAGCTTCATGCTCTTAAGTCAAAATGCTTCTGACTGGTTTATTTATATAGAAATTTAAATAAAGAGAAAAGTGGAACCACCTTTTTCTTATAAAAATCTCTGTTTTGTGTTGCAACTTAAGATCTCCTTATACAGTCATCATTACATCTGATTGGCTGTCATATAAGCATTCTTAAAGCAAGGTTTCAGCCTTTCACTGTAATTACAAATGGCTTGTGCTTAATAAATAATATTTACATACATTACCATCAATTTCATAAGTTCTGAAAAAAATTACTTCGTAGTAAATTGAAAGATTTCACATTGTTGATTTATAAATAATACACAATGAGCTAAATGTGAAGATGTTTAAAACTTTATGCTCTTAAGTCAAAATGCTTCAGACTGGCTTATTTATATAGAAATTTAAGTAAAGAGAAAGGTGGAAGCATCTTTTTTTATTATAAAAATCTCTGTCTTGTGTTGCAACTTAAGAGCTCTTCATACAGTCATCATTACATCTGATAGGCTGTCATATAAGCATTTTTGAAGCACATGTGAGAAGGTTTCAGCCTTTCACTTTAATTTTTCTTTTTATGTAAATGAAAACATTTCTATAAATTCCCCCCTCCCTACTTTTTAGTTTTATATAATTTCAGAAATTAGGGAAGAGTTTAGATATCATTTAATACTGATGGTAAGTATTGAATCACATATAAAACAAAAAATTTAAATTCTTTAATTTTTTTGCTAAAAATATATTGGCATCAGGAATACTTATGTGATGTGATGTAATGCATTGCGACTTCTCCATATATGAGTCAAGAATCTCTCAGCTGCTATGCTTAGAGAAACCTGTTAGCCACTTTACCTTCTCTTTCCATTCCCTGCCCTAAGTTTTCCCATATTCTTCTCTATTCTACTCCATCCCATTTCCATAACATAATATTTGTCAACTCCATAGCTTTTATATCTAAATCCTCCTTATCTTTTCCCAAACCCAGCATAAAAAACAATAACCCACTTTCTGTATAATCACTTTGTTTATATTTATTCTTTCACAACTTCATTATTTGTACCCTTTCTGCTTTCAGACATTTACATTCAATTAATAGATGCATAATACTTTCTATGCTTTTCTTACACAATTTGCAGACTAAATCACCCACATTTTTCCATTTATGTGTATATTCCTTTGTTGCTAAAGATCCTGTTCAAGTCTTAAACAGTAAACTATTTTCCTTGCTATTACTATAAATTAGCTCACATTCAATATTCCGGTTACTTCTATATATATTTAGACTCTTTTTACTCTCCATACTAGTTCTCCCTCTCCAACTCCCTATTCTTTATTGGATTGGAATATGAAAGTGAGAGAAAATTGAATTAAAAGATTTCACAGATAGAAGACCAAAAGCACAGACTAAGTTAAATAAATATACAAAAAAGCATGGTTACTAAAGAGAGAAATAACATTATGAAGTATATTAAAAGTTATATGAAGAATTTCATAATAATAAAAAATAAAGAAAAAAAAGTAGCCTCTAATATTACAACATCTTTTGAAATGCCAAATACTTATGTAAAGAATTGAGACATGCAATTAAATAAATAAAAAATGAAAAAAGCTTGTCAAAGCTATATACCAATTATGAAAATACTAACAATGTAAACATAGTAATAGTATTGACATTTAAGAAAGATGAGAAAAAAGTATTAGAAATTATACTTGCATCAGTTTTATTCAAGATCTTTACAACTCATCTGTAAAGAACTTTGGACTCAAACCAACAAAAAGATCAAGCTAGATTTAAAAATAATTATAGCAGAAAAGTACTTCCAAATATTAAGTAAGAGAAGTTTTCAAAAAAACCAGTGATATAAGTTGCATTTTTTCATTATGTTTGTTAATTATGAAAAGACATTTGATTCTATAAGAATTTCTGTAATGACTAAAGTTTTGGAATATCAAAACATAGATTGGAATATAATAAAATTCTGAAGAAAATTTATCAAAATGAAAAAGCAATATTTAGATTATAAGATGACATTAAGATTAATTTTGATAATAGTGTAAATAGGATAATTTCATCTTTTCAAAAAAAAACTTTTATAGAAAGTCTTTTTTTAAAGTAAAATAGGAAGGTATGTGATTATAGAAATGGAGATTATTTAAACCATCTAGATTTTGCAAATGGTGTGGCTGTTTTTATAACTAATGCATTGGTGCTTTTTGAAATGTTACAAAAGCTCTAATATGATTCTTCGATTCCTGTTCAAGACTTTAAAAAACAGAGGAAGGAAAATTCCTAATGTACACTGCATATATTTTTATTATTGCAGATGTTATTGCTATATGATTATTCACATAGTAAACAAATATGGATGAACTATTAACCATCATGTATCAACTAATAAGGCAAGTTTATTGGCTCTCCACTTCTGAGTTTTAGGTAGAACAAATGTGCATGGGTATGTGAACATTTTAAAATTTACAATCACGATAAACAAAACTAAATTATGGCTGTTATTCCCAGAGGCTGTAAATTTTAGTCACAATCCAAGACAGCAGTTGGTGGCCAAAGATGGAGGGCGCTAAAAATTCACTGATTACAGACGTTGCTGTCATACAATGATAATTTTTTATTTACATATTTAGTAAATAATTTTCAAGTGAAGTAAGATCATAGGAATTAGAAGAATAGTCTAATGTTAAATAGAATATTGTTGGGCTTTGTAAATTTAGAAGAAAAAGTGAAAACGATTAAAAAAATAAATGTATATTTTATTACAAAGACAAAAATATTAGAAGCATAAGTAAATGGGATTCATTATTAATAAAAGTTGGAAATACAACATTGTGGAGATTGATAATATATCAGAGTTACAAACTTAGTTATTCAAATTAATTGAAGAGATCAAATATATATATAATTCAGGTTTATGCCCCAACAACGTTTCATAGTGATGAAGTAGAGATTTTTATATAACTGTACAAAATGCTTTTGCTCAGAACAAATAATATTAGTAAATAAATGAAAGTTGAAAGAACTGTTGGTAATTTTGTTATAATGATAGAAATGAGAGAAAACACAAATTTGTGAAGTATGAAAAAAAAAACGTGTTTATTATAAATTTTTTCTTTAAGAAGAATGATAAATGTAAATGTATATAATAGCATCCAAAAAAAGATACAGTAAAATTGGATTATATTTTGACTAATAGAAAACACATATTTAAGGATAGTAACATTCTTTTTAGATTCATCACAGAAAGTGATAATGCAAAACTAGAAAGTTGAAAACTATTAAAAAAAAACAAAACAGTATTAACAGCTGATATTTATATTTCAATGAATTTAAATTAGGACATGTAAATTGGAACATGTAAATTGTTTTAAATTATTAACTAATTTTGAAGATGGTTCAGGCTTCATGAATCAATAAAAAATTATTAATACACTATTAAAAACATTAAAGTGGAAAAAGGCAGCAATTTATCAATAAACTTTTTACTGAGATAAGACAATGCAAGAAGGAGGAAAAATACACACTTTTTTTTCAAAATGATCCATTAAAGAGAATTTAATGTCTAGAGTTTGTAAAATGGTATGAAAATGAGTTAATAACAATGTAAGTAAATATAATTGTGAATTGGCAAAAAAAACAACAACAAACAAACAACAGAAAATAATAAAAGTCTCAAAAGAATAACATCTTGGTATTGGAAGATATTTCTACAAGAAGAAGAAAAGATGAAACTATTACTATAAAGAGAGATGATATCAGGAAATGGGTGGAAGAGTTTTTATAAAAAATTATGTAGTCATAAAGAATATGTAGATCATGTAATCCCATACAGTTATCACATCTTCTGAATTGTCCAACATTAGATAAGCAATTAATTCTATGAAGAAGAGAAAAGCTCCAGTAAATGATGGGATTGTTTTTGATGTTTTAATAGAAGCAAGTGAAGAAATAGAAATACTATTGGCAAAGTTATATAACAAATGTATAAATAAAAAAGTTGTCTGATAGATGATTGGATCTATCGGATTGGAAGGATGCAGTAGTAATATGAATATTTAAAAAAAAGTGATGAAGAAGGTATTAGAAGTTATAAATCTATTAGTTTTCCATCAGTTCTATGCAAAATATTTACTAGATCAGTACAACTCATCTGTAGTAAACTTTGGATTTCAACCAACTAAGAGAACAAACTCGAATTAAAAGTGGTTTTAGTACAGTAGATCATATCTAGGTATTGAGAGAAGTTATAGAAAGATCCAATGAATATGAGTTGTCATTATGCTTTGAATTTGTAGATTATAAAAAGACATTTGATTTTATAAGTATTTGTAATGACTAAAGCATTGGATCATCAAGATATAAACCCAGGATATTGACATATTCTGAAAAATATTTATCAAAATGTGGATAGCAATGATTTACAATATACAAAAAGTATTTTTCCAATTAACATAAAAAACTAAGAGAATAAAAGTAAATAGATACTATTTAATTCATCTAGATTTGCAGATAATGTGGTCATTTTTTCAAGAAATGCTTCAGAATTTCAGAAAATATGACAAGATGACAAGATAAAATCAGAAAATAGGATTAAAGATAAATGCTAAGGAAATGTTCAATAGATTTTCTCAGAAGAATAATGTAAAGTTGACAAGCATGAATTAATAGAAGTTAATAACTACAAATCCCTTGGTCAGATTATTAATACAGATGGGAACATAATGGGAAAAAAAGAACATATGACATTATTGCTCGAGGGTTTATAAGAAGTTTGAACATCAGACATATAAATGCCTGAATTGATTTTGGGACATCCCAATTTCAAGTTGGGCACTCTACCAAACTACACCAAATCATGCAAGATGAAATATAATAGATAAAATTAACTATAGAAATACATTTTGTGAGTGCTTTTGGTAGAAATAATACTATTAAAAATGCTTATGTGTTTAAAAGGAAAGTTTTTAATGGATGTGTTGTATCATTTATATTTATGGATGTGATTCTTGGATACTTACCAGAAGAGCAATTTAGAGATTTCACATCATCCAACAAAGTTTAAAGAGGTGTATGTTAGGCACACATGAAATATATGGTTGAAAAAACAAACAGGTAATAAAATTGGACTTGACATATTTATAGAAGAAGTGATAATAAATGGACAGTTAAAGTCTTAATTAAACTGAATCATAAAAGACTGTAAAAGACCTAAAAAGAGATCACATATAATATGGAAAGATAAAAATTATGATGTTTGTGAATAGGTTGTGGAGAAGAAAGGCTAGAGATCAGAGAAATTGAATTAAATTTGGAGAGATCTTCATCTTGCAGTGAATCAGTAATGGTTAATAGTGATGATGATATTATAGGTTTAAGATTTCAACATTTAATACAAGATCAAACCAGAGACATTAGATTATATAGCAAAATATGGAGAACATAAGTCAAAAGTAACTAAAAGATATTAATAGCAAATTACATAAGATGAAAGAACACACAATTAAAAGATAGCAATGGAAGTGGAAACATGTTTCTTAAAAAAAATAAAAATAAATGGACAGTTGAAGTCTTAAACCAGATTCAAAGAGATTGTAAAAGATATTGAAAAAGGACACACATAACTTTTATAGCTATAATAAGAAGAGAAACTATGAATTGAAGAACTGGAATTAAACTTGAAGAATTCTTCATTCTGCAGTGGATAGTGGTGATAATGAAAGAAAAAGTTTTTGTAACTTGGGTAATTGTCAATTTAAAAATCTAAATCATTTAAAATATCTTGGTAGATTTTTAGTAGGAAACCAGAGTTGGATGTTAAGTTGTAATATGGACTCCAGTATGCTGTTGCAGCATTGGATAAGCTAAAAATAAAATATTTAATCATTGTGATAGGTTTACAGTAATTAAATTGGTTGCATAGAGAGTGTTTTATTTTACATAATTTATTATATGGAAAGATAGATCTGAACTCTCTATTAACATAACACAAAGACATTAAAAAGGAGGCATTTAAAAACCTTCTGCAAAATTCTAAAAATATGGCAACATGATAAAAAATACTATGTTCATCTTTCAGGATGTTATGCTACAGAATCTACTATTATAAAGTCAAATTTTCATTAGATTAGTTATGCAAAATGAATGAACAATAACAGATTTTTTACAAAAGCATTTTACGATGACCATGTTATAAAGTGTAATACTGAATGATTCATTTAGAAAAACATGAATAAATATAGAATACAGAGCTGTACTTAGGTGAGGTGTTTACCGCAGAACAAGTTAAAGCACCACTGAAAAGTGTCAAATAAAGAAAAAGACTAGCATATGACATATTTGGATGTGTTTATCTTTGCACAATTTATCTTCAATGTTATACATTTGTTCTTCTATCTTTTTATTTTATTTCTATAATTAGAATGAACCAATTCATTTTTCAAAAGACTTTGAATGATATTGTATTTTTCTTTTACTTCTAAAGTTTTGTTGAGATTAATATTTTATTATAGTATTTAAGATTTATTTGTTGTAACTATTTAATATATTTTAAAAAGTATAAAATCATTAACTTGCATTATTGTTTTAATATATAAAGAATTTTAAAAAGGCAGCTTTGTGTGTTTAAGCATCTTTAGCACAAATCATACTTATAAAAAAGGCTTGTGTTTGTTATTGCCATGACTTTAGTATGTCTATTGAATTAAAAGAGAAAATCTAATTACAAATCACTCATTTGCAGAGTTACTACATAAGATCATTAAAAAATCATGCTACTAATTTTATATATCAATTCAAGTACAAATTAACCTTATGACAAATATTAAGATAACATTCTCACAAGAGAAATGGCAATATTGGAAAATTCATGCTTTTTTATATCCAAACATAAATGAAGGGGCTGATGCCACTGCTTGGCATTAACAATAGGAAACCCATAAAAAGATTTAAGTATCGGACACATGAGCCAAAATGTTTCAATTTTATGCTCAAAATATATGATTTTTGCGTATATTATACTTTTTGAGTATAAGAGAAATCTTGTCAACATAGAAACTATATCTCAATCATGTCTCAAGAAGATAAGGATCAAAAACACATTTTTTAAAAAAAAGTGCAGTGGCCTACAAAATGTCCAATCATACATCACAAAAAAATTTCTGAAAAATATTAATACAATTCAATCGATAATTAAAAGTTTGCTTTGTAGAAATAAGGACCACTATCATATTCATACTTTATTCTCTGCACCAGATGCTTATTTATTTACAACAGTAATACAAGACTCACCTGACCACATTTCAAAACAAACTAGGTACAATTACAGAGAGATAAAAAAATGACTTGGTCCAGATATATTTGCTGCTACATGATCGCTTATTCATCAGTGCTCTAATCTATGGTGAAATGCTCTAACTATAATTTTTCAATACCTTATTTTTTGTCAGATATATTTATTATAATATTGTAAGTTTAATAATATGATTTTTTCTAATTCTAACAAAAACACGATTCCTTTAATATATCAGAGATCGTCCAACCAACGGACAGACCTCCTCCTCAAAAATACTGGTTAGACCAGGTTATCCAGCTTCTCAATCAACATACATCTACTTTACAAAATCCCTATAATACAAAAATCACCATCTGGGAAGCTCACTGTAAAATCAACCCCGAAATCATCTCAATTATGCCAATGCTTGGCATCACTAAACATAGAATTACTTCGATTTTTAAGTTCTTAGCTTTAGAGACTAAATTTTTAAACTACCTAGTAAAAGTAAATCTGGGAGCCATGCATACCAACTGGTTCCTCCACCACAAGAGATTTCTTAACAACATTGACCCTACCTGCCCAATCTGCAAGAGGCATGATGATACGTTTGACCACCTAGTTCGCTCATGTGCCGGGCTTGGAAATATCAAACTTTTAATTTTCCAAAATACAAAAATTGATATTTATAGAATCCTCTCTCTAAAAGAATCTCTACAAAGTAAGCAGTTTCCAATTATAAGAATGTCAGTATTTCTCATCCACTCTATCTGGAATGTCCTCCGCCAGACCCAGACAGTCTATTTATATTTCTTTTAAAGAAAATCAAGCATAAAGACATGACCCTTTCCTCCAAGTTTCTATTTGAAGAAACCTGGAATCTATTCCAAATTCCAAAGCCCAATACATTTCCCTATAGCTGATGACAACAATCTATAAACCACAGGATTAATTCCATATCCAGGATTAATATCTCTACAAATCATCCACTATCAACCCAGTAGTAACATTATAGACTCCTGTTTAGTCAATGTACTTTAAGAAGTTAATGTATAAAAAACCAATATTCTCCCTAAATAAAATTCTTTTAAAACTAATTCTAACAAAATTGTAAAGTTCTTTGTATTGTGTGTTTTTCTCATTCCTATTGTAAGATACTAAGTCTTTATCAACAAAATTCCTTTTGAAACTAATTTTATATATCATGTACAGATAAATACAAATCATTGATTCAGCACTAGTCTTCTATTAGTAACTATATAATATTACAATTACATTTTTTTGCCCCAAATTAATCTGAAATCATCATTCTTTAAATAATACTTAAATCACTTATTTACTCAACACTTTCAACATTAATAATAAATTAAAAAGAAATATTAAAAAAAAAAAAAAATTAGGTTTGACAAATATAAAAATAAGCATAAACATGAGTAAATTAAATAGCAAAAATAAATTAATAAAAAATAGAATTTATTTAAATTTTTTTTTTTATAATAATTAACTTAAAATTTGCAAAAATGTTTCAACGTCTGCAATAACAAAAAGATTTTTTAGAGATTTTTCGTCAATATGAATCCTCCATTCCATCTCAAACAACCGACACACATGACCACACACGTGAAAAAGATAAACGATCCTCAATATATGTATTTCATGAAGATTCAGCACTCATCAGTCGGACCAGATCATAATCTCCCACACATATATACAATCAGTGCCCAGCTTATATTAAGATAACAATTCTTTAAACTTTAATGCACAGACTTCAATTTTCTCATCTTTCCAATGATTCAACTGTCCATTTTATTGATAAACCAATGATGGAATATTTAACTTAGTTCTGTTTGTGTCAACTAGACTATCTTGCCACTGTACAGTCCTACTTATTCTCATTTCTAATTCGAATACAATTCAATATTGCATTTTTTTTATTATAACAAACACATCTCCGCAATATGTATAATTGAAATATTTTTTGTTGTTGTTATTGTTATTAAAAAATATATAATATTATGTCAAGCATTGGTAGTCGAGAGGTCAGCGACAGCTGCTTTGCATGCGGTTGTCCCGGGTTGGCGGGTTCGCTTCCCGGCTGATGCTATGACACAGGAGAATATATATAACATTATGAATTAAAAACGTAGATTTATCTCAATATTATATTAATTTTAAGACGGATAATAATTTATTTAATAAAAAAAAAGTCTATAAAACATTATTACTTCAAACAATTTTAATATAGTTGTTACATTTATAATTGCTAAAACCATGTAAAGACGTATATGAGAATCCTTTTTAAAATTATTGTTACAAAAATTTCCAAAAGAGGGCACTATGTGACTGCAGAGTAAACGGATTTCTGCAGAATTGGTCAATTCGAAAATGAAAAAAACATTGTATATAAAAACAGCATTGTTATGGACTGAAAATATTTCGATAAGATGTTATTAAGTTGGAGTAAAGTTTCAATCAATTTTTTGTTTTTTAATTTATGTAAGATAGAGAACAAATAAGTCGAGTTTTTTTTTTTAGTGATATTCCAGTTTTTTTTTTTTAAATTATTAAGAAACTCGGTGAAAAAATTAATTAAATGTATCTATTTAATTAAACATACTACATAGTTATTATGTATTTTTTTTTTTTTTTTATTAAAAAGTTAAAATACTAGATTAAAATATTTTAATTAAAATTTAACTTCCTAAATAGATAAGTAAAAAAAAAAGATCGGAGGGGAGGAGGGTATTTTTGTTTCCTTTAATTATCAGAATACTAAAGGAATAGATAAAATGTACAGTACTAAAAAAAATTTAAACGAATAGTATATAATAAAATAATATCTAAAAAATATACAATGTGACTGTATTTTGTGAAATGTGACCTTAGCTAGCAGAAAAGTTATTATATATAGTCTATAAGATTTTATATTAACGAGTATTTCCTTTGTTAAAAAATTCGAATCTTAGAATTGAAAGAAAAGTAATATTTTTTATATAAAAAATGCATCTAAATTATATATTGTTTTGTAAGCATTATGACATTCGTACTAAAAATAATACTCATTAGTTAATTAATTATGAAAGCATTTCAAGTCTTCATTCATTTTTTTCAACTTCTCTTAAAAAATCAATGTATTACTAGATTTTAAAACTCATTTAATAATTTCATTTTTCATTCTTTTATTTTTATTTAATTGTTAATTATTATCTAAATAATAATTTGCAATGCTTTTTTTTAAAAAAAAAAAAATTAAAGCTGTATATATATCTGATTAATACTGTCTTATGTAACATCAGTTTATATTTCAAAATAATAAATAATCTTTATAGATATTTTGCTGAATCACGAAAAAGCACATGCAATTAACTCCATTCATATTAACAAACAACAACAAAGATGATGCATCGAAGACACAAAATCAAGGGTACTCTCCCCTCCCCTATCTGATTCATAGCCATTTTGAAAGCTTTTTGTTTACTGATCAGTTGAGAGAGGCATCCAAATATTAGCTAGAAAGTAAAATATAAAAAAATTAAAGCTGATCATCCAATAAATGATTCCTTCCTTATTCCTATACTTTTGCTCTGCTTTAAGCTTGTTTATCTTTTATCTTATATGCCAATTTTAAATCTCAACTCTTACTTTATTGATCAAAATTGAAAACAAATATAGGCAATCTTTTTTGAGCAACAATTTTATGTGATTTTGATCATTCTAAATTGAATCATACTGCTAAACAAACAAAAAAAAAAAAAATCCCAAATATCATATTTAATACAAAGTATATCAAAATAATTTTTTTTAAAGTTTCATATAAGTTTTATAGAACAAGTTATTACACTCATGCAATCTGCATCATGAAGTAAATGAATCTTATGTAACCATAAAGAATCACTTGCATGTGTTTGTTCTAAATTATGCATATAACCAAATTAACCATTCTTTTCTGATAACTCATGTTGCATAAATAAAGCATAATTCTTCTGTTTAGCTAATTTTAGCTATAAGACAAAAATATCTGTTTTAGTCAAACCATAAAAAAATATTCAATTTTATCTTCCAAAACTAGATTGATTCTGGGCTCACCATTATCAACTTTTCATTTTGCTGCTTATATTAATCCATTGGCATAAACACTATATATCAGCAGCTCTATAATTCATCTATTGCAATTAATTTGCATAATATAATCTTTAGCTCATATCATTATACAACTAACAATCAGCCATGAGACTTCAAAAACATATTTAGAATATTGATATCTCTTATTATATATTGATTCTTCTCTATATGATTTCCCATCACCTTCCTCATTATGGAGGTAGCAATTGTATTTTTTAAGATTTTCTCTTTTTAACTTTTATTTAAAGCATATAGGATCAAACCCAGCAATTAATTTATTAGTGCATCAACTTAAAAAAAAATTAGGGATACAGAAGTATTACAATCAAGTCTAAGATTTAACTAGTACTAAATAATCAAATGTTAGTTGCTCGGAAAGTCATGAGATATTCAAGCACTGGAATTAACAGATTGAGTCTGCATCTAAAGTTTCTTTAATTTTTTTTGTCCTATCACTGCATTCCATGCTGTTAATATTTAATTATAGTAAATATTAAACACCACACAATCACCACCTCCTATGCTTGCCCATAACTGTTATCAAAACAGTAAAACTCTCAATGCGTATAGAGAGTTTTGCCTGTTTTGGTATAGTAAATATTGTAGTATCCAGAACTATTCCAAGCAAAGTTTTTAAAATTTTGTACAAATATTTATATATTATGGAAGTAATTTTATGATCTAGCATTTTCTATCTTATTTATGATATACCTTTATCTTGATTAGCTTTGCCAATGTAAACATCAATTCTAATGCTGTCTCAACTAAACAAGGCACCATATGGTAAAAGCTTACATTCAACATCTGTGTTAAAAGAGATAATCCACTATATTAATCTATTTCAGAACTATCTATAATAAACTTGAGTACCAATGAATATTAGATAATAGTTTCAATCAAATCGCTAGACTTCTTTTTTGATTGACTTCATCATAGAGTGGATTATTGTTCATAATATATAAAAAGTCTATAAATATAACACTATCATGTGTTTAAAATATAAAAAAAAACAATAGACTAAAATGTAACAATATAGAAAATTATAATAATATTTCAGGATCAGAATTAATAATGTTTTTTTTTATTATCTATCACTGATATCATATGATTCTGTACTTATGTGGATATTTAAAGCTTTTTTTAACAAACATTGGGGTAATGATATTAATAAATGTGCTTGTTATGATAAAAGAATAAAAATTTTATTTATATACAAGCAAATTCAATTGGTCTAATAACAACTTGGCCTGATTTATATTATTTATTTAGAAGAACATTGTTTATTCTGTTTGTTTAAGTACTAAAAGTCAGAAGAAAAGAAGATTCATTTTTCCATCTGTTTCTATTTAAACTTGTGCTGAACTGAAAAATCGATAATATTGATTAATAAGTTATTTTAAATAAGATATCAAAATAGAGGCTTGGTTTTTAATGATAATCACCATTATTTATCTCCTCTCTTTTTGTTCTTTGATTTAAAAAAAAAAAAAAACCACTTCTTTTTTCTCATTTTTAAACAGTAGATGCTGACATTTTCCAAGTGGTTATAGTTAAGTATGGAATTATGGACAGCTGAATATAGCTCAAAATTTTTGAAAAGTTTATGTCATATATAGCTAAAAGCTACATTTAAAATGTGCTATGGTAAAATGGACTTATTTCTTATTAGTAAAGAAGATAGAGTTGTGAATTATCATACTAATTATTAAGTTTGACTCAATCAATAGTAGTCTGTCCAATAGACAGGTCCAGAGAGTAGTCACTACATCAGTTCATCCATTCTTCCATTCCATTCTCTTCCTTGCCCACTTCCTCAATTCCACATAACCCCTTCCATCTTGTATATCATCCAATAATGTCAATCTCTTCCGTCCTTTCTTTTTATTTCCACTCACCATTCCTTCCAAAACATCTTTCATTAAACTATAATCTTTTCTTAGTATATGTCCAATCCAGTTTCTCTTTCTCTCTTTGATACTTTCAATCAATCTTCTTTCCTCATTAACTCTTTTCAAAACTTCTTCATTTGTTATTTTATTCACCCAACTGATTTTTTCCATTTTTCTCCATGTCCACATCTCAAAAGCTTCCAGTCGTTTCTTAATTCTATTACTCAATGTCCATGTCTCACAACCATACATTAATACACTCCACACGTAACATTTACTTAATCTTTTCCTTAATTCTCTTTCCATAGGTCCACAAAATATCTTCTTTCTTTTTACAAATGTCACCTTTGCCAATGCTATTCTTCTTTTAACTTCATCTTCACTTCTTCCATCCTCACTCAACCAACAACTCAAATATCTAAATCCCTTCACCTGCTGCACCATGTCATCATGGATTCCAATTTGCAGTCTTTTTGCATCTCTCCCTATCCATAAACACTTAGTCTTTTCAATATTAATCTTCATTCCATATGCCATACATCCTTCTTCCAATTTATTCAACATATTCTGAAGATCCTTCTTCCTCAGCAATAAGAGCCATATCATCTGCAAATCTTATACACTTTATTACTCTCCCTCCAACATTTGCTCCTCCACAGTCCAAATAATTATTTAGCATATCTTCTAAATAAATATTAAACAAAACAGGTGACATACTACATCCTTGCCTAACTCCACTTTCTATATTCACTTCATCAGTCTCATTACATCCAAATCTAACTCTTATTCTTTGACCATTATACATATTCCATATCAATCATCTTTCTTTCCAGAATACTCCTTTATCTCTTAAGATAGACATCAGTTTATTCCAGCTTACTCTATCAAATGCCTTTTCTAAATCTACAAAACATATACCAATTCCTTTATCTCTTTCAATATATCTTTCTGCAATTGTCCTAACAATACCAGTAGCATCTCTTGTGCTTTTCCCTTTCCGAAAACCAAACTGTTCTTCAGCAATATAATAGTCAACCTTCCCATAAATCCTTTGAGTTAAAATCCTCAATAACACCTTAGAAACATGAGACAATACACTTATTGTCCTATACTCTTCACATTTAACAGCTTTCTTCTTTTTAGCAATTGGAATCACTATAGTTCTTAAAAAATCTTCAGGCCAAACTCCACTATTATATATCAAATTGCAAAGTCCAACTATTTCCTTCATAGTAAATTCTCCCATTTCTCTCAAAAATTCTATAGGTACTGCATCAAATCCAATAGCCTTACCATTCTTCATTTGTGCAATTGCCTTTCTTACTTCATCTGGCAGTATGTCCATACCTCTATCATCCATTGCAACATCTTCTTCATTTTCAAGTTCATAACTAATTAAATTATTTCCTTTACTAAACAGATACCGAATATATTCTTCCCATCTTTTTAATATATCATTACTATCGGTTAACCTTCTTCCATTCTTATCTGCAATCTCACTTGCTACCCATGTCTTTTTCTCCCAAGAAATATTTTGTATTCTATCAAATGCTAGATCATATCTTTTCATCTGTTGAAACCTTTCTATCTCTTTACATTCTTGCTCCAACCACTTTTCTTTTGCTAAATCTGTTTCTCTTCTTAATTCATTATTAAATTTCCTATATTCCTTTTGCCCTTCCTCAGTATTTACATTCTTCCACAATCTCCGCACTTCCATCTTTTCCAACATACCTTCAGTTATCCAAGGTATTTTAGCTTTTCTCGCATGAATAATACCTATTTCATTTTTTTCTATTTTCAAGAATCCCTCTTTAATTCTATTCCAACACTCATCAGAGCTATTAATATAGTTTCCATCCTGAACAATTCTTTTAAATTCATTTTCACATATTAAACCAAATTTTCCTTTTTCCATTTGTCTCAATTTATCCAAGTCCCATCTTATGTATCTTTTCCCTCTTTTAATTCTTTTTAAACTTAACTTTAATTTAGCCATCACCAAATTATGATCCGAATCTATATCAGCACCTGGCAAAGCATGTGAACCCGTAACAGCATTCTTATATCTATTCTGAATCAATATATAATCAATTTGATAACGTTCTTTGTTACCTGGAGCTTTCCATGTATACAATCTTCTAATATGATTTTTAAAACAAGTGTTTGCAATGACAAACCCATTCTCTTTACAAAATTGTACAAGTCGACTACCCTTTTCA
The DNA here is from genome assembly GCA_028023455.1 of Epiperipatus broadwayi. Taxonomy (NCBI): domain Eukaryota; kingdom Metazoa; phylum Onychophora; class Udeonychophora; order Euonychophora; family Peripatidae; genus Epiperipatus; species Epiperipatus broadwayi. Next base: position 146,971 of record JAQFVV010012602.1, on the reverse strand, counting down.
TTTCTTTTTCCAATACCATACTTCCAACAATTTTCTCTTCCCTACCTTTTCCCACAACAGCATTCCAATCCCCCAATAGCAATATACATGCGTTTTTTCCTTCACATTGAATACTTTCTTCTATCTTCTCATACATTTCATCAATTTCACTATCATCATGAGTACTAGTTGGCATATAAACTTGCATAATTACCAAATCCCTAGGACTTGCATTTATTCTCATCACCATCAGTCTATCATTAATACCATCAACCTTTGCCACACTATTCCATATTTTCTTCCTCACAGCAATGCCAACTCCATTAATTGACCTATCACCACCTGAATAAAACAACTTTACATCTCCACTACTTACTTCTCCATATCCCTCCCACCTCACTTCACTTAATCCCATTACATCAATATTATTCAAATGCAACTCTCTTTTCAAATTCTCCAATTTCCCACCTTTTCTCAAAGATTTAACATTCCACATTCCAATTCTCAGTGTATCCCCTCTCAATGAATTATATTTATGAGGATTTCACAGGTTGACAACCTGAGTAGCCTCATGTCCACTCCTGCCGGGCAAGACACCAAAGTTATTCTTAACTAAGGTCTCAACACCAAACGTAATGATTCCTGTAGACATACTCATAATAAAACAAGGGAATTATAAGACAAAGTGGTTTCCCATTGCCTTCTTTGCCCAGCAATAACCTCTATAATAGGCTTAATGCGCTAGCCAAATCCCATAAAATGAAAATCCAACTACCGCTTCCTCCTCATCATTGTCACCTCTAGTGATCTTCCACTGACTTGGAAGAAATGCCATTGCTGACCCAGCACCCAGCGGGGTGTTGACTTATTTAATGGCAGTCAACACTCGCCGTTATACATCCACTGTCATAGGAATTGTGGTACTTTATAGAAGTAAACATGCCACTGTCTCCTTCACCACTTCCTGATAGTGAATGTTTGACTACTGAAAATATATCAGAAAAGTCAGACTAATAAAAACAAAAATGCATTCAGAATTAATGGAAAAATATCAATAAGCTTTGATATCTTAATGGTACTACACTTATAATTGAAATTATAAAACTCCTACTAAAAAAGCTTACAGGATTATGATAAAATATGAAAACTGAGATTATGATAATAGAAAAAGGAATTGAACTGAATCATAATCAAAATCATAAGTTTAAAACATACATTGTAGATTAATATTAGTAAGAGTTGGAAAAGATTTTTAGATATAATGGCATATTTTTAAAGTGAAGAGTCAAATTATGAAAATTATGGTATTTATTATGATTCAAAGAGAAAGAATGATTAGTACTGTACTTTTGATGAAGATCTTTGAGAATACTGTTGACAGTAAAAAATAAACAAGTGGACATTTGATCAGAATGGACCTGAACTCATGCTTGAAATATAAATAACCAGAATAAAAATTTGGTCTTGTCATGTAATAATATATTTAATTAAAAAATGCACAGCACCAGCATAATATTGTGTCCCCTCCCCTCTAGCTTACTAAATATTTTTGAGTGAAATCTATTTCTCATATTCCAATTTTGCTTGCTAGTATAATATATACCAGATGGATAGGGCAATACTAGATAGGAATTGATTAAGCTCTACAAATCTGGCATCCATTGATTACTCAAGCTTACATTAGATGGCTGAACAGGAGTAGGAGAAATAGATTTCTATTTGAAGTAAAATGCTTGGAAGGTTTATGATGAAAAAAGAAAGTAATTAGCAATGAAGTGAATAGATCATCATCCTCAAAATCAAATAGGTGATCATCCATTTTGAAAAAAATCTTTTCATGCTTACTTAAAGGGTAGATTAGAATAAAATAGAAAATTCTCATGGCATCTTGGCTAATACATTAGCTTACTATTCCATTATCAAATCTCAGTAAAACTTAGAAGTTTGTTTATAGGCAACTGCATACATTTTTCAAAAGTTCTTAAATTTTTTCTACTATCTGATTTAACCATATCATATTCATGGTAAATGAATATCTAGTTATTCTTATAGTTTAATAGATAAGTGTCAAACTTACTGACCTCACAACTTTGACACAAACCACTTGATGAAAGTATAGTGATAATTTTTAATAATCATTCATTAGACTAAAGATTTCTATAGTGTAGTGTAGCGTAGTGAGGGTAGTATAGCAAAAAATAGACCACAGAAATACTGTTTATTAAATGGATAATTTCTAGTCTAATGAATGACTAATAAAAATTATTAATATGTAGTTATTCTTAGTTGAAGGCATATTAGAATAAAAATTATTTATTTATCAAATTAGTTTTGGGCAATTAATTTTTAAGGAAAATCAACCTTGTGATAAGATATAGTTTTTATCTCTTGGGAGGAAGATGGCTTTCATTGATGAGAACTAAGCTTATGGTTTACAAGGATAGGATATTTTAACTGGCAAAAGAAAACCCAGAGGAAATGCTAGAACAATGCAAAGAAGTATTGGGATGAGAGGATCACTAATATTTGTTATAGTGAAAGAAGAGATTATAAAAAGTTACAATGGAGATTAAAAATGGTAAATTAGAAAACACCAAATTTGAAAAGCACTTTAAGTTTAAAAGTTTGTATTGATATTTATTATTTATAAATCAACAAAATAACCAGTGAGTTTTCTTTCTACATTTATAGTTTCACTGAAGAAATGTAAGATTTTAGAACAATGTAATAAGTTTACTTTCATTTACAGATTATGAAGAATAATGAACATTCAGATCGCATGCAATTTTGTTTAAGTCTGAATTCAATTTTTTTAAAAAAAATATTTTGTAAGTAAATAAATTATGAAATTATAGATGAAGAAGCAACATCTTGGAAACTTTCCAACTGAATAATTTCTGAATCTTTTTGTTTCCTGCTAAAAATCTAGTTGAAAAATATTTTTAATGGCCACTCTGAATATATATTATTTTATTTCATTAAGGATCTAATTGAAGGCCTTTGCTAAATTAGTCATCATATAACAATTGAACAAGTGTCCAGAATTTGGTCTTAAAAAAATAGGATATTAAAAGATTTAATCGAAATTTTTATTGAGATATAGATTTAGAAGGTTTACTCAATAAATACTGAAGAAATGCAAATACATTCCAGAATAACATAATTTTAAATATAAATTGTAACTCAATGTAAACATGTTTTCTGTGTTTTATAAGAAAATATTATATTTAACAAAAATTCATATGCCTAGCATGCTTTAAGTATTATATAGTTATAATCATAGCAATAATTAAAGTGAAAGGCTGAAACCTTCTCACTTGTGCTTTTAGAATGCTTATATGACAGCCAATCAGATGTAATGATGACTGTATAGGGAGCTCTTAAGTCGCAACATGAAAGGATAAGTATTATAATAGGGTGGTATTTAAATAATCTATGCATATGTGGATTATGTAAATAATTTAATTTACATTTTCATATAAAGTATTTAAATATCACTTTATTATAATACTTTTCACTTATGAAAAATTAATATTGTTATGATTATGACAATATAACAATTGAAAGCATACTAAACATATTAATTTTTGTTAAACATAATCTTTTCTTATTAAACATGGGAAATGTGTTTAGATTGAGTTACAATTGGAAAAGAAAAGAAACAAATATTTATTAAATTATAAAATCATATAATAAACTAACTTCATGATGAGAACAATTCAATTTGATCAAATAAATTCACTTGTAGTGCTTAAACAGCCATTTGGATTTTTGAATATCATGATTTTTCAAGCAACTGACTATAAAGTTATATATATATATAATAATAAAGTTGTAAAAATATATGCAGAGAATATATTAAGGCTATAACCTTAAGACCATGTGGCTAGATGCAACAGTAGGGACCTCTACAAATCTTACCACAAGATTAAACCTTAAAAGATAAGAGTGGCCACTCTTATCTTTGACCTATTTTTTAATTATATAGGTAAATCTAAAGCATTTTGATTTGAGAGCATGAAGCTATTAAACTTCACTGATTAAGTCCCCAATTTCTATATAAGCTAACATATGCAAAATCTTTCAATTTACAGCTAGCGTGGAGTTAATATTACATTAAAAAAATAATTGCATGGCAATTATTTATAGCAATTATTTATAGGATGTGATATTGTTATTAACAGTTTCATTTAGTTGACCAAATTGATGTTTTTTTTTTAAATTTTTTAATTGGGAATCAATCCAGGGAACTTAAAATCTTTAACCATCATTTTACTAATAGGTTGAATTGTGTAAGGATTACATTAAAATTATTCAAACACATAAACACTAATGAAATCATGTAGTAAATTTTACTCCAATAAGGCACACTGTTTAGTAATACTTTCATTTAGATATTGAAACATTTAATTAAAGAAGTTTGTTGACATTCAGGAATTGTTAGATCATGAGAACTGCAGTCTTCATTCATGGTCATCAATGATAGTTTCTTATTGATTAGTTTTCTCCAATTACAAACACTAAGTTCATAACACTTAATAATGGTGATTATTATCATGTGATGTTTATATGATGTGATGTTTTTATATTTATATGATATATTAAACAAGTTTATAGGATTGATAATATTGCATTTTTATACAATTTATGTACATCATATAAATGGGATGTCATGAAAATTACTGAAATATTATTCTGTGTGACTTAGTGCAGTAATAGTGGCAGGTGCTAGAGCTCAAGGTCCATGGTTTGCCTCCATTGTGCAAACTTTTTATGAACAGTAAAACATTTAAATATTTTATTAAAATATTAATAGTTAATCATAATCCCATACTTAACGAATAATTAAAAAATAAAAAGAATGCTAATAAATGTGTCTTAATGATGGAATGAACTTATAATTAAATTATGATGCAGCTCTGAAATTGAGATGCAAAAATAAATTGTATTGGATGATAAGCGATGATAATCAAGGTTATAAAGAACTATTACTTGATTGTAGTACACTGTTGCCTAGTTACATGATCTGATAGTGAAGAACTTAATATATATATATAATTAAGTAGATGATAATAAAATTAACAATAAATCAAGGACTCTAGCACATTAATAGGCATCTAAACAATCCAGATTAAATTAGTTTCTTAACCCTTTAATAAGTGATAACCTTCCATCTAATCAATCTGTAATTTTTACTCTCTGGCTAATAATTATTAGACACCCATTTACTGATTGTTTAATAACTAGATGACAAGCTAGGTTTGCTGTGATATCTATCATTTTTAATTTCTGTGAACCATCTATATGAAATGAAAATTATAGGCCTGATTGCAAATTGATGGCTTTTAAATTCTACTGACCATGATTCGAAAGCTGAGCAAAAGAATAAAATATGGAGAACTCAAAAATTGTAAATAATAAAAATATTTTTAATAGGAAAAAATATAACTAATTAAATGCTTAACAGAAATAGTTATCGATTAGTCACGCGCTAAATAATATTCAGTTATTTTTCAACATTAAACGTAATATGATTAATTATGTACTAATTTTGATTTAAAATATCTCGAAATGTAATCAAAGGGTGAAGAAATCACGCGAAGTAATCTTTGCTTATATTTAAAGAAAATCTATTTTCAATTCTCTGAAGCACCATTACGATCTTGTAATGATGCTATGAATAATTGATTCCAATTCAAGATAACAAACAGATTGAAATACTAAAAGGAATATTTGTATTAGCTTTTAATTAAATTTATCAATACGTTTATGCAGCAACATATTTTTAAAAATTATATAAATTTTATCATCATCATTAGCAAATACTTATAAACAACGATAATTATTTTAACATCAACAAAAAAAAGAGAGACAAAGAATAAAACTTACGATAAGTTTTGCAATAGCGATGACTAGGCAAATATATCTACATATATCACATGCTATTCTTTTAGTCTGTTCATAATAGATCTTGTTCTATTTTAGTTTTCGTTGTAACAAACTTTATTTTTTGAAAGACTTCATCATTTTGCTTAATTGTAACTCTCCATTATATTTTATCCTCAGCCACATCTTCCCACTGAAATAAATCAATATTACACTTTTTAAAATTTAAAGCTTTAATATAATTTTTATAATGTAAATAGGATTTGTCTTTCTTATGGAAATCGTGGTCAAGTATAGTATTAAATAACTTTTTAAACATTGTGATATACTTCATTCTCTTCCTATGACCAATATAATGAAATAGTTGGTTTTTCAATAAAATGGATGGTTGAATAGTTGGAAGGGTGAGAAGATTGAAGCCTGTCCATTAAAGTTTAAGGTATTGCTATCTTAATTAAGCTGAGCACTGATTGTATAAATGTTTGGGAGATTATGACCTGGCTCAACTGATGAGTGATGGTTTTGCACAAAATACATTTATAGTGTCTATCTTTTCCACATTTATGTAGTCATGTATGTCAATTGTATGAAATAAAGTGGAGGATGAATATACACTGAAAAATCCTAAATTCAAATTCCTCTATTTACTTATATTAGAAACTTTCAGTATGCTGAATGAATAGACTAATTACATAATACTTTCTATAGTATCACATTCAAGATTCATTTAATAATTTCACAAACATACCATTAGTAAACACATAACTAGATAAATGTTTCTAGGTATTGTATGCGTATTAGGCAGTAAAGTATTGCATAATGACTTAGTCATTGTTGATAGTAATTTACAAAATCATGCTACAAACTTAATACAATTTATTCTGTTAATAGTGATAAATGAAATACCAATATGAGTTTTTACAAGACTAGATTCATTATAGTTAGGTAGAGTAATTAAGCATCAGAGTACTACAGCTATGCTATATGTTTGTGACAATTTATCATCGCTTGCCACACTTTATTTGCGCACTTCCCTGAAGGTTTGTGATGATGGTATATATTAGATATGTTAATAGGTTAAAATATTCCAACATATCAAATTTATTTGAGCATCTCAATTTTAGGGCTACGTCATAAACTTTATAAATAATATACTGCATGTTTTAAATAAAATATTTTGTAAAAAATATAAGCATATTTTCAAAATATAAAAGTAATAGCCAACATTTAAACTAGTCAGTATGCAATAAACTTACAAATTCTAAACATTTTTAAAACATTTGGATAAAGATATATGAGAAAAGCAAATGATCTCCAAATTGTATTTCTGACAGAATGACCATCAGTTGGTTTAGGTTCTTGTTGCACATGTCTTTATATTCATAGTTTAATATTTATCCATAGAAAACTACAACAATTCAATTCAAAAACAAATAAATAAGCCCTCCTTTTTTAAATTATTTTTACACATTTTTTTGCTTGATCAATCTTACAGTTTCGACTGACCAGCAATCTTCTTCAGACATATAAGAATACATGACTATATAAGTATAGGGTCTCTAAACAATATAAACATTATAACCAATTGTACATTGAAATTTTTTTATATACCTATTGTATTTATAATAAATATATATTCTCATAAGTATTCAATGTATAATTGTTTACAATGTTTATATTGCTTAGATAATTAATATTTATATATTCATATGTACACATATATTTTAATTTTGTAAAACTGATCAAGAAAAAATTAAATATAACGTAAACTTGACCAAAGAAAGAAAGATTTATTTATTTATTTTATAAAATTAGTCAATGCATAAAGAAGATATATGGTGAAATTAGAACAAAATACTTAATAAATAATCCAATTTACAAGTATGATATTACTTTTATACATTCATTTTGATATATCACATTAAAGAAAGATCATTACTAATTAATTTTGGGCTATAAATTATTATTATGGTTTTTTTTAGCCCAAATGTTAACCTTAAACTTAGTTACAAAATAATATATATATATATAAAACAAAAAACAAAGAGCTCAGCTAATTGTTCTAACAAGCTTTGTTGATAAAATGCTAGCATGAGAAAGCATTTAAAATATCTCTATCAGAAACCACTCCCAAATCCCAGATCAATGATTTCATGCTTTGGCATTCCTCAGTGAGGCACTAGGGTAGCTTCAGACCCTAGATCTAAAAATACTAACCCAAAGCCAGCATTTTTAGATCTAGGGTCTAAAGCTACCCTAACACCTTGCTGAGGAGTGCCAAAGCATGAAACCATTGGTCTGGGATTTGGGTGTGGTTTCTGATAGAGATATTTTAAATGCTTTCTCTTGCAAGCATTTTATCAACAAAGCTTGTTAGAGCAATTATCAAAACTCTTTGTTTTTATTTACAAGCTTAAAAAATTGAGTCATGTGATATATGACTCTTTTCATTAATATATAAATCATACTTAAAGTAATCTATGATTGGTTATATGTATTTTTATTATTTGAGATTCTAATAATACTTCTAAATTTCAGTTTTATGACCATATTTATTTGAAACTTACTGCCATGTTTAAGACCAAAACAAACATTCTATATTCTAGTCTACTATCAATACTTATTTTAAGTTAACATTTTTTAAAAATTATTGTGACAAATATAAAATTCCATCTCTTGCATAGTTCTATATAAAAATGAACAAAGTCCTATACTTAAAATCAACATGGGTATGACAATAATATTGGCATTAAGAAGAAAGTTGGGCATTCCATCTTAAGATTTTCAATGGTATGAATGGTTGAAGAGCTGGAGGGCAGAGTAAATTGAAGTCTGACCATTAAAATATGAAGACTTACCATTTTAATATAAAACTGAGCACTGATTATATATGTATGTTGGAGATGATGATATGGACCAACTGATGAGTGCTGGTTCAGTTTGAAATGCATATATTGGAGGTCATTTATCTTTTTCACATGTGTATGATCATGTATATTGGTTGTATGAGATAGAATGGATGGCTGAAGAGAACTTGAGAGTCTGTGTTTAGTACTCTATATTACATATAATTCTATATTGTAAATGTATAGTGCAATATTTTGATCACAATATTTTTCAAATTTTTTTCGTACAAGAAAAAAATAAAAAGAAAGTACTTAAATGGTCAGCCAATATTTTAACATAATACATTTCTGGATGACCTCTAATGCAATGATATGCCATATATATATATGTGTGTGTGTGTGTATGTGTAATAATCACATCTTTTTAATATAACATTTTAATTTTATTTTATAAATTTTCTCAACTTTTTTCCATAAAAAAATGACAAGAGTTTATAAGATTTAATCATTAAGCATGAAACATTTATTCTAGTGTGCTTTTAAATGTTATACAATTACTGCTTCCAAAATGCTGTGGTAATATTTTCTCATATTGGCAAATGTTTGTCTCATACAAGAAACTAATTAAATTGAATCCATACAGTATTAAGAAGTTTTGTCATTGTTTGCCAGAATGGCATGATATAATTCAAAGATGTTGATAATATTCTTTTTTTCCGTTTATGGAAGCATATGGTATATCAATAGTTCAAAAATATTTATAAAGTTTATACATCTTTTTTTACACATTGAATAACTTGTGTAATACAGTAGAATACATTTTCTATTGTCATTGATGTATTAAAAATAGTATCATATATCAATATAGTAAAATAATATTTCATCCTGCACCTTCCTTCACATTAAAATTATTTTCATTTTTTGTTCTATTAACTAGCTAACAATAGCTAAATATCTATTTACTAATTAATAATTGGATGACTGATTGAATTGACCATGAGCATACAAACTGAATGAAAAATCATAAACTTGATTGGAATAAAACTCTGGTTCATGAATATAGCAGGCAGATATGCCATTATACTCTTCAGTGATATATGTTACTAAATATAATGCATGATGAATATGCATGATATAAAAATAAATTTAAAAAGAAACATATAAATATAATAGATGGAGGTTATCACATATGAAAGCTAAAATTAAAAATGGTTTCAAAAATTAAGATATAGATAAAAATAAAGTATGGATTAATTAGAAAGGTTGTGTTTAATAATTCGATAAAAAATATATACTGTGATATATAGCTCAAAATCTGTTGTCAAATTTGTATGCTTGTTTTATTAATATTTATGCATAACAGGTATAAACCTTAGAGATCCTAAAGGTCTTGTCAATAAAGAAACAAGCATACGTTACTAATAAATTTGTTAAATTCAAAGTTACAACAGTCCTATATATATATAATGGTAATTAAATATAAATATGCAGTCTTTCAATCTGCATAAGGACTTTTGGTTAATTCCTTAACCATCTCCAACTGCTGTTAAATTCAAAAAACATATTAGAAGCAAATATCATCATCTCAAACCCCATGAATCCCAAATTATAACATTAGCAGCTTATCTATTAATTATATTCATTTTATTTCTATTTATTAACATTGCCTGTTTAATTTTTCTTTTATTATGGTTTCTCTCTTCATAAAGAATCTTAACACTTTCACGATCAAACTTAAATTTATATTTACATGAAAACTGAAACTATCATTAAATTATTATTTTTACTTTTCACATGTTTATATAACAATTCATGCTCCTTTAATCTTTTCTCTTTACTGCACCTTGATTTACCTATTATGATAACATACATCCACAAAAAATTAAATACATAAGATTACTTTTTTGCTTGACAAGTATGAAACTTTTAGAATTATTCACTAACTTATTAATGTTATTTGAAACACAAAAGAAAACATTAATTACATCCTAATTTATACTATATATTCCTAAAAAAAATTTCACTTGAGCATTTGAAATATATTGAATATATATATCCATTTTTTATTATCAATCTTCAATTCTTTTAAATCATTATTTAAATTGACATAAAGTATTATTAATCTGTTCAATTTTATAACCAACTTCAAGCAATTCCTTGTCAAATATCTCAATATTTTTTAATTTATCACTTTGGCAATGACATAATTTTTCATTGCAAAACAAAAAAGATCTAAAACTTGTCATCTTATGCATAATTAGTACTTTTGATTTACAATTTATATAATACCTTTTTTGCAATGGTTTGATTATTAATTTATAACTTAATATACTATTATCTCTTGTAATAAATAAATCCAATACATAATATTTTTATCCAGTTCTTTTTTAATAGTCCACTTCAAGCCATTCAAATTATTTAATTTCTCTACAAGCAAAATTTTAATATTAGTATGTCCACAAACAAAAACATTATTCACATACCCTTTGTAAATTTTAATATCTTTAAAAGTATGTATGTCTAAAATTTTATTCTCATATGTAGACAAAATAAAATTGCAAGCTTGTGCAACAACAGACAGACTCATAGGCCAACCTTTAGACATTTTATAAAATCCACTTTCAAAAGATGCAACAATGTTATCAAAATTTTTTAAAGAATCAACAGATTTTATTTATTTACAAACACCTTTGCTTTTCAATACATGTTCAATTATTTTTATGGAATCCATTCCATCAATAGAACCATACATTTCTTTCACATCTAATGAAGCAATAACATATTTTTAATTCTATCTACAAAATCAAAAGATGAAGCAATAGTATTTTCCCCAAATCCTAATACCTCTTGTAACAGTTTATCAATATATTTAGATGTTTGATATATAAATGAACCACCAAAATCAATCATAATTCACAAAGGATTTCCTTCTTTATGTAATTTTATATTTGCAAAAATATGAGGACATATAGTGCATGGAGGATATATATTATTCTTAGCTTTTTTAAAAATATTGTTAATACATTTTATTTTCTGACCATCCATATTATATTCTTCAATCAAAAAGAAACCAAGTTTATCCATTTGTACTTTAACTTTCTCAATATACTGATATTTCATCATTAAACATAACCACATACATTTATCTTTTTTCAAACAAATCATATTATCAGTTTTAAGCTTCTGCTTAAAGTGTTAATTAAAGAGGCAATTTTAATAAATAGAAATAAAATGAATATAATTAATAGACAAGCTGCTAACATTTTAAAATTCAGAATCCATGGGATTTGAGTTGATGACATTTGGTACATTGTGTTTTTGAATTTAATGGCAGTTGAGAAGGGTTAAGGAATTAACTGAAAGTACTTCTGCAGAGTGAAAGACTATATTCATATTTAATTACTATTATATTTACTATTTATATTGTCATTACAAATTTTTTAATTAATGAACATTTTATTTATATTCCTTTTTTTTAATGTAATGAATTTAAGTGACATTAAGAAATAATGGATAGTTAAGGAATGGTGGAAGCAATGTAAAAAACTTATTAAGCTTAAATGCAAACTTCATTTTTTTTAAGGATTGTAAAATTTATAATGTATTCTCAAATTGTTGCAATAAAAAATTGAATAGTTGTATAAATTTTGTACCAAAATGTATGGATAAGTTTAAATCAATAATTTAAAGTGATGTGGTTATGAAATGTAAAAAAGAACTTTTTAATATTTGGAGATATTTTAAAACAATTGGACATGTAATAGTTTTAAATGAATGATGTGTTTGGGATGAATATAAGATTGTTTGTGAAAATGAATTTAATTATTTGAACTTAAATTACACGATAAATTTGAGAAGAAAATTGATTTTTTATTTAATAAGCAGTATTCACAAGCTTATAATAATATGAATTTTGTTAATTTGTCAGATAAAAAGATACATTTGATTCAGAAATATATTTTAAGTCACAGAGCTAAGTATATTGGCAGAATGTGGGATGATTATAATTTGAAATTAATTGCAAGTGTTCAAAATTCATTTGAAATGATTAGTGATGGAAATAATATTGCTGATGAAATTATAAAGAAAATTTAATTGTCATAATTTTAATGTGATTTTGTATGAAAATTCATGGGAACTGGCTATTTAGCAATTTAAACAGAAGCTTAAAACTGATAATATGATTTATTTGAAGGAAGATAAGGTCTGTGGAAGTGTTTAATAAAGAAATGTCAGTATATTAAGAAAATTAAAGTGCAAATGGATAAACTTGATTTCTTTTTGATTGAAGAATATAATATGGATGGTCCAATAATAAAATTTATTAACAATATTTTAGAAAAAGCTAAGAATAAAACCATAAGTAATAATGTGTAATATAATATATATCCTCCATGCACTGTATGTCCTCATATTTTTGCAAATATAAAATTACCTAAAAAATGAAATCCTTTGTGAATTATGATTGATTTTGGTGGTTCATTTATATATTAGAGTTCTAAATATATTGGTAAGCTGTTACAAGAGATTTTAAAATTTGGGGAAAATATTATTGCTTCATGTTTTGATTTTGTAGATAGAATTAAAAATATAGTGATTGATGAGAATGATGTTATTGCTTCATTAGATGTGACAGAAATGTATAGTTCTATTGAGAATGGATTCCATAAAAATAATTGAACATGCATTAAAAAGTAAAGGTATTGGGAATATATGATGAAATTTGTTATTGATTCTTTAAATTTTTTTGATGACAACATTGTTCTTCTTTTGAAGATGGATTTTATAAAATGTCTAAAGGTTGGCCTATGGGTCTGCCTGTTGTTGCACAAGTTAGCAATTTTGTTTACATATGAGAGTAAAATTTTATATATATTTCTTTTTAAAGATATTAAAATTTACAAAAGATATATGATGTTTTTGTTTGCAACATACTAATACTATATAAATTTGCTTGTAGAGGAGTTAAATACTTTAAATGGCTTGAAATGGACTATTGAAAAAGAACTGGATAAAAGTATTAAGTATTTGGATTTATTTATTACAAGAGATAAAGGTATGTTAACTTATAAATTAATAATCAAACCATTGCAAAAAAGGGCATATAAAAATTGTAAATCAAAAATACCAATTTTGCATAAGATGACAAGTTTTATATCTTTTTTGTTTCGTAATGAAAAATTATGTCATTGCCAAAGTGATAAATTAAAAAATATTGAAATATTTGCCAAGGAATTGCTTGAAGTTGGTTATAAAATTGAACAGATTAATAATATTTTTCACCAATTTAAATAATGATTTAAAGAAGTTGAAGATTGATAATAAAAAATGGATACCCATTCTATATATTTCAAATGTTCAAATGAAATTTGTTAAGGATATATATAAAATGATGTGTTTAATGTTTCATTTTGTCTTTCAAATAACAATAAGTTTGCGAATAATTCTAAAAGTGTCATACCAGCCAAGCAAAAAAGTAATGTTGTGTATCAAGTTTTTTGTGGATATGTTATCATATATAGGTAAATCAAGGTGCAGTAAAGAGAAAAGATTAAAGGAGCATGAATTGTTATATAAGCATGAGAAAAGTAAAAATAATAATGATTTAATGACTACTTCAGTTTTCTTGGATCATGAAAGGACATGCAAATATTAATTTAAGTTTGATCTTGAAAGTATTAATATTCTTCATGGAGAGAGAAATCTTAATAAAAGAAAAATGAAACAGGCAATTTTAATAAATAAAAATAAAATGAATATAATTAATAGATAAGCAGCTAAAGTTAAAATTCAGTTGGAATTTAAAATTAAAAAAAAAAAATTCAGTTGGAATTTGAGTTGATGTTTGCTTCCATTATGGTTTTTAAATTAACAGCAGTTGAGGAGGGTTAAGGAATTAATTGAAAATACTTCTGTGAATTGAAAGACTGTATATTTATATTTAATTATTGTTATATTTATTATTTATATTGTTATTACAATATTTTTTAATTAACAGACATTTCATTTGTATTATATATAAAACAAAGAAACAATTAAGCAAACTTTGTTAATAGATGTGCTCATTTTAAAGTTACAACACTCCTATATATATATATATATAGAGAGAGAGAGAGGGGGAGTGTTGTAACTTTAAAATGAACAAAACTATTGATAAAGTTTGCTTGCTTCTTTATTGACAAGACCATTTGGTTCTCTAAGATTTATTGATAAATAACAATAAAGACAGGAGGAAGATCAAAATCAGAAATGACAATTTGAAATACAAAAATGTAAAATCTGTATTCAGCATTTCAATAGTAACTGATTTCAATTATTTAAATAATTTGTTTATAACTTAAAACAAACATGCCATATTGATAACCTTTTAAAAGTGATGCTTTCATTCCAAACATTTGGATTTATTCTTATTTTTATTAATAATGAAGAAGTGAATTCCTCCCTTTCTAATTTCACTGTTCACTACTGCTCTGATGTCTATGCTTTTCTATGTAACATTATTAATGGTAAAACTAAATTAATACTTTTTAGGTCATGCACAAAGCAGCATGCAGTTATGGGAAATAAGTCCATTTCAAACCTATACTTGTAATATATATTCTTAATAAAGTATAACAAATCACTACTTTTAGTAATATAACTTTAAATAACAAAAAAATTATGGTAAAGGTTTAAAAAATGTTAAGAAAGTGATATTACAATTTATTGTAGTGAAATCTGCCTTTAGAATAAATACTTAGTATAGATACTAATAACCTATATGTGCATCTTTGACCTTTAATTCAATCCTATCACAACCATCCATCCACCTGAAAGTCAGCCCATCCTCTCACTTTTTCAAGTAAGCTACATAGCACATGTTAGAATTTAACTCTATATACACATTATTTTAGATATTCTTAAACTTAACTTCATATAATATGTATTTAAATATATTTCAAACTTTTATTCCAACACCCATTACTGAAATATATAATCAAATAACATATAACTCGTGTCTATATTTAATAAAACTAGAATTAACATTATAAAATTTACTGTAGTAACATTAATTATGAAACTAAATATTATGCTACAGCCAGAATTACTGGTTCCTTCCCAATAGTTATATCATACTAAAATTTTAAATTCTCATCTAATTTATCTGCTAACATTTGCATCTGATTTCATCCCATAATTTGTGTATATTTGTGCTTTCCAACTGTTTATTCATTAAATTATCCAAAGAAATGAGAAAATATGCTTTTTTATTTTTTTGAATTGTTTTCAATTTGTAAAATAAACAATTATCAAAATAAAAGCTTGCTAAATGCTATGGTAAATATTATCCACTTATAACATTTTATACTTATAATAATTCTTGCTTAAAGAATATTTAAATTAATCAGTGTAAGGCTGTCCATGCCAGTGTTAGGAGTGAAGGCAGAAATTCAAATAGGCTCTTCTGCACACACACACATACATATGGAATATATATAGTTTTTTTAAAGATACATTTTTATTAACATTTCATGACTTTGTTTTAGATTGACTGGGATCTTTATAAAGCATTGGGCCAAAGGAAAGTCTATAAGCAAGTGTATCCATATCATATAGTTGTGCTATTGTATTATTCTTAAACACATTTATTTATTTGAAATACAACATTACATTTATTGTTGTGAATATTGTTGTTTCTACCAATACTTAGTTAATATATTTAATGGCAAGATAAGATATTAATTAAAGTGTGCAGCAACAATTGGTCAGATCATTTTTTATCTAATAGATTAGCATTGATATAAGAAAAGAAAGACATTATTTGAAGTTCCATTAAAATGATTCTGTTTATGAATTATTATAGTAATATTTCTGGACTTGGTTGTTTTGTGAATAGGTTTACATTGTCAGCACTGCTTATTTGATAAGAAATAAAATTATTTATTTACATGCTTGTTAAAAATTAATAGAAATCGATTACTTATATAATGATAACCAGTTTTTCTCTTCTCTTTTCTTTATCTGTATATATTTAATTTATTAAAAGTATTTTTTATAATTATTAATTAATTGATCACTTTTTACATACATTTTTATTCCTGAATAAAAACATAGCATTTGATTAATCATTAAAGAAATGGATAATATTCACAATAATAGTAATGTATTATAAAAAGAAATTATTTCACACTCAGCTGCCTACTATATATATATATATATATATAGTAGGCAGCTGAGTGTGAAATAATTTCTTTTTATATATATATATACAATTTTAATGCACAAATCAGTGCATAACAGCAGAGCTTCTTCAAATTAAATCACAATTTATTATAAACTTAATATAAATTATAATACATAATAAATAATGCCCGAGCGCTTTCAAGAGAACTTAGCTCTCATAATCATGGGTAACAAAGAGTAAGCGTAACAAGGTTGCTATGTGTAAATATATGCAGATATATGTAAATTAATTGAACTATATGCATAACTATAATATATTACAAATGTTAATAATGATTGTGTTAATTCAACTTTATGATGTAACTATGAAATGGGAATACTAAAATCAATTATATTAATGGATGACAAACAATGGCATACTATAACTGATGATCAAACCTTACTATTTATTTTAAGTGTTCTATTACCTACTTATTTTATTTTCCTTTAGGCAGAGAATTTAAATAAATGTAGATATTATTCAAAGAAAAAAATACACGAGTATGATATATTGAATAAAAAGTTATGGGTCTCTGATAATATGAATGATGTAAACCAGGTTAGTTTTTCTAATGAATTACAATAAAAAAAATTTACTTTGATATGTTTATTTTAAGAATTGCAAATGATTTACGGAAAAAAAGTGGCATATTTTATAAACACATTGAATTATAATGATTAAATAATTGATTTTTCATAATTCCTGCATATAAAATTGTATAAAATCATGTGCCTAATGATATCATATGCAAATTAGCTGAGAATTAAAATTTTTATTTGTTAAGTAAAACTGTATATGTCATGTACTATGATAGATATACTGTAAATAGATTATTATTTAGATAAATTAATAAAAAAATCTGTTTGTTTATTTATTTGTTAACTTGCTAGAGGGCAGTATAAAGATTTTTTTCTTTCAATTTAATAATATTTTTTTAACATTTTAAAATTGATATTTAATATATTCAAGTTCAATATAACTTGTTGAAATTTTGTACATTTGTTTAAAATGTCTATGAAAGTAATAGGGCAAATTAATTTTTTAAATTTCCAATCAAAGTAAAAATGTTAAATACTTTTTCCCTTAAGAGAATATCTCATATTTTTGATCACTTATTATTACGTACACATACTAAATATGATATATATATATAAAGTGTATACATTTTAACTTATGACATATATATCAGTGTCCAGTCAATATAAAGTTTATAGTTTTACATTTTTATTTACTGTGCCAATACTAAAAACTTAAAAATAATAGAATGAAAATTTTTTTTTTAATATAAAATGCTTTTATTGATTGTGCACTAAAAAGAACATTTCTTTAACTATAATTGAAGTTTTTAGATTTCACTTGAAATAAAAGCATGGGGTATTCAGAAATTAATAAAGTCAATCCCTATTTTTTATAACAAAGGATTGATGTAATTAATTTCTGTATCTCATGCTGTCATTTCAAGTTAAATGTCAAAACTACAATTGTGGTTGAAGAAACATTTTTTTTCTTTTTAGTGTATGGTCAGTAAAAGCATTTAATATAATTTTTTAAATCTATTATTGCATATATTATAATTGACATTATAAATTTTCATTGGATTTATGCTTAATACATTGGATTATAGAATATAATTTTTAATCAAAAAACCAACTACATTCAGTTTTTATTTGTAGTTTAAACATTAAAAAATAAGGATGGAGTAAATGTAATGATAAAAAAGATCAAATCTTTAATAAGTAGAGAAATAATAAATAAATATTATTAGAATAGTTTGCATGAAGTTTTAATAATTATAGAAGAACAATTAAAAAAGATATATAAGAAAAATCAATTTTTGATTAAATAATAGTACTTTGGATGTATAGAACAAACAAACACAGCATTATTAATTTAATCAACAGGAAAATTTAGAATCCTGAAATTTCTACTCCAAAAAAAAAATGAGTTGGAAGTACATCATAAAAGAGAAATGATTGCAGAGATTAGAAGTGTTTTAAAGACATATAAACCATATCTTTATATATAACTGGACATTTGTCTTATAGTGATACATATATGGTATAAATAAGTTAATTTTCTAAAAAAATAATTTTGGTTGAGAAGACTAAGTATATCCAAAAAAAAAAAAAAGAAAATAAAAGAAAATATACTAAGTATGGGAAGATCAATATAGAAAGAAAGTTTACAACAATTTAATAACTTAGAGTTTAAACCAATGGATAATTTATTCTGTTAGCACAATGATAATGAAGTTTATAAATGCAATACTTAAACCATAGGTAAATAAAATGTTAAACTGGAAACTATATTTAAATTAAGTATATGGAATGATTTTATCAATTGTTTGCACATACATTAGTAATAGCATTTAGTATAACACTGAATAATGAATAATTAATTGTTAATGAAAAGGAAATTATTTTCAAAAACAATACATGTAATGTGGATTTTTTCAAAAATGAGAAAACACTAACAAAGTACATTGAAAAGAAAATTATAGCATTAGCCAGTTAAGTTTATTTTTTGATAATTCATCTATTTTATAAATTGAAATTTAAGAAAAGGATAAATTAAGAAAGCATATTTTATAAATGCATGAATATTTTATACAATAAACAACTGACTTCTAATAAATACATACAAATTCTAAAAAAACTGGTGAAATCATATGTAAATGTCATTAACTGAGAATTTAAATTTCTATTTATAAAAGTATAATATATATGCATCTGCAATTATCTATAGCTTAATATTTACAGTAGTTCTCTTTTCTTCCACAACCACAATATTTATATCTGCAGCTTCAGCTATCTGTGATCTAAAAAATATTTAATAAAAAAATAGAAATTAATAAAAGAGAAATTTTTTGTACACAGTGCAATCATTGGCCAATGTAATTGCAATAATAACCTCCTTATTACAAACTGCTGTATGTTTTTAAAATATCTAAAACCTGCTAAAGTTTTTTTAAAAAAACCTAGAATGTATAAATTAATTTTATTATTAAATCATAGACACTATACAAATATATGATTATTTTATATAAATGCAAAATTTTTATATTGCAGCAATTATAAATTAAAACAGAATTTGCTAGTTAATTATTTCTCACTCTTCTTCCTCTTTTTACCTATTTATAAAAATGTAAGTCAATTCATTTCAGTCTTTTGCCCATTTAGTTTTTTTTTTTTTTAAATGTTTAAATTTCTTTTGCCCTTCTATTTAAATTGGGCTAAGATAGAAAAAATAAAACAGCCAGTTTATTGCACCTAGGCTTATTAATTAGCTTAAAGGTAAATTATTGAATTAATTTTTTTTGTTAATTTAATTTATAAATAAAATGTATTTAAGATTATATAAAACAGAAATTCATATAACACTGCAATACTAGCCAAAACATCCTTTGATGTGAAAGGAAATTAGTTGTTGAAGTGAATGATGGGAAACATATTTTGTATATATATATATATTGTATGTTTATTTGAATTTCACTTGAGGTCTATTTATTAATAAATGATCCCATGGTTGTATAAGAATTTAGATTAAATTTTGGTCATTTGGTTAGTATTGTGGTGTTATATGAATTTCTATTTAGTTTTTAATTGCTGGTATAGCATTAGGCAATATTTAATTGTATATACTGTATATACATGTTGAAAACATATATGTTTTCATACTTTATATATATATCTTCAACAAATCAGTTTTCTGATTAGTTCTGAAAAAAGTCATGATATACTATTCCACTGTTAATGATTTTTCTTTTGAGTTCCATTTAAGTATCCACAGGTTTATCTTTATATACCTGCACCATTAAAGAATATCTAGAACTTTCTCTCATTCTTCTAAAATGTAGTATGCCCTCAAGAAACATTATAAAAAGACCATAAATGATGCAATTTGTATACTAGTTAAGAATCTTTTCTCATGATATTCATCATACAGTCATTTTTACATTCTTTTCTTATGGTTTATGAATTTGTCTTTCTATCATTCCATCTTGTGATAACACACATTTCAATTACTTTCAAATAAACTATTTTCTTTTTGTTAAAGGTCCATATTTCCAATTCATAAAGTGCAATTATCCAAACATATGAGCTGAGAATATATTTCCCGAAACCAAACTTTTCTCTGAAAGTCATTTTTGCATAGCGTGATTTTTTTTCTATGCTTATGGGAAACTTTTAATTGATGTTGTCTAAAGCAACAAAAGAAATCTCATATGTTCCTAGCACCTGTTCCTTCATGCTGATGTTTAACACAGATGGGCATTTTGCCATTGTCACTGATTTTAATTTTTTTACTATTTATTTTTATTCTGTAATTTTTTGATGAATAATTTATTTTGGACAACATTTCTCATAAGAAGTGTGCAGAACTATGATGATTGCTTGATCATTTGCAAATTGAATTGCATTAATTATTTCCTGTAGCTTGATCCAATAACCTCTTTGAGTATACACTGAAGAGATTTGATGAATGTTGACATTTTTGTCTAAATCCTCTTTTATTGCCATTAAGGTCAGTAAAAATAAAATAAAAAATTGAATGATATATTGCTTGGGAATTTATAAGAACAATAGTGGAAATAACAAAACTGGGCATGATTCATGAACTTTTTCCAATCTACCATGAATGCAGGTAATCCCTTAGATTAAAGCATAATTGCAACTTTCTTATAAGCCTGTGACAAAATTAATGGTAATTCTATTTATGCTAATCTTATTAAGCCCAGAAACAAGTTTGCTTTATGGAATTGTATCAAATGCATTTTCATAATCAATATAATAAAGTAGTATTCTTTCCTGCTCTCTCTCTCTCTATATATATATATTCTTTCCTGCTTTCTCTCTCTCTATATATATATATATGCATGTGTGTGAGAGTATTAAAAACATATATTTTATCCAGTTTTCTAGTATATGTGAATTTTGGTATCTATTACAAAGTTTGGAACTAAATGTCATGGATATGGGGGACTGCTGTATTTATAAAATTAATGTTAAGTTAGTAATTTTTATACAATTAATTCCAGTTATATTTAATTTCATATTATAAATCATATGATTTCATGTCACAATTTTGAAAATGAAGTGATATTTAACTGCCCATTTAATTTATCATTGCTTAATACTGCATATGAAAACTAATAAGATGCACAGACAAGCATACGCATATAATAAAATATATGCTTAGTTGAAGTAAACTTTAATCATTTGATTACAGACACATTCTAATGCATTTTCAGTAAAATAATTTAACTAAATTTGACTTACTATCAATTTTTATAGACAGAAATTTAGCCAGTATTATGTTTGTGGTTTTTACAATTTATTTGTAGAATTATTAGCAAGTAGTTTATTAAACATAAAAAACTGAACAAATACCAAAATCTTTGTTAAAATTCACAATATTTATCTGCAGATTGTAGTTACATCATTTGTATATTGTCTAAAAATCAATGAGAAAGGAAATTTAATCTTTGTTTGAATCATGTCAATTAACCAAATCGTATATTATCCTGATCCATTATTTCTTTCATTTTAAACCAGCCATAATTAAAAAAAAAGATACATCATTAAATAATTAATATAATTCAATAATGTCTCATCAATGGTTACAGCAATATCATTATTAGAATATAGCATAAGAAATATCTGACCCAACAGTGGAATCATCACTCATTGAATTGATGAACTTTTAAATGGATTGCCAGACCTGACTTACAAATCAATGCCTACTAAAGTGAATGATTTTATCTGCAACTACACATGATAATGGCTGATTGTATTATTTTATCAATATTATCAAAATATTACAGGATTGTAAGCTGACCAACTTTGTATAAACTATTTTCCTCATCACTTAGACTATTACGCTTATTCCAAATAAATAAAATAATCATATAGTCCATTACATGGAGAGTCACATGACATTCAAACACCAAAATAATAGATTGAGTACAGTAATGTCATTCAGTTAATTAAACTGAAATATATATATTTACCATACTCAATTGTGAATAAACCCACAAACTTTGCTTTCCAGTCTGCACTATTCTCTTATGTTAAACTGTAAAGAGTGTTACATTCATTAAAGAATATAATTTTTTTTTCATTAAATAAATAATTACTTTCCATAAAATAATTATTTACATCAGACAACATCACTTATTAAAAAAAATTGGATTATCTCTGGTTACATAAAATACCATTATACGAAATCAAAGCCTATTTACTGTAATACTTCTGCCGCTTTGTTCAAGTTTTTTATTTTTCCCTTTTATTGTATTAATTTATTATTTAGGAAATGGATTTTTACAATTAATAATTTATACATATTTTATATCAATAAAATTATTAACACAAAATTCACTGAGTGGAATATAAAGACTATATGGACAAGCATATCCACATACAAAATTTTATTTATAGCAACTATTAACAACAAAAAGAAAGAGATCAGTTAACCGTTTCAAAATATTAACTATTTTATTCCAAGCTATATCTTTAATTTTGTGTTTTACTTGTTTATTTATAAATCTTTATAATAATATATTTATTTATAATAACTATTTATTAATTTTATACATCAATGTATTCTCAAATAACATTTAAAGATAAATTTAGAATTATTAATATGACCTTTTCTGATATTCCTTACAGTTCTATAATCTTTTTTCTCTGTAATGTGTTTCCTGCATTCTTTTTTTTCTATAAAAATGTCTCAGAATTTTCCTTTTAGCAATAATGGAAAGTTTCTTGACAATACATTGATTTTCAAATCACTTTTTATATATAGCTTTTTCAGAAACTCCGAATACTTTGATGGTTATATAGAAAACAAATTGTAGCCGACCATATTACTTGTTTTATTGGAATACATTTTATTGGTAAAAATAATAGTGTTTTCTGGAAGCTTTAATCAATGCATAATTGAAATTCTCTTTGCATTTTATCTCAAAGAGTACACTTTTTGTTTTATTTTTACTTATATTAAGATAAAAAAATAAGACAAATTAACTTCCATATAATTCATTAGCAATTTTGATAATTACGAGTCTGATTAATTCATTAACGTTTTTAAATAAAAACTCAAAATTATTTTTGGATTCTTGGATGCAATTGGAATAAATAAGTTTTTCCAAAAAAAATAATAAAACTTCCCACACTCTCTCACGCTCATTTAAAATCATTTTAAAATGTGCTACGTTGTTTAAAAATTAGCACTCGTGTACATTTTTATTTTAATATTTTTTAAAAAATAAATTCTTGTGGGAGATAAAAAATGCTAATAACATTATATTTATTCACCTCTTAATTAAAAAAAAACAACGATTGTAATAAAAGCTATTTATTAATTTTGATTAAGCAATAATTACTACATTTGCCTCTTTGAGAAACCAAGTAGAATCACAATTAACAATCCATTCATTTAATATATATTAAGGCTATAACCATAAGACTATGCGCTTAAAATGCGACAGTAGGGACCTCTACAAATCTAAACAGAAGATTAATGACTTTAAAAGACAAGAGCGGCCATTCTTATTTTTTAAAGTCATTAATCTTGTGTTTAGATTTATAGAGGTCCCTACTGTTGCATTTTAGGCGCATAGTCTTAAGGTTATAGCCTTAATATATATTACTTACTTAATGAGTATGCAATGAGTATGCACTTTACAAATTATTAATTACAACTTTAAATCCATTCATTTGTTAAAATTATGTGCAAACCTTACATTCTGTACATTCAACTTATATAGTCACTATAAAATAGGTTTCAAATAAAGCTATATAATTCTAAAATTTATTAATTTTTGTTACTAATCTATCATCAACATCATTTTCAACTATTATTGATCCACTATAGGATAGAGGTATTTCCAAGTTCAATCAAGTTTGTCTAATCTCTAGTTTCTCTTCTTCACATCATTCTAAAACCCTTATTTCATCCATCCATCCATTTCACATGTGGTCATTTTCTAGGTCTTTTACAATCTCCTAGAATTCAGTTTAAGATTTCAATTGTCCATCTATTATTATCTCTTCTAGCAATATGTATAGCACAACTCCTTCAGGCTCTTAAATTATTTCAATAATATCAGTAACACCTGTTTGTTTTTTCACTCATGTATTTCACTTTCAATCTCTTCTTGTTACTCTTAACATACACCTCTTCATAGTTCATTAACTGGTCTAAAGTCTTTGCATTGCTCTTCTCTTAAGTGTCCAAGCTCATATCAATAAGTAAGAACTGATTAAACATTTATTAAAAACCTCCCTTTTCAAACACATAGATATATTTCCTTTAAATATTAAGTTACTGCTACCGAAAACACTTCAACTAAGTTTAATTCTATATTCTATGAATAGTTTTATCCATTATATTTCCATCTATAATAATAATCTGATAAAGATATTTGTAGTTGTTAACTTCTTTTAACTCATCATTATCAATCTTTATTTTCTTCTTTTGAAAAAACACACTGATCATTATTTTAGCCTTGTTAACATTTACCTTTAATCCTTCTGTCTTACTTTCATCTGATAACTCTTGCAATATTTTCTGAAGCTTTGAAGCATTATTTACAAAAACAATTACATCATCTCCAAAATCTAGATGACTTAAATAATCTTCATTTACTTTTACACATTTAAGTTCCCATTTTAATCCACAAAATACTTGCAAAACTGCTGTGAAAAGTTTTGAAGATATGGAGTCATTCTGTCTTACAACTTTCTGTATCATTATATAATCTAATTGTTGCTGTTGCATTTTTATAAATATTCTTAGGAATATGACAGTATCCTGGGTCTATATCTTAATGATCCAATGCTTTAATCACTGAAGAAATGCTTATAGAATCAAATGCCTTTTCATAATCTACAAATCCTAAACATAATGGCAACTCCTATTCATTGGGGTACTAAAATCACTTTTAAATCCACTTTGTCCCTTTAGTTGGTTAAAATCTAAAGTTCACTGTAGATAAGTTGTAACTATCTTGGTAAACATTTTATATTGTACTGATAGAAGACTGATAGTTCTGTAATTTCCGATATCTTCATTATCACCTTTTTAAAATATTAACAGTGCATTCTTCCAATCATCTGGTTAATCTTTATCATTTAGATATTTGGTATATAATTTTGCAAATTTTTTTTATTTCTTCACTTGCTTTTTTTTAGGATATCAATTATAATTCCTTCATTATCTAGAGCTTCCCCCTTCTTCATTGATTTAATTGCATGTCTCACTTCATCATTTAAAATCCTGGGCACTTGTTTTTTATTACTATACAATTCTTGATAGAACTCTTCTAAATATTTCATGATATAATCTCTCTTTTTAATAATACTTTCATCTTTTTTTTTATTGCAGAAATAAGTTTTTTTTTTTTATCAATAACAAGATGTTGTTTTACACTTTTGAGACTTTTATTCTTTTCTATAGTTTTCCTTGCTAGTTCACAATTTTATTTTCTTATATTGTTATTAAATATTTTTCATACCATTTTACACTATTCTAGATATTCAACCATTCTTAATGCATCATTTTAATTAATTTTCATATTCCTTCTTCTTTCATAAATTGTTGTCTCATCAGCAGAAATTTTACTGGTCAATTATTACTTTTTTGTACCAGTTATCTTTGTTGCAGTTTTTAAAAGCATATCATTTATCTTCCTATTGATTTTATTCAAATCTGAATCATGTTTAGCAACTGTAATATATATCTTACATCTTATTAATCAATGACCATTTCCTGTGTTGAATTTATTAAGATCATTAGAATCTGAAATATATATTTTCTGTTAGTCAAAATATAATCTAATTCTGCTATACCTTCATTTGGACATTTCAATGTTCATTTCCATTTAACATTTTTCTCAAAGAATGAATTCATAATATAAAGTTTTTCTTTTTTCTGAAAACTTCACAAGTTTATATCCTCTCTCATTTCTATTACCATAACCAAACTTACCCACAACACTTTAGTCTATCAATCATTTTATTCTAGTATTAAAGTCTCCCATGACAATTTTAAAATGTTGTTGGAGTTGATCAAAAGCCTTTTGTACATCTATATAAAAATCTTCTACTTCTTCATCATAGTGAGAACTTTCTGGGGTATAAATCTGAATTTTTTGTATTTGGTATCTATAATTAAGTTGATAAACCATCAATCTTCATAATTCTGTTTTTCCACTTTTTATTTATAATGAATCCTACTCATATTTCCAATGTTTGTTCTTTGTAGTACAGTACATATCCACTTTTTAAATCAATTATCTTTTCAACTTTTCTTCTAACATCACAAAGACTAATAATGTCCCATTTAATATTAGACAGTTCTTGAAATTCTTGCAATATCTACAGTTATAAATAGCTAAATAACAGGTTTGCATTAAATGGAAGCTTGGGTCCACAAAACAGGAAATTCTTAGCATTTTTTATCTTCAGCCATCAACTCTTGCCTTAGCTGTCAATTTTACAACATCCTATGAATAAGAGCTTTGATTTATTCTTGTCTGTCATGATTGTAAATATCTATTTTAAAAAAGTTTATTCATACACACATTCATTCTGCTTTCAAAAGAACTCAACTGATATTTCAGCTAAGAGCCATCAGGGAACTGAAAAGACGATTTGCCTATATAATATGTGAATGTAGAGTAAATTAATTTATGATCCCTGATCATGGACTTCTTAGTGTGATAAGAATATTTCCTACTATGTATGCACATAATTATCACATACACACCCATATATATAATAATCAAAACGTACAAAATAATTAATAATTTAATCACTCTATGTTAAATAATTTCATCTTTTCTCTTACTAAATCATTTACTTTTATAAATATTTTAGGGGTGGGGTTTTTTTGAAGGGTTGTGAGGGGGTTGTGGTTGTATTTTTATTTTGATATATTTCTATCTTTAAAATATATTGTGAATTTTTTTTAAAAAAAATAAATTTTTATTTAAATATTAAAAATTTAAATCCATTTTATAATACAAAAACAGATATATATCCAGAGTTTGATTTAGATTTACATTATTATTAATATTCTTATTATTATTCTTATTCTTCTTCTTATTATTATTATTACAATACTTCTTTTTTTTTTTCAATTTCATACTTTTATTATAACAATTCATTTTTAATAAGTATTTTTTAAGTATACAACTACAATACTGATTTTAAAAAAGATCATGCTTATTTAATATCACAGTAAGTATTGTTACACGTTATTATAAAACATTTTTATCAGAATGTATGTAGAGAGAAATCTGGTGAATGTAGAGTTGTACTACATAATAAATTAATTATCAAGTCAAGACAATTCTCACAGAACTGCAAACAACTTCGGAATGGAAAGCCCCAAGATCGATTTTGGTCTTCACAAGTCTGGTCCTCTAATTTCTTATTAACTCCTAAGCAATAAAGGCCACATATGTCTTTTTTTAAATATCATCAATTATTCAGTTGGAAATCTCAACTATTAAAACTTTACCAATTTTGATAAAATATGCCATGCGATCTACCGTTGTTTTCTCCTTTTCAGAGTCAGGAATCTCTCATTCACTATGCCCAGAGAAACCTGTTAGCCATCTTGCCTTCCATTTCCATTCTCCACCCTAAGCTTTTCCCATATTCTTCTCTATTCTGCGCCATCCCATTTCCACAACATAATCTTTGTCAACTCCATAGCCTTTATTTTTAAATCCCCCCTATCTTTTCTCAAACCCAACATAAAAATGAAGAATCCATTTTCTTTATAAACACTTTGTTTATATTTATTCTTCCATAACTTTATTATTTGTATCCTTTCTGCTTGCAGACATTTACATTCAATTAACAGATATCTAATATTTTCTTTGCCTTCCCTACATAACTTGCAAACTAAATCACCCATATTTTTCCATTTATATATACATTCCCTTGTTTCTAAAGATCCTGATCGAACCTTAAACAGTAAACTACTTTCCTTGATATTATCATAAATTAATTCACAACCAACAAAAACAGCTCTACACTCTAGTGCCATCTATACCAAATTTGAATAATCAGTGATTGTCCACATAATAATGCATTTTAATCCTAGGTGCCTGGTTTCTGCCTTTATTAATGAAATTTAGGATTCAGAGTTATAATAAATGTAACCATGCATTTAACAACTATCTTTAACATTGTTTTACTATTCAAGATAAAAACCTGATATTTAAATTATCTAATGTTTTCAACCCAAGACAATTTGTTTGAATAGTTTATATAGATCTGATCTTGTGTTATATTTTAATATTGTCAGTTTTTTAATAAGTATAGGCACCTTTTCTTGCAGGATAAAGAATGTTAATAATAACAAATCATTAAATTCTGTATCTTATGCAATTTATTTTAAAACAAGGTTTTTCCCAAATTTTTATTTTAAAATCATTTGTCAAGCGTTGGTGGACGAGTGGTTAGCACAGTTGCCTTACAAGCAGTTGCCCTGGGGTTCACATCCCGGCTGACGTGACACATTAAAAAAAAAAAAAAAAAATTTGGTTTTTGTAATCTTTGCCATTTGTATTCTATAGGTTATTTTCTCTTTTTCAATTTTTATTAGTTTTCATTAAATTGCATCCGTTCTCACTCTTAATCAATATTTTGTTTATATGCTTTTTTTCTTAATTATGTTTTTTATTTATATACCAATTAATCCTCAGTTGTTTTTACTGTTTTTTTACAGCATTACACTGTTAACTATCTTTTCTGTAATTTTCAGAAGATCATGCCATGTTCAAGTGCTGGGTTTGAACACAACAGTTTCATTCAAATGAGCAAACTAAGACCATTTATATATATATATTTAATCCAGGAATCAATTCTTAAGCTTTTAGTTCATGAGTCTAGTCATCTACATTGAGCTACATCTTATATAAATAATCAGTTATACATATATTTTTATTTCTAATTCATTATTTATACTTATGAAAGGTCTTATGATATCATGGTAATACATTTACCTGCCATTTCAACGAACTTAGTTTGAATCTAAATTAAGTAAACTTGATTTTTTAAAATGTTTTAATTAGGCTTATGACCCCCCCCCCACACACACACATAGCTAACCCACTGACGATATAATAATGATTGGTTAGTGGCTTATTAGCTATTATTAGCCAGGGGTAAAATAGAAAAATACCAGTTTTTTAATAAGTAGATTTGAAAGAGGTCTCCATTCTTTAGTGGGAGGACTACTTTATTTATTGATTTTCATTTACAGTTTTTAGATTCCCTTACTAATATATATATATATATAGAGAGAGTTTTTTTTTTAAAAAAAATATCAAATATTTCACTTTATTTTCAACAATTTTTTTTTTACTATAGGCAAATTAGAATATTTATATAAAAGTGATGAAAATATACAAAAAAAAACAAAACAAAAACGTAAAGTACTTATATAGAAATCAATACACAAAGACAAAATCAATTGTAGAAGACAGTAAATTGAAGATTTAAATGAAATAAAGAACTGTTAAATGTGATAGATATAAAAATTGAGTAGTAAACAGAACTAGTGAAATTAGATTTGCAGATCGGGAAAAAGTTACAAATATTATGGAAAAGATAAATATGAAAGCAAAAATTGTTGAGAAAAAATTGAAATTGACAAATAGAAAATGTTAGGGGATAAAATTATATAAAACAATAAATATGGTTGAAAAATTAATAAAATCTCACTCCCATTCCATCAATTGAAAAATTATTTGAAAATTAATACAAATTTGATATAGCCAGTTTTATAACATAGCTAATTGGCTTAATTAGTTATTGACAGCAGTTATGATTAATTTGAAAAAAGCAAACAGTGTGAAAAAATAATAAATGTAATATAAATAGGCTGTTAATTACTGTATTATGTAATATTTTAGTACCGGTAATAGGAAGATGCAAGTGGAATGTTTTGCCTCTTATTTAAAAAAAAGAAAGATTTACTATCTTAATATAAACTGAGCACTGATTAAATATATGTGTGTGTGGGAGATGATAATCTGGACCAACAGATGAGTGCTGGTTCAGTACGAAATACATATATTGGTGATTATTTATCTTTTCTACATGTGTGTGGTCATGGGTAACAGTAGTATAAAATAGTGTGGATAGTTGAAGGTTGCTCGAAAGTCTGAGTTCAAATCCTCTATATTTTGAAAAAATAGAAATGGATTTGCCTAATTTGGAATGTGTAGACAAATAGCACCGAAATCAAAAAGAAATAAACTAGAAATTTATTGTAATTGTTAGGGAAGTCAAATCATCAATGACTCTTGGTTACATGAATAGCATTTCACCAATGATTTATTTAATTGCTCAAATACACCTTCATTATTGCATTGATGGGATCCACCAATTTCATTACACGATCATCCTTTTTTTCATTCACTACTAAATTTTCTAAGAATTATACACTTTTCCACTAAATTGAATCATCTTATGATATAAACAAATGAAACAATTTCCAAAGTAGTTATTTGTGTTTCAAGCAAAAGTTTGGTTTAATCTGATCAAGTATCCAGTTATTTGCTTTGCTTGCTGACTATGGAATTTGTCTTTACTAGCACATCAGAAGATAAGAAGTTAATATAAAATGTATATACAAGAGTAAACAAATATTTGTAAACTAAGTGGTAAAAAAAAGCAAAAGATAGCTGTTAATTTTAATAATTTTTTCTAATCTATAATCTAAAAATAATGTAAAATAACTGATATCTAATATATATAAAAAAGTTGCCTATAAGATAAGAAAGAAGTACTGCACTTAATATAGTTTTAAATGGTTATTCATAAAAATAAGCATCATAACATAGTGATTTCAACAGATTACAAATGAACTTAAAACAAATCTTATGAAAGTGAAAAGCAAAATCTAATTAAATATTATGTTCAAAATAATGTTTAACAGCAGTTGAAGCATTTTAAATATTTATAAACTTTGATGATATAACAAGGCAAATAGACTTAAATATATAATGACCAATTAGATTTTAATAATAAAACAATATATAATAAATCAGTAAATATCAAACTTAAAGTGATTTATTTAAAGTTTTGAATGAAGTATAAAGGGATATTTTATGGATTTAAAACAGGAAAAAACACTCAAAATTAATAAAAAAGAGAGAAATAGAAAAAGAGAACAGCAAGAAAGGGTAAGAAAAGACTAAGAAGTTAAATCAAGAAAAAAGAAAGAGAGAGAAGAAAAATAATATTTAGAAGATTTTGACATGAGAACATAAAAAAAAAAAAATATCAAGATGAAAAACTTTGGAGGGGGGAGTATTATAAATTGTCTGGGTACCTAAAATTGTAATTATGTGAATTAAAAATTATGTGAATTAATGCATTAAAATAAAATGTGTTGGAAATAGATGAGAGAAACAATTTCTGGCAAAGAAAAAAACAAACAAACTTAAACTTGTTACAATAAACTTTATTCTGTAAGATATATTTCTTCTACAATTTAAATGCCATTTTTAATAATTTTTAAATTTGTGACTGAGAAAAGAAAATGATGAGAATGATTAGAGTTGGACGTATTTAAAAGTATTAAGGTAAAGATAAAGACATGCAATGAGATCTCAAAAAATATAGTAGGCAGATACACATTGAAGATTCCAAAGTATAATGGCTAATACATCTACCTTCTGTGCATGGCTTGAGGTTTGAATTTTACTAAAACATTTTTCAATAGAGCAAGAACTTTCAATGAAATTGTGAGTTTTTTTCATATATCTGGTTCAGCTTCAACATTCAATTATTAGTCAATAAAAAAAAGGCTGGTGGCTTTATTACTAGGGAGTTCATAAGAAGATTGAGTGCCAGATCTATATGCACCAAAATCGATTCTGGGACCTCCCAATCCCCCCATATCAGATGCTCTACCACTGTGTCAAACAATGCAGGGATACTAGTCAATAGATAGTTAAAACTCTCATTATATGGCATGTGGATAATTGGCTAAGAAAGAGCTTTTCCTTTACTGTTCTTTCTCTAGCTGAATGTTTGAATAAATTTTTGTCCTGCAATGACAGATTTACAATTTCAACATGGTCATTTGTGCTTCAATCAAGAATTCAAGTTTAATCTGATCAAATATCTAGCAAATATTTTTGGAACATATGAATAAAGATACTTTAAAAAGCAAAAAAAATCCAATATGCGTTTCATACTGAACCAGCACTCATCAGTTGGCTCATGTCACAATCTTATCATATGTTCAGTATTTGATTTACAAGTAAAAAACATACTCCACCCACAACTTTAACACATCCACTCTAGTTTCATAAATAATTAATGATAATCATTATAATGATTATCATTAATAAGATTATTCCTAGCCCAAATATACATTTTAAATCCCAGTTAAAGATTAATATATTTGGCTTTTAATTAAATATGCAGATACAGATTAATTTAACTTTTATTTCTTTTTTTTCATATGTAATATCTTATATAGATATCCTTAACAATCTCCACTTTACCACGCATTCTGGAAACATATATGCAAATGACTCTCCAAGATGCATTGTATGCTGAACTAGCACTCATCAGTTGGTCCAGGTCTCTTTATATGTTCAATATTTATCAATAGTAAATAGTTGCATTTTGATTTTCAAATATCCAACTTACTCCATCCACAACTTTAACACTATACATTCTAGATAAATACATTAATGATTATCATTAATCATTTATTAAACTAGAGATTATACCTTGTCTAGATATAAACTTTAAACCTCCATTAAAGATTAACATGTTTGGTTTTTAATTAAGCAAACACACACCTGGAATAACTCAACTTTATTTCTTTTTTTATGTATCACTTGTAAATCAAAATGTAACAATTTATTATTAATCAATCCTGAACACACACTAGAAATATGTGAGAGATGATGACTTGTGATAATTGGCTCAGCTCAAAGGCACGCTAGAGAGTCATTTGTCTTTTAAAGTGTCTTTATTCATATGTTTCAAGAAAGTGAGGTGGAGGTTAAGTATATTTATAAAAGACATTACACATGAAAAAAGAGAAATGAAGTTAAATTATTCCATGTATGTGTGTGTGTGTTTAATTAAGAAAAAGATATATTAATCTTTAGCTGATTTAAAGTTTATATCTGAATAAGGATAATCTCTAGTTTACTAAATGATTAATGATAATCATTAATGTACTTATCTAGAATGGATAATATCAAAGTTTGAGTGGAGTAAGTTTGAATAAATCAAAATATCAAATTTTTAATTTCTTTTATATGTAAACATTCATATCCACAATGTCAAATATAGTATTATCTATTTATCAATAAAATTTTGTGTATAGTATAGATGTATAGATATATATCTATATTTGTTTATTTTTAAACAGTTTTACATTTTCTAATTCTATTTATAAATATTCATATCCAAAAACGTCAACTCAAGAATTATCTATTTATGAATTTTATTTTATGTAAAGTTTTAATATACAGCTATATTTATTTATTTTTAAATATAGCATATTTGATGATAATGATGATGATGATTATTATTATTTAATGACATGTGGTTAACTTTGTTTTAGTATTTTATTTAAAAATGCACTTTTACATCTCTTATTTTTATGAAATAGCAGTTTATTAATGACAACTATTACTACTAATAATTTAAAAGTCATCAATGATCTATAGGCATATTATTTAGTTAATTGGACCAATTTTTGAGCAACAACATGAATAAATCTATGTATTTATACACACACACATACATACATGTATATTTAAAATGTGAAATCAATTTACCTGAGTATTTCTGGTGTATCCATATCCCACAAATCTTTCATCATGTTCAGGCACATTGTCTTTGGCAATGTAAAATGGTTCATAAAAAAATTCATAATTTGTAACTTTAAAAGCTGCATTTAATTGATCTGTCTGTGAAATTTTTTCCCATCGAGAAAAGTTTGTTGCATATTGATTGTATTTAAAAATTGTCTCATGGAATGGTCTTGCCCTCTTAGCTTTTACTAGCTTTAAAAGTTCTTTTTTACTTTCCGGAACAATGATATTTTCAACAATTTCATAAGTAGGAACTACATAGACACATTTATCACAAGATTTTTGTTTTAAAAATATTTCCAAATCATCATATAAATTTTTCTTTGGTAAAATATCAACATCTATAAGAAAAACATACTCTGTTTGGCAGGTTTTTCTTGCAATATTTCTCATGAGGTTTTGTGGGTAAGGTAAAGTTTCTCGCCACCGCATTACTGTAGGTGGTCTTGAAAGTAATAACTTTTTTAAAAACTGTTCAGGTTGATTACATAAAAAATGAGTTTGGGGAGGAATAATTATTGCAGAAACAGGTGGATGATTTAAAGGATAAGAAAGATGAAAAGTGACACGATTACGAATGGAATCAGAACACTTTCGTAAAAATGAAATATATTCTACAGCAATTGTAAAATCTAAATTAGGAACAAATACACTGATCGAAATAGGTCCATTCCAATATTTACTTAAAGAATACAACCAATGCAACCGATCTACTGAAGCTTGTGTTGCTATACTCACTAAACCATGAGAATAATTTCTCCATTCATCTCCGATAACAAAATACTCATGTATTTTATAACGTCTTTTTTTGTCATAACGACCTAAATTAAAATCAAAGCTAATGCAAGTAGTATTCAGTCTTAAATGAGGAGGAATTGTTGGTTCCTGAGATAAGTCTTGCATTAGGTCTTTGGATAAATAACGCGGTTGAGCTTTGCCACCTTCTTTTGTTAACAATTGAAAACTAAGAATAACATTGATGAAAATTAAAAACATAGTTCCATAACTTTTTAACTTTCTCAAACCAGTTTTGACCCATGGCTAAAAATGAATAAAATAAAGTTATAGTATATCAACAAAGTATAGATATAATTAAATAAGTAACACACACGCTCAAGTGAAGTTTTAAAAGTTAATAACTTGGAACATACACGATACACAATACATAACATAAAAAAGTTTCATTACTTAATATTTAGTTTTATGCTCATATATTAAAATAATTTTAATCTAAATTTATTTTCACATCTTATACATGAATGAAAATAGAATCTGTAGTACTAAAGCCAACTAAATTAATGTCCTAACAGTTATAAAAAGATTCTGCGTTGCCTCATAGGAAGTAAATTAAATAATGAATAAAAAGTTCCAAAGCTGAGACATTTTTATTTACAATAAAAATAGATTAATTAATGGTTTATTTTTCAGAAGTTTATAAGAAGTTCAAATGCAAGAACAAGAATTGAACCAAGGATCCTACATTTCAGAGTTTGATAGTCTATCACTGTACTAAACTACCCAGGTATCAATATAAATAGTTGGAATATTTATCTCAGCAAATTCTTTATAAATGAGATCATCACATTAGCTTTCAAAGATAAACAATGTTGTGATAAAATATAAAGCTTAAAATTTTAAATGCAGTTAACAGTACTTTTAAAAAAAAGAACTTCATAACATATGATCAATGCATTCATTTATTATATTTAAGGCCTAGAATTTGAATCAAGGTAAAGTTTATATATTTTTAGCTTTTACATAGATTTAGGATTCTTTTTATAAATAACTGGCATATAATCAACCCAAATGGACATTCAAAATGGTAAATAAATGGGCATTTAATTATTCTAAGCCTGTGGGTGCAATGAAAAACAAGCTTGGAACACATCATAACTTTCATCTCTCAGTAGTTGGAAGCCTGGATGAGTCACGTATAATATTTTCTTTTTGAACATTTCTTTTTGGAAAGTTATCAGAGAGATCTCTGCCTTACATGCAGTGGGCTATTTCATCTTTTATAATTTACCATGGATGTATACTCAAAAATCACTTTTTAAATAACAATTATAAACATCCTCTAATTCAAGTTAATTTAAATCTAAGATAAGCAATTAAAATTATTGGAACAATTTATCTACATATTCTTATGTTTGTGAAAATTGTGATTTGTTTATTTACAGATGAATTGCTCAAAATTAATTTTTTTATATAAATTTTGTAAATATTTCATATCAACTAAATATATTTTTGAATGTGCTTTTAGATTTTTTATTTGTTTCATAATTCTGGAAAAATTCTTGTTAGAATGATTGTTTTGTTTTAATCAAGACATATATTTTATTTTACTGTAGTAAATAATCTATTATTTATATAGCGCAGACTGGGTATATAGTATTATAAAGAAGGAACAAACCTCTGGTCATACGCTTTTATGAATTTAAATGCACTCGCCCGATGCTCACGGGCGAGTGCGTGTAAATTCGTAAAAGCACATAACCGGATGTTTGTTCCTTTTTTATAATTTTCAATTTTAATATCCTCATGAATAAATGATGATTTCATAGTATTATTTTCGGGTGATTCTTGTATAGTATATATATTGAAAAAAGACAGGATTTCAAAATGAAAAAAAAAGTAGGGTTAATAAAGGAGAATTACATATTCAAAAATATTAATGGAAAGGACTAAATATATGTGATGAGGACAAGAAAGGAGGAAGGTACAGAAGTCATTATTAAGGAGAACATCTTAGAGAGATATAAAAAACACATGTAGGCTAAAATGAAATTGGGTAAAGAGAAATGGAAATGTATATTTAGCTACTGGAAATGGTGAGGATATGGAAGAATGGAATTAGAATTTTTGGGAATATTTTTATAGGAATATGAATGAGATTAGAAAGAATATTTAAATATAAATAGAAATGGAGCATTATTAAATGAGATTAAAAAGTGTGAAATGAGTAAATTTATGAGGAGAGTTTACATAGTTAAAACAGAATCTTAAATATATTGTGGATTATGTATAAGTAGATAAAGAGGAATTAGAAAAGATAAAATAGATTAAAGTCTTTGATAAGAATGAAAAAGACTGTAATAATTATTACAATTTTATGTTGCTAGAACTAGAGATATCTGAAAGGCAAAGAAATAAAATTTATAGAATGTTTAATAGGAATGAATAGAAAATATAAAAAAAAAAAGATTAAATTGAGTAGATTTAATAGTACTCAGAAAACAATTATGAAAATGATGACTATAATAGTTATGAAGAGTGGATGAATATGGTGAAGAAGATAGCAAATGAATGCTTATTTAAACCCAATAGAATTACTAAAAGAAAATAGACAAAAAACGTATTCAGAGATTATAAAAATGAGTTAAGACACAAATATGAAAAAAGGAACTAAAAGTTAAGTAAGATCATTATTTGGGCAAAAAGAAATAACTAGAATAGAATTAAATAAAAATGATGTGAACTTAATAAGAAATTGATGATGAAAATTAATAATACAGGAAGAGAGAGTTGTGAAAAATTTTGGAGACTTATGAAAAACAGATAAAGAAGTTATATTATGAAATCCAGAGAGAAGAGAGTATAAAGATAGGGAAGAATTTGATAAAATATTTATGAATTTGTAATAAAAACTTTGGATGAAGGGCATTTGATAAGTGAATATGATTCATTATAGAAATCACTTTATGAGAAGATAAGTAGAATGATAGATGTGGAATTGAATAGAGTAATAGGTAGGTTAAAAAAAGGAAAAGTAAGATAATTGAGTAGTATGGCATATGGAATGATAATAGATATGGAAAAATATGCATAATGGAAAAAACTTTTTAAAAAATTATAATTGATAATAAGATTCCTGGTGATTGGAAGATAAATTATACATATTTTAATGGATAGATTTAGAATTTGGATGGTAAAAAAATGAATTCTGGAGGAGATTCAGAATGGATTTCATTTAGGAAAAAGGATAGGAGATAATTTATTGTAGTTGATTGACAAATCTTATAAGGTAAACCATTATTTGATGCATTATTAGATCTTGTGATAGAGTGAATAGAAATTTTGAAAATATGTGACTAGTCTAAGAATAATTAAGAATCTATATAAGGATAATTTTCATAAGTATGAATTGGAGGTGGGGGGTATAGAATCAGTGGAAGTTAAATTTAAAATTGGATGGAAACATAGATGTCCATTATTATTTTTATTATTTATTTTGTTTATAAGAATAAAGAATGTTGAGATAAAAAAAATAGGGTTAAGAATGGGGGGATTTTTATTGTTAGATCCAAGAGAATGTATAATATGAAAACTTTTTTGGGGTAAATAAAATGACATTTTTGCAAACAGTGTAGCAGTTTTAAAATTGTTATTAGAGAAGTGTGAAGAAGGAGAAAAAAATAGAAAATTAAATTTCACTAAAGAAAATGATAAGATTCTATTTTTTAACAAAAAGAGTAAAACTAAAGGATTAAAAAAATAAAATATTTTTATCTTGAAGTAGCTATTTCTCACATATTAAATACGAGGTATATAATATTATTTGTAAAGAAGTTATGATGATTACTTTAACATTTGGAAGTAATGTGCTTTTTATGAAGAAGTAGATATAATATTTGATATACAGGCATTTTTCATATATCTGGAGCTTAATTGTAAATATTGGGGATTTG
Source organism: Epiperipatus broadwayi (assembly GCA_028023455.1). Classification (NCBI taxonomy): domain Eukaryota; kingdom Metazoa; phylum Onychophora; class Udeonychophora; order Euonychophora; family Peripatidae; genus Epiperipatus; species Epiperipatus broadwayi. Next base: position 107,497 of record JAQFVV010012602.1, on the reverse strand, counting down.
AACATAGACTTTCAAGCATCCTTCAACTATCCAAACATACACATGACCACACACATGTAGAAAAGATAAATAATCACCAATATATGTACTTCATGCAGAACCAGCATTCATCAGTTGGTCCAAACCATCATCTCTCACACACACATATAAAATCAGTGCTCAGTTTATATTAAGATAGCAAATCTTAATTAAAGTATGAAGATTTGCTATCTTAATATAAACTGAGCACTGATTATATATATATGTGTGAGAGATGATGATCTGGACCAACTGATTAGTGCTGGTCCAGCATGAAATACATAGTGATTATTTATCTTTTCTACATGTGTGTGGTCATGTGTATCAGTAGTATGAGATAGTGTGGATAGTTGAAGGGTGCTTTAAAGTCTGTGTTCAAATTCCCTATATAAGAAGTATATATATATATATATATATATATATATATATATATATATATATATATATATATATATATATATATATATATATATATATATATATATATATGCATTGCTGAACAATGGTCAGCAAATAAAGTTATTCAAGATAAACTGAAGTGGATTTCTTTTTTAGTAAGGAAAATCAAAAGCAAATTAAAAATGTTTGGAAGACTTTAATATATAAATAAAAATAGATTTTTAAAAATAGAATTTACTTGGATTGAGTTTTTTTCAATTCTTACACTTAATTTCTAGAGAATGGATTTTGACATTGTTAAATTTTTAGAAGCCAGATTAATGGAGATGTCTCTGATGTACTAAAACCTATATATATATATATATATATATAGAGAGAGAGAGAGAGAGGGAGAGAGAGAGAGGGGGAGAGAGGGAGAGAGAGAGGGGGAGAGAGGGAGAGAGAGAGGGAGAGAGAGGGGGAGAGAGAGGGAGAGAGAGAGAGAGGGAGGGAGAGAGAGAGAGAGGGGGAGGGAGAGAGAGAGGGGGAGGGAGAGAGAGGGAGAGAGAGAGAGAGGGAGAGGGAGAGAGAGGGGGAGAGAGAGAGAAAGAGAGAGGGAGAGAGAGACAGAGAAAGAGAGGGGAGAGAGAGAGAGAGAGAAGAGAGGGAGAGAGAGATCGTTACTATCTCAAATACACCAGCTTATTTTTTTTTAAAAAAAAAAAACAAGTATAAAATTCTAATCAAGATCAAACATGTAGTAAGTCATATCAAAAATATTAATTTTATAACAAACCTTAATTAAAATAATTGACAACTTGTTCATAGTAAGAAATATTTAAAAAAAATAAAGAAACTCTTTTATTTACATAAATGCATTAAAAAATAAAAATAATAATTAGATTTTATAATATTCTTGATATTATGTATTCAAAATAAAAGTGTGTGGCACTCATGTTTAGAAATATTTTTGGATTATTTCTGAACATGAATGCTACACAGTTTTACAGTTTTTTAAAAACTAGAAAGCAAAATAAAATTAATTAACAAATTTATTTTAATGCCAAATTAATGAAAATTAGTTTAATTTAAAGGATATCAAAAATCCAATATTTCATAAACTTAAGATGACATCTTTTTTATTCTAGCTTAACTGGCTATTGAAAAAATTAAATTTCAACAAAATGAAGAATTTTACAAATAATGTAAGGTATATATATATATATTTGCAAAGTATTCTTTGTAATTAGTTAAATGGAAAAACATAATGTATATTGGCCTTGTCAAAAGATTAATGTTGAATCCCCCCCCCCAATATTTTTCTTAATAATATTAATATCATCTATGTTCTTTATTACTTTTACAATGCTTTTATTACAATCTAATATGACAGCTTCAATTGCCCCAGAAATCTTCTTCAAAACTCCTATTTATATCTCCAAATCTTAGTTATCATTTTACTTAAGAAACTGTAATTTTGCTATGTATAATGATATTTTTAATTCCATCACTAGATAGCAGTAAATGGTGAAAATTGAATTACAAGATTTCACAGTCAGACAGATGAACCAAAAAACAGAGTACGTTAAATAAAAGCATACAAAAAGCAAAATGATGTAAATAGGCATAATAGGCTTCAAGAACCAAGAAGTCTGTCTCGGGCTGATAGCTATAGTTTTGTGCAAGCATCAATTTTATTTATTTCTATTGTTAATTTAAAATCATTAAATTTTAGTTGGTCAGGCATATTAATATCAAAAGTACAGAAAGAATAAAATGATATATTTTTTTTATCCTTTCTTCTCACAAACACCAGTTCAAATTCCAAGATTAGGGAAAGGTCACTACTACAAAACAATTATCTTTCACTTAAATTTTTCTAAGAAAATTACATTCCTATATTAAAAATTATACTTGTGTCTGTAATATAAACAAAAATGGAAATATTTATTAACTTACATAATAATTTATAATTACTGTATTGAACAACATCTATTTAAGGAAATATAATAAATGCATACTGTTTAGAATAACCAGATATTCTAACACCATATTTTCTGTTATACAATTACAAATTTATTTATAGGTATTTTTAAAATTTATATTAGTAGAATTGCAGTTTGATCCCTTACAACTAATATCGGTTTTGTCTTCTTTTTGATTCCTGTCATATATATATACACCATTAAAACTTATAGTAAAAAAAGAATAAAAATAGAACGTTGTATTTTAATCAACAAAATACAAAAAGGAAGTTGCAGTATTATCCAAACTTTATTTAGAGCATTCAATCACCCACTTTATGCTTGACATGAGTAGTCATCTAGATTGTTTCTCTCTCTCTCATATATATATAGTTAATAGATTAAAGCAATTAGAAATAATGTAAATACAATTTCAATCACAGTGCATTAAAACATTCATTATATGAAAAAAGTGGTCAATTGCACTAAAGATGGTTCATTTCAATTCTATTTGATTAGCATTTGTCCAAATTGATCTATGGAATTTCTGCAGAGCTGAGGATGTATTCTTTAACATCAAGAATTATCACTATAAATATAAGTCAAGCATTTATTATATTTATATGGATTGCTAGTGATATTTTAAGGCAAATGATAAGGAGAGTTTGTTCTAAAAATGTACAACGTTTTGGGATATCATAAAAACCAAATAATGAATTTTCATGCACTGGTATTGGAATTTTAGTCTCTACAGATTTATATATTCATGAAAGTCTCATTATTTATAAAATAATGTTAAAATCTATCAATATATATATATAATATCCTGTGATGCTGCTGTTCAATCTGAAATATGAATTTAGTTACATTTTGGATCCCCCCCCCCCATAGCTTGACCATACCCATTTTAACTAACCATTTAATAAATGATCAGAAAATAAAGTTAAAATCTATCAATATATATATAATATCCTGTGATGCTGCTGTTCAATCTGAAATATGAATTTAGTTACATTTTGGATCCCCCCTCCCCATAGCTTGACCATACCCATTTTAACTAACCATTTAATAAATGATCAGAAAATAAAGTTCTTTATTATTATTTAAAGACTAAAACAATGAAGAAAAATTCTAATTTTAGAATGAAGATTTATATAAATTTATTCTATCATTATTGATTTATACCTTCTCTTTTCATATCATTCCAACAAACTTTCTTTCATCATATATGATCTCTTTTTTAGATTTCTTAAAATTTCTTGACATATAGTTTAGAATTTCAGTTGTCCATCTATTAACATCTTTTCTAGCAATGCACACAGCCCCGAACTACTTCAGTCACTTTAATTTTCTCAATGATGCTATTGATAGCCTCCATCATCTATATATTTTATATTTGAACTCCGTCTTGTTCCCTAACTTACCTCTCTTCATATTGTGTAGTCTGTGACCTTTGCATTGCTGTTTTGTATTAAAAGTAAGGGTACTTGCGGATTGTTTCTTTGCACTCTTCCCTGGGTGTTTTTTGGTTAATTATCCATTTTCAGGGATGTTTAAGTATTTGTTTTTTTTTTTTTTTTCAAAATTATTTTATTGAACATGTATTACTTGTTAAGTTTAAGAAATATTAACTTTAAAAAATAATATTTTTTTTTATAAATGCCATTCACAGCATTTAATGATTTTTTTTAATGATTACTGCAGCATTCATCCAAGCTGTTGATTAATTATTTTTTCTAACCTTTTACAAAAATAATTAAAATTTGGAATTTACCAGTGACAGAACAGGTAACAATGAAATGTTTTCAAAATTACAGAATAATAGTGACTGCATGAAAAGTGTGTGCTAATGGGCATGATAAGAAACTTTATGTGCAAATGGAGATAATGGTGGAGTAATCTCAAAACGTGTTCGAAGGGAGTATTCTTTTATCATATTTTTTATTTTATTTATTATAGTTATATTAAATTTTATTTAATTACAATCGTTCGGAGTTTTGTGTGATTTATTGTGTTTTTATAATCATCTTAAAAAAAAAAAAAAAATCGACAAAATATTTAATACGACAATCATCTTTTTTTTTTTAAAAAAAAAAACAACCATGTTGTTTAAAACATGAGGCCCCGAAAATGGCTAATAACCAAAAAACGTCCAGCGAAGAGAGCGAAGGAACAATGCATAAGTATCAAATTACACATATAAATAATAAATATTGGGGATATGAACTCAGACTTTCAAGCACCCTTCCATTATCCACACTATTTCATACCAATGATGCACATGACCACACACGTGTAGAAAAGATAAATAATCACCAATATTCATAATTGGTGCTGAACCAGCACTCATCAGTTGGTCCAGATTATCATATCACACACACACACACACATATATATATATAGAATCAGTGCTGATTATATATATATGGGAGATGATAATCTGGACCAACTTTGAGTGCTGGTTCAGCACAAAATATGCATATTGGTGATTATTTATCTTTTCTACATGTGTGGTCATGTGCATCAGTGGTGAGCACTGATTATATATATGTGTGGGAAATGATAATCTGGACCAACTGATGAGTGCTGGTTCAGCATGAAATACGTATATTGGTGACTATTTATCTTTTCTACATGTGTGTGGTCATGTGTATCAGTGGGATGAGTTAGTGTGAATAATGGAAGGGTGTTGAAAATCTGAGTTCAAATCCCTTATATTTACAGTTAGACTCCAGGTGTATGAAAAAAACCTGCATTTCAAATATTAACATGTAAATAATACTGCATGTATTCACTGAAAACAGGCTTTTCATTCTTAATAGAAGTTTTAAAAGAACTGAGCAGGTAAATTCTCACTCCAAACATTCTTATTACTGGAGCTGTTAATATTATGTGAATGTTTGCGTGATAAATAAAAATGGATGAGATGATTGGATTTTATCTCAAAGTTTAGGTCCCTTTTTTTTTTAAAAAAAAAAAAAAGGCAAAAAATCATTTAAAAATCAAAACACTAGAGTTTTTGGTCCATTGTACATATAAAAAAAGACGATGAGATAATTTTAAAATTGCATCTTTCTCAATGAGTGTTTTTATAATGAAAAACAAACAAACAACAACAATTGACTAATAAAACTCACGTTATTGTACTCATAAATAATTAGGATTTAACAAAGAATAAATGATTATGATAATTTTTTTAAAATAGTAACACACAAAAGATTGATAATTGATAACAACTATAAAAAAAAAAACACTACCCTCTCTTTAATGACATTGAAAAATAAAAGCCAAATTTGAATTTAAGATTATTCAATGCGATTCGGAAGTAACTTTCAAAATGCAATAAATTTATATTTTTAAAATTATTATTTTTAACTATTAGAAAAAATTGCAAAGAATTTTGTTTTTGTTTAATTATATTTTGTTCTATATTTAACTTATTTATAATAATAAATATAATATTTGAATACAACTATAATGTATATACTGAACTTTAGATGTAAATAGAGGGAATTTGAACACAGACTTTCAAATTTCCTTTAGTTATTCCCTCCATCTCATATAACCGAAACACATGACCACACTCATATGAAATCGAAAAAATAATCTCTAATATATTTTATATGAATGTGGTCATGTGTATCGTTTATATAAGATGGAGTGGATAGTTTTTTTTTTTTTTAAGTGTCATAGCATCGGCCGGAACGCGAACCCGCAACCCGGGCAACTGCCTGCAAGTGCAAGGCAGTCGCGCTGACCTCTCGACCACCAATGCAAGACTGGAGTGGATAGTTGAAGGGAGTTTGAAAGTCTGTGTTCAAATAATAAATATAGTAAATCATTTTACAATTGATAAAGTTTTAGAATGTAATTTCGCAATTATTTTGAATTAATTAAGTTGCTGAAACTAAAATGATGCAGATCTCTATATTTGGTCTTTGTTATCTTTCCACATTTTTAAAACATGGCAGTAAATATCAGAAATTAGTTATCTTTAATTATCAGATACTATCTGCTCAGTCTCAGCTACAAGGACCTGTGCTTTCAATGATATTCCATTTTCCCATTTTGAACCCAGCTTATTTTGTTTTTCAGAAAAAATATATTTGCATAACTTAAGAATTCATTTAGAAAGGTTAACAAAAACGACAACTAGCAAATGATAGATTATTCAGAAAAATGACATATGATTACATGAAGTGATCGATTTGAGAGTTCTTAATAATGATAGCTAGATAAACATTGGCTGACCAACATTATGTGGCTAGTGGACTACTTTAAAAATTCTGACCCTACTTGGGGATTTTTCAGCTTATATTTTATGACACCTTTTGAAATGTATATATATATTAATTATTTATAATGAAAGCTATTTATCTGAATGCATTTTATTTTTTCTTCATGCCATAAAATATTATATTATTAGTTAACCAAATGATAAATACTGAGTTTGACTCTATATTTTAGAATGAATCTCCTCCTCCCTCCGATACAAATAGATGCGAAATTATTCTTTTTAATACTCCGGGGAAATGTTCTAAAAAATTAAAAGAGCTAAATATCTAAATCAGTTTTTTCTTTGTTTCTTTTATTTTCAAATTCTCCGGCTCTATTATGCAAATTAGTCATATGGTCTTGTGGACTACTGACTCATATGATGCCGACGTGACAGTAGAAAGGGGATTTTAAAAGATAGAGAAAGAGAAAGAAAGCGACAAATATCGCATTGCTATCTAATTTAAAACGTTTCACTAAGGCTAATGGAGAATGTCTGCTACTTGAAATCTATCTTCACGTTATTTAAAACAATTTTAAAATTAAATAAATATTGGTATTTGAAATCTTATAATAACATTTTATTTTATGATAAAGGAAATTTAAATACAATTATCAATTTAAACAATAAGTTAATTTTATATTTATAATTACAGAAATTATCTGTTTCGATAAAACAACAACAAAAAAATAAGTCTTTGCCATCTTTCATCGCGTAAATATCAGGGATGCGAATTATTATATTTATTCAATATGAGATGATTTTCTGAGCCGTCAATTATTTTTTATAGGATACAACCTTACATATTAAGGCATCACATATAAATATTTAATTAAAAATTAATGGCAAAATATATATAGGTTATTATACGCTTTTCTTGATATTGTTTATTAATGATGATCCATGCTTAATATAGATATATATAATTATAACGTTTATTATTATTATTATTATTAGTATAAGAGCTTTACCTTCAACATGGCGATGTTTGACGGCCGTTATAATTAAGAAGTACTGCTCCATAGAAATGATATTGAAACCTCATTAAAAATTAAGAATTGGCAGTCGTGGTTTGTAGTTAAGCTGTTTCTGGATTAAATAAAAGCTGCATTTCTGTCTTAGAGACGTAAGAGGAAGTTGTATGGAAACTGACAGATAAAATCGAAGGATGAGAAGTCGAGTGAAAAAGGGAGAGGTTGTCGTAATCCTGAGACACGTGTACTTGACTATTGTTTTATTCCATAAAATAATAAAAAAAAATACAGCTTCAAATAAATATTGGATCGAAAGCAGCTTATTTTATTTAAAAATAATTCGTTAGTTATAAGCAATACTTCAAATCAGTCAGTGATAAAATAGTACCAAAATTACTGCGGAATACATATTAATTTCTTTCCTTCCCTTCCACACTTTATCCTTTGAGATAAAAAAATCAGCAGTGAGTCTGTGTGTGTGTGAGAGAGAGAGTTTTTACATACAAGTGCAGCGTGATTATTATATTTATGCAGTACAATACGCGTCATATTTCATCTTTAATTAGATTATATATATATATTAAAAATTACACATTTATTTATATTTTTAGTAAATAACGAATTACTTGATTAAAAACAACTTATATTTATAAATTAATATGATGGTTTTTTTAAAAAATTATTCTACGAAATAAATCTCGATTTAATTATAACTGATTAAATTGTTTTAAGAATGTTATTTAAAGATTAAAAAAAACCTAATAAAATGTTATTCATTAGATTAATATTAATAATAATAAAAATAGTTTGAAAAATAAATATATATACATTGTACGTGTATTTATATGAAAAAACCAACACGAGCTATAATGTGAAATAAAAATACTTCCTTAAATGAAGACAGAACTTACTAAACACTGTTAACAGTTAAGTAATTCGTCGCCCCAAATTTTTTACATACTACAATAAACTCATCTACTTCTTATTATCTATGTTTTTTTTTTAGCCTTGTTTCATTTTTATTTTCTGTACCAGAAACATAATTTAACGCCATCTCTTGACAAATTATTCCTTTTTATGAGAGGTAAGAGGCAAAGACTTTGTCCGGTATTAAAAATAAAAACATTAAGTTATCTATATATAGAAAAAAGTCAAATATTTTTAGGGGCTTTATATTCGCTATTTAATTATTAACAGAATATATATCAATCAGACTTTCCTCTTAGTAACAATTAAGATTTTTTTAAAAAAAAAAACTAAATCAGTGTTTTGTTTATGTCCTTCACTAAAAAGATTTTTGCCTAGTATTAAAATACTTTTTGGAAATGAGTGATTTAATGAAGCCTTATTCGTTGTCTCCAAAGGATGAGAAGGTCAAAGGGTGTCAATTTAAAATTATTTGCTATATGTTTTTATCTGTTTAACTATTGATGTAATTATTGGAACATCTAAGTATTAAGAATTTATTATTAAGTATTAATTTTTAGTTTTAGATCATTTATTATATTAACAAATATGAAAATAATGGAAAAAAGACAATGGCGAAGGATTTGGTGTTTATTTCACAGACTACATTATTAAATTTTGTAGGTGGAGAATACCCAATTTTTAATTTTCATATTTAATTATTTTATTAAGTTGAAAATAGATTATTAAAAGTTAGAAACTTTTATTAATACTAATTTACTGTAATGGATAAAAGAGTTTCTGCAGATACGGTCAACATAACTTCACCAAAAGATGCCATTAGATTTACCATCTAGTATTTCTTATTTCAAAACATCCATCTTCACTACAGGATTGACTACTGATCTTTATATAGGAAGGTTATAATTTATTGGTGAGGACACAAACTCATAGATTTCTACAAAGCCCTTAACCACTATTAATATGTCAATTATATCCATTTAGGTCACAGAAAACATCCAATTGATCAACAGCAGATAATAGTACAAATACTAAAATGATTTTGAGTTATTGTATTTTAAAGCAGGATAATATAACTGTTATTTAATCCTATTATTAATTACCTCAAAGGAATTATAATTCTAAATTTTAAGTTATTTATGGATGCATTATATGGCATTTTAAATATCTTTCTGAATATCATTATGGACCAAGAATAATGAATCAATAATATCAATTATTTAGTTAATAAATCAGTTGGTAAGCATATTAAAGCTAAGTTAGATATATGCGTGAATGTATATTGCTTCTGAATTTTACCTAGCATGTGATATTAGCACCAATTCCAATCAAACATCTTAGCATAGCCACATGTACAAATCTTACATGCTTAAGTACTTTAACAGTATGTATTCAATACTGTACCAAATGATCCTCATCATATAAATTAACAATATAACTGCATACCTCATTTAAAATACTTTGACTATATACAAAAAAAAAGACATAAATAATTAATTCTAACTTAAAATTATATTTCAAAGTCTAAGGATAAGTATGTGAATAATCAGTCCAAGTGTGTAAAATCTTGAGGAAATACTTGACTAAATATATACAATTACATCAAAATCTTCTTTACTATTGTACCATCTTAGTTTAGATTCAAACCTGGAATTATTATATTCCTAAAAAAAATTATTGGTTTATTTATTTTTCAATTGTTTTGAAAGATCAAACCATTCATATGATAATACAACATAATATAAAATTATATAACATTTGCGATTTTTTTAAAAATTTTAATTTGCTTAACAGACAGTGTATTAAATTGTATACTGTAATAAAGTTAATATTTTAGGTAATATTAGAATGATTGGATAGATTAAAATGCTAGTAATAGATTCATTTATTAATATTTTATTTATTAATATTTTACTTTGCTGCATGCATTTTACAAGCAATACATAAATAAATAAATAGTAAATTATTTCATGTGTGCATACAAGTATAAGAGTATTTTTGTTTATAAAATTAAAACAATTTTATATATTTTAAAATTTTATGTATTTTAAAATTATTATTTTTTATATATAATTTTTTCAATAGATAGTTAAAATACATGTATTTTATTTAAATTATGATTTTAAAAGATGTATTTTAAGTTGCAAATCTATTGCACTATTTTTATTATTATTATTATTATTATTTTATAAACTGTTTATTTATTTAAAAATTAATAGAACTCTCCTGGATTTAAAAGAACTCTTTATCGAATTAAATTTTGACTCTTCAATAACAAAGACTGTAGAAATAAGTGAAACTATGGAAATAATGTCCAAGATAATGATCTCAAGGTTTCGTCATTAGTAAAAAGGTCTAAAAAGCTGTGTTTTGAGATCGAACTCTCTTTTTTTTCCGCCTCTTCAGTAAGCAAAAATTCAAAGTGTTCTATACAAAAGTTGATAGTTAATTTGCAGTATAATAATGGATGGCTAAATAAATAAAAAATTTTGCTCCAAAAGACATTGTCTTTTGAGAGATCTGGAAACATCTTAGAATAAAATTGTTTCAAAGAATAAGATATGAAAGTTCGAAGAAATGTTGAATGCTCTCCATGTTACAAAAATATATGTTTGCCATAAATAAGTAAAAAAGTTAAATGTATAATTGTTTGAATTACCAAAGGACTTAATTGATCAAAAAAGGATAAAATAATGTCCAAGGGTGGTCGAGAGGTCAGCGACAGCTGCTTGACAAGCGGTTGCCCCAGGTTGGCGGGCTCGCTTCCCAGCTGATGCTATGACATATGAGAAAAAAAATGAAAATATTAATATTATAAGAATTCATGAGATATATTATTTAAAAATGCTTACTTCATTAATTGAATAAAATCCTATTTTTAAATTAGGTATTTTGGAACCTAGATGGACTTCAGACATATTTATTTAAAGGATTTTCATCTTGCCTCAGGATTACTAAGGAGTATCAGAACTTGTGAACTATAATTTCATATATTATTTTATTATTGTTGTATTGTGTTTATATTAATGTGTTTTAACTGAATAATACATTAAAGGGATATTCAATGATCTATGAAAAATATACCAGGTAATATGTTTTATTATGTTTAATTATTTAGTTATATATTTGTTTAATATAGAATATGTAGTTTATATTTACATAAATAAGTTAACTAAAAAGAAAATTAGGTAATTTTAAAAATAAAATATCTTCATTAATATTAACCTTTATTTTTATATAACATTTCAAAATATGTTTATGTTTGTTTCATTATTTTTATATAGGGTTGTAAAGCAATATATTCATGCACATTTGTGAAATATGTTTTGTAATTCCAAAGAAATGAAGTCATATATCACATGACCTAACTTAATAAGTTTGTATTACAAATGTTATCCAAAGAGCTTGCCAATAGCTCTTAACAAGCCAGAAGCAGAAACCATTATGGGGTTAGGGATATTCTGGAAAACTTGTTAAGAGCTATTGGCAAGCTCATTGGATAACATTTGTAATACAAGCTGACTTGATTTCTCTGCAATTATATTTCCTGTTATTAAGGCTTTTGTGATTTTATATTGCTAAAGCTATTAATATATTGTGCATCTAAACTTAGTTCAGTCCTATATGGCTATTTAAGTTAGATAGCTGGATTTGAAGACATATGGATGTCTGAAAATTTCAGATTTTCTACTTAATAGTTAACCATTAGATAAAGTGCTGGGCTTGATCTTGTATTTTAAATCTAATGCTTGGATATCCAAGTATCTCACTGCAGAATCCGGAAGCAGAAATGGTCTGGGGTTTAGGAATATTCTGAAAAGCTTGTTAAAAGCTATTGGCAAGCTCATTAGATAAGTTTTGTAATTAAATTGGTTATCTTCCATTTATGATTGTAAATGGAGTAAAAACAAACTAAAATAGACTTAGTTATTTTTTTAAATATATTTTAAAGGTTTATTTATTATTGCTTATACAGATAAATACTTTCTTTCTGGTTTATTAATGCATGTCTTTTGCATCATTTCATAGATACATAAGTTATAAATTTTAACAGCACATATTTTTATATTATTTATATGAAGTTATAATCCAATATTCTAATCAAAATTATTTTATCCATTCATCAATTTACATATTATTATTTATATACATTTTTTATGATAATAAAGTTTATTTTAATAATTAAATTGAATCTAGTAATTATTCCTAGTTTATTGGTTACATTATTCTTTGGTATTAGTTTAAAGAGTCTGTACATAATTCTATTTTTATATTAAATATTTAGTTAGTCAAAATATAAATAAACATTTATATATCTTAATAATTTATTACTTTATTTTAATAGTTTTTTAAATTTACATTTTATTGATTACAAATGTTAAGCGAATGTCTCAATAAACATTAATTGGTTAAGTTACTATACTCATTTATTCTAAACTGATAAATAGACGCTCAAAATTATCATTAATATTTTTATAATTTATATTCTTTAAATATTAATTTACTAATATTTTATACCATTACATTTCAATCGGTGTATAATAAATTATTAATTGAAATATATAGCTATTTTATATTATTACAAAATTAGTAATTTGGTAAATTATGGTATATTCAATTTTATTCCATTACAGATTTCTTAGTAATAGTTATTTAATTTATACCATTACAGATTTTTGGCTTGCTCAATTTGCAGGGCCTGATGATAATTAAAACTACATCATTATACCATTACAGATTTTGGGTGTCCAAAGGTATGGGCTATTTGATTATTACATTGTTTTAAAATATCATTTTTATACCATTACACTATATAAATATGAACACATTATGTATATCTTTAAAAAAACTATAATCTGTTTTAAAGGTCTTAATTAACAGTCAAGTCCACATTAATAAATCAAGAAAATGAAGGCATATTCCAGGCTGCCAGTAAATCCCTTAACTTTCTCTCCCCTTCCAATTTAAACAAAATATTTAAGTACTGGTCATACTAAAATATTTTTAGTACCTGTTAGTATCCAGAGTTACTAACTTTGCAATAATAGATCTCCAGTGATATAACTGTTCTGATTTGTACTATAAGGTTTACATAAATAATATTATTCTATAACAACTTAAATAATTATTAGGAGAACTTACAAGAGCCAAACTATTCTAATTAAATATTTTTTAAAATAAACAATATAGCTGAGAAATTTAGCTCTCACTAATCATTCTCTTTTTATTTTTAATCTTTAAACTAGCATTATAATAATCTAATGTCATTTAAATCCTTAATTATAATTTACATGATGCCTCCAAACTTTCCTTCAAACTTAACAAGTCATTGGCCTGGAAAATCAATACCAGCAAGAAGATCTCATCGCCTTTCTCAGCAGACCCCCAAAGCTTTTTGGGATTCCCCATATACAAGTCACCACAAGCCATGTTGATACAAATACAGAATTCCATCATTGAAGCCGCCACCAACACAGTTAAAAACCTTGCCAAGGTTTATTTATCGCTGCAAAAGAAAATCTCTCTCCTCAATATCAATCAGGTAATGGCAAAGATTAGCTACTATCTACCCATCATTAACATGACAAAGACTTTCAACACCAAAATCAACCAAATCTGTGCACAGCTTTTATGGAATGGTAAAACAGTGACCATAGGAATTGAACGCATGCAGCGACATAGGAAAAATAATGGTATGTCATTGCATGCAACTTTTTCAATATATTACCAAAAGTGCCACTCTCTGATCCACATCCTCCAAAAGAAATTTCCCCAGATTGTAATGGAACAACCAGTCATTCCATCGGACAGACCTCCACCTTTGAAGATAAGCTGGCTAAATCAGATACTTGGCTACCTTCTCGCTCACAATGGCCACTCAACCCTAGTATTCAGACAGAAAATCTCTATTTGGGATGCTCATAACCTGCTATTTCCCACACAAAACTCTACCATTCCTTACCTCGGTGTAACAATCAGGTGGTCACCAGGTTTTTCAGGCATCTCAAGCTGGAGCCAAGATTCCTGGACTTTCTGGTGAAAATCAACCTGAATTCACTCCAGATGAACTGGTTCCTGCACTATAGGAGATTCCTCAAGAACATAGATCCTACGTGTCACAACTGCCATAGAACCTGTGAAACCTTTGATCACATGATAAATGATTGCCCAGCATATGACAAAATCAGAACTTTCATTACTCACAACTGCCACATTTCCCTGAACAAAATTTAAATATCAAGAGCTGCTTCCTGTCCAGGGATTATGTCACCACAAGACTCTCAACCTTTATCACTTATGCCACCTGGATGGCCAGATGTTGCAACAAGTTTACCATTCCTCATCCCAAGCCTGAAGACACATTCATTTCCAAACTGAAGGAATTTTGCCATAAGGACAGAATCATCTCATCCAGATTTTTATTTGACAACATGTGGAGCCTGATTAAGATGGATTAAACAACACCAGTGACCACATCAGACCATCTGGTTGCCTGAGCAACATGGATAACTATTATTTTTTAATTTACAATTGTATCATTATTACATATGGTTTTTCAATAAAGTTATTTATTACATTCAAATATCAGCCTTTCAAGCTAATTGTGCACATGCTTTGCGAGTGTTAATAATAAATGAATACTTTCCTTTCCAAAACAAGATATAGTATTTATGCAGGAATAAAATGAATCCACTTATTCCTACAACTCAAATGCTTATATATGAGCAAATCTGAAGTACTGGCAAGGAAAGCGTGAGGAAAGACCACTCACTTTAAATTACTATTTACGATGTCTGAATGAATGACGTCGGTGAAATTGTCTAGAATTTACTAAATGTCACTCTAACTGAAACTTAATCATATGTAAATAAGCATTTATTTTTATATAGCACTGTGTTTACAATTGTATTACATTCAAATATCAGCCTTTCAAGCTAATTGTGCACGTGCTTTGCGAGTGTTAATAATAAATGAATACTTTCCTTTCCAATACAAGATATAGTATTTATGCAGGAATAAAATGAATCCACTTATTCCTACAACTCAAATGCTTATATATGAGCAAATCTGAAGTACTGGCAAGGAAAGCGTGAGGAAAGACCACTCACTTTAAATTACTATTTACGATGTCTGAATGAATGACGTCGGTGAAATTGTCTAGAATTTACTAAACGTCACTCTAACTGAAACTTAATCATATGTAAATAAGCATTTATTTTTATATAGCGCTGTGTTTACAATTGTATTACATTCAAATATCAGCCTTTCAAGCTAATTGTGCACGCGCTTTGCGAGTGTTAATAATAAATGAATACTTTCCTTTCCAATACAAGATATAGTATTTATGCAGGAATAAAATGAATCACTTATTCCTACAACTCAAATGCTTATATATGAGCAAATCTGAAGTACTGGCAAGGAAAGCGAGGAAAGACCACTCACTTTAAATTACTATTTACGATGTCTGAATGAATAACGTCGGTGAAATTGTCTAGAATTTAGTAAACATCACTCTAACTGAAACTTAATCATATGTAAATAAGCATTTATTTTTATATAGCGCTGTGTTTACAATTGTATTACATTCAAATATCAGCCTTTCAAGCTAATTGTGCACGCGATTTATAAATTTAAAAACATAAATTAATAAAAATATTACATGTGAGATTCATGGAGAAATAATAATAATAATCTCTAGGTAAAAGAAAGTTTATTTAAAATGTAAATCAAGTTCATGAAATGTCTAAAAATTAAAATGACTTTCATATAATTTATTTTAGATCAGTCTTTATATAGCAAACAGCAAAGTTCATCAGCAATAATAAAATATTTATATATGTTTTTTTTTTTTTGATTCTGTATGTAAATTCCAAATTTTGATTTAGGTGTTTAAAAATTCTAGTTTTCCTTGGTTGATTTTTTTTTTTAAACATTCAGTTATGATTGGATTTCCATATATTTTTGATCTGTTTATTGGTCATAATCAATTTTCCACATATTTGAAAGTTACATCATTGACAGTCATAGTTTTTATAGATGACACACTTAACTTAGCTACTTTAAGGGTCAGAAGATGTAGTAAGCCAGTTCTATACATCTAGGAAGAATTTTCTATGATGTAAAATAACAATGCATGGAAACTTTTCTTATTTCCTGAGAAATATTCTTATTAGTTGCACATTAGTAGGAAGATAAATCCTCTATTGATAATCAGTATGATAATGCAGGAACGATAAAAGAATAAGAGAAGTACACAAAGATACGATGGTTTCTACTACCTGTTGTTTATATTATAGTTTCAACTAAAGAATTTTTAATTTTGTATTTAAAAGTAGGATTATTGTAAAAACACTTCTACTTTTTAACAAACTAAAATTTTAGACAAGTACATAAAATATATAACATAGCTTAATTCAAATAGAAGATAACAGATCATTTTCAGAGTAATTAATTTTGATAACAGAATAATACCACACAAACATTTATCTTTGATTTCAATTGATTTAATATACTGTAGTTTTTTCTTTTACTTCTTAGACTTCATTAATTTAAAACTTTGTTTAAATAAATATTTTATCTCAATAAAGAACTAAACTTATGAAAGAAAATGATTTTTATTTCCTGTTTAAAAATTATACCAAAAGCATTTTTATTTAATGTAACTTTTTATTTAAACCTAAAAGAAGAGTATTTTTATTTAACTCATATAAAATTTCCTATACCTAATGTGTGTGTGCATACATATATGCTTAATTTAAAATGTAACCTATTAAGCAATATTTTCTGAGCTATACTATTTTATTATTTTGTACTTTGAATTAATTACTAATAGACTAGTTAAATAATTTTTTCAGTTCATCATCTTTTTTAAGGATTTTAAAACTTATTGCTGTTTATAATACATGTTTTATCTTAAGAGTAAGTAGATGGATATGGCTTAAGGATTAAGTACTTAGCATTCTTTTGATATACAGCACTGACTTTGTGGACAAACTCACCAAGTTTTCTAAAAGCTAGTTCTTGTGTAATAAAAGCATGCTAGAAATATTAACTATTATATTTATTATTAAGCATCACATGATCACTATCTCTTATACTAGCACATATTTTTTTTTATAAACAAAGCAAAACTCTCCATATAGTATTGCCACCCTGTGCCAACCAGAGTAATCAATGAATGCCAGAAGGCTTGTGCATAAAATCCCTATCTAATGCCTACTCATCCAATATCCCCAGACTAGTTTCTGGCTTGTGGCCATCATCAGTGAGAAGCTTTGGATCCGAGAGCACTGCACCTAGATCTTAGGATCTAATGCAACCCTCCAGCACCCACCTTTTATCTCTACTTAACTACAAAACTATGAGAATGAAATTGAAAAACACAAAAATGTTTTCAATCTAAGCTCAATAGCTTATATATTGGATGAGTAGGCATTAGATAGGGATTTTATGCACAAGCCTTCTGGCATTCATTGATTACTCTGGTTGGCACAGGGTGGCAATACTGTATGGAGAGTTTTGCTTTGTCTATTATATTTATTCTGCAAATTTAATTATTATTTTATATTACACTTGTTTTTATAGAGATTATTAAACATATATCTGTAATTAAAAAATTAATGACCTTTGAACTATGTATTAATAGAAAAAAGTTATC
Source organism: Epiperipatus broadwayi (assembly GCA_028023455.1). NCBI lineage: Eukaryota > Metazoa > Onychophora > Udeonychophora > Euonychophora > Peripatidae > Epiperipatus > Epiperipatus broadwayi. The sequence goes on along the minus strand of JAQFVV010012602.1, from coordinate 89,302 downwards.
AGTGTAACATTTTTTAAAAACATAAATTTAAGCAACCTATACTTGTTATATGAAACAATTTAGAAGTAAAATGCTGAGTCAATTTTTATATTATAGTACAGCATCAAGATGTTATTAACTAATTCTTATAAGCTAATAAACAAAAATTATTAATGTTTTATCTATTTCTTATAAGGAAAGAATTATTAATGTCATTCTAAATGACATAATCTTAATAATTAATTTTTAACCCTAATAAATAATTATAAATAATGCACATATTCAAGATGGCTCTCTGAGTTGTTGTCTTTATGTACTTTACAAAATTTTACACTGATTTACTTATATATTACATTGATTTTTATTATCTTGAATATAAATTATTGTACATGTTTTTAATGGATGACATACAAAACTAGCAAATGTTTTATTATTTAATATTGAAACGGTATTTTTTTATTAATCATATCATTTTACCTACTATGTTCCATAGTAGTACATTTTTCCTAGTTTAAACCCCCAAGTTGACATATATTAATTAAAAGAGTTTAATAAAAAGGTATAATAATACATATATGCGAGTATGTGTGTATATCTTATAAATGCGTCTTGCAAATAATGTGCTTGCACATAATGTTAAATAATTTCTATAAATAAGGCAAACATAATTCTAAAGTTCAAGGTAATAAAGTTAAACATTACCTGGTATGTGAATTTTCACACATACTTATATATGAAAGAAGCTTGCAAAGTTATAGATTTCTAACTTTGTTATTATTTTTTTAAAATTTTATTTATTTCTCAAAGATGATAAATCTCATACACTAATTACCCCTCTTTGCCTAAAAATTATAGTTTCTAAGTTGACCAACTCATGTATGTAATAAAATGTTTACAAGTTAAAATCTGTTTTTGTAAAATGATTTAATTTCTTGGAAATTAGCTGACCACATCTGGGTTTTAAAATCTGTAAAAACAAGAGTAGACTTAAAAGATATTAAATTTACAATTGGCTTGAAAGGCCGATATGAATGTAAATTTATTTTTGTAACAAAGAGAAATCTAGATAACAGACACTATTTTTCTTAATTATTTATTTGTCTAAATTATAGTACACATGTAAAATAAAGATTAAAAATTTGTTTCAACTTGTAAACAAGTCATAACATTGGCAGAGGGGGAGTGGGTTCTTATAAAAAACGCTGATTGGAATTAAATTAGGTCGAATACTAGATAATTTTAATTTGTAATGTTGTTGGGAGCTAGGTCCGCTTGTATAATGAAAAACCAAGGCTAGAATGGCAACCCATTGCTATCTGCCTTGCAAGAAATGAGTCATCAGCGATGGGAGAAGTTCAAACCAGCAGCTTGCCTATAAAGTAAAGATGAACAGGCCAGCCAAGCTGAGAAGTGCATAAAACTATGGAAAGATAATGCCTTAGCAGAGAATATTGGTAAAATAATCTGCAGAGCTCTGTAATAAACTCTCGTTATTAATTTCTTAAATAATTCTAAGTTAGCTATGTATAAATGTGCACAAACTTATTATTTAAACTTTCTCTATGGAATACATTCTGTCATTAAGCTAAATTGTATATAATTTCCTAGAATAATGTAAAACTTGCATAACTCTTTTAAAGTAAGAGAACTTAATAATGCAACTATATCTTTCTATCTGCAGTTATACCTTATTATAATTTGTTATATTTGTTATGAATTTATGCTATGACTTATTCAGAGGGGAGATTGATACTCAGATCCTGTAGAGAGGAGTTGAGAGAGATGATTAGAGACTTTTTATAGATAATTTATAAGCGTTAAAGTCCATACACATACAATCTCCAATCTGAAACCTATTATATGTATATTTAATGGCTATTGTGTATTAGCTGAGTAAAAGTAGGTTTGTTCATACTAATAAAATATTTAGTTAACTAATGCAAGAGTGATATTCTAAGGCATATTTAAATTAAATACATAAGTCCTTATTATACTTTATTCCTCCCTAGAATTTATAATAAAAACTATAAAGATTAATTATAAACTAGATCACTTAATTAACCCCTTTCTTTAGCATGTTTGAGTATGCTAACTTATGGACTAGTATACAATGGTTTAGTGGAAAGAAGCTATAGATTTAGTGCATTTTAGATTTAATAATTATGGATGAACATTAGCATGGTAAATATGTTCCTTATAAAACATGCATACATGCATATGCATTTTGCTAGATACATATATGTAGTTGTTTATGGGGATTTGGTATAAGGCCATTCCATATTTGTTTTCTGATTGCTTTCCTTAAAACTGGAACATGAGAGTCCAGATTGTTCATGTTTCAAGCAAATCAGATCTCCAGAATAAAATGTTCTCACCTCAGGGCAAGTTGTACAGACCACAGGAACTGATCATTGTGTTGATAGATCCCATGAGAAAACACACATTCAAGACATCATTTTATTTTGGTTAATATAGCACCATAGTATCAGAAACTTTGCTATAACAGATTCCAGTTTATTCCACCATTAATATTAATAAATTCAACTTTGATTTGAATGCACAATCTAGTTATATAATAATAATCTGTATAGAGAGCTAATTTAGGTTAACTTTGAGGTACCTAGAGTGATTATAATTATTAACTGTTTCTCTTGCAAGTTAATGGCCTGCAAACCTTATAGGCATCTCATAGCATGAATTAGGAATAAGTTAAACCGTAGATTATAATGTAATAAAGTTGTTAATAGAATAAGTTCCGATTTAATTGTCCCATGCATAAGATGGGATGCTGTAACTCACTTACTAATCTAATTGTAACACCTGTAGTGAATTTCAATAGACAGAGGGATAGCTGTATAAATAATTGATTGGTTTTATTAAAAGATATAAAATATAATATTGTTTAATGGATAGCTGTCTAAATAATTGGTTGGTTTTATTAAAAGATATAAAATATAATATTGTTTAATGTATTTTTTCATAGCGTTTCAATCCATTCAAATCATATTAATTTTAGTTAATATTTAAATGAATTATATAACTATGCATTGTCATTCTGGGTTTGATTATCAAATTATTAAATATCTTGTAATCCATAGATGTGTGTGTTTAGTTTAGTCATAGCTATAAGAGTTAATTCATGCTGGAGTCTCATGTTTTACCCTTTGCTACTGCTGGGCACACAAATTAAGAAAACCTGTGAGTAGCCTCATATATGTCATTCAAAGGATAGTAAGTGGTGGAGTATTTGTGGAAGAACTGAGGTGCAATCTGATTCGAAGTCTCAACCCCTCATCTAAATCAGCTTTGGGGAATTTGCCAAAACACTAGATTTTGTTGCATGAGTGTACAAATATGATCGTTACAATATCTAGAATGAAACAGAAATATTAGTTTTATTTAAATTGAATAATAGCATGCATTATTTTAAATTTAATATTGATATTACATTTTTTTTCTTAAGATAATTTAAAACTAATATTTCTGTCTTTCATGATGATAATAGTTAAATAAAACATTGATTGTTTAAACACTTTTTATGCATGTTTAATAAATTTTTTATGCTGATGTGCAATTGTATATATTATTATGCTTTTGCAATGGTATTGCATGAACCCACTAGTTTAACTAATAAGTCTTGTGCTCGTCAAATTCAATTGAAATTATAAGCTGCAATATTGTTTATTGCGGAAGTCTAAACATAGTTTGTGCTTCTATATTTAAAATAAAAAGAAATTGTAATGTTTATTACAATGTTATTTGTTACATTTCAAATGACATATAGTCTAAATTGACAATTACTTTCTTATTGTAACACATATATACTATCCATGAATTGTTTATAATTATATATTAGTACTGTAAACTAATTATTAAAGTAAGGTTCTTTAAAATAAAATTAATATTTTTGATTTCTTTCTACATATTAGATAAACAATGATTATTTAAGCTATTGCTTTATAACAAGTGCAATAATATTTTTCTCTGCAATATAAAAATTATCACAATCTTGTCTATTTAAGTGCATTTAAACTAAAAATAATTCCAATTGCAGTTATTGCATTTTCATCAGTAAACATACAGTAACGCGATGCAATGCACTATAGCTTCTCCTTTATCGAAGTCAGGAATCTCTCAGTTATTATGTCCAGATAAACCTGTTATCCACCTTACTTCCCATTCCCTGCGTTAAGTTTCCCCATATTCTCCAACCTACTCCACCCCATTTCCACAACATCATCGTGTCCAATATTATGGCTTTTATATCTAGATCTTCCTTATCCTTTCCAAACCCAGCATAAAAAGCAAGAATCCAGTATCTGTATAATCCCTTTGTTTATATTTATTCTCTCACAACTTCATTATTTGTATTCTTTCTGTTTCTAAGTATTTACATTCAATTAACAGATGCTTAATAATTTCCATGCCTTCTTTACATAACTTGCAGACTAAATCGCCCACATTTCTTCATTTATATGTATATTATTTTGTTGCTAATGATTATATTAGAGCCTTAAACAGTGAACTACTTTTCTTGCTATTATCATAAATTAACTCACATCCAATATTCTGTTTAATTCTATGTATATTTAAACTTTTTTTTACTCTCCATTCTAGTTCTCCATCTCTCCAAATACTTATTTTTTATTAATGCATCTATTCTTCTATCTCATTCTTTGTGACTATAACACTCAACAATTCTCCTAATACAATCATCCCATCTTTTGTCTGTATATACTGATATAAAGTCTTTATCCAAATCTTCTTCATACTGTACTACCTTTCTCATCCATCTTGTTGCTTGTCCTTTACTCATAACCCAATTGAATACTATTTTGGATATTCTCTTACTATTCATAAATTGCAATCTACTGAACATTTTCATATTATCATAAATTAACTCGTAACTAATATTCTGTTTAATTCTATATATATTTAACTTTTTAATTTTCATATCTTCAACTACTTATTTTTTTATTAATGTATCTATTCTTCTATCTCATTCTTTGCCACTATAACACTCAACAATTCTCCTGGTACAATCATCCCATATTTTGTACAAGTATACTCACATAAAGTCTTTATCCAAATCTTCTGCATACTGTGCTACTTTTCTCACCCAATTTGTTGACTATTTTTTGGCAAGGGAGTGTATATATGATCAGGTCTTTTATTTTCTGATATCTTTTTGTGCACAGAAAGTGGGAGATATGCTGAATACATGTGCAAGGGTGGGTAAAAAGATAGGGATTAAATTTAGTGAAGAAAAATTTAAAGTAATGATGATTATTTTGGCTATTCTCTTACTATCCATAAATTGCAATCTACAAACATTTTTATTTGCTTTTTTCATCTCTCATATAAAAACTTGATCATCTCATTTCTACTTGAATTACCTACTTTGCCATCCACACATTTGCATTTAATGCATCTCTTCCTACTTCTCTTTATATATTTTCTAAGTAATCTAACACCCCTTTACTAACACTTAACACATCATTATCATAAGTTCACCCTATTATTGCCACTCCTTTCCATACAATTCTTGCTATATCATATTTATTATATGAAAACACTGTTAATTTCTTTATCAGTCCCTTTTCTTTGCTTCTTTTATCAATTTTTTTCTCCCATACATCCAAAAAATTTCTCTGATTACTTAAGATGATTCCCAAATAGTTATACCTATTCACCACATTTAATTTTATATCCCCAATAAAAATTCTTTCTCTTCTCTTTCCCCAGCATTTATCATCATTACTTTAAATTTTTCTTCATTAAATTTTATCCCTATCTTTTTACCCACCCTTGCACATGTCTTCAGCATATCTCCCACTTTCTGTGCACAATAAGATATCAGAAAATAAAAGATCTGATCATATATACACTCCATTGCCATCTATTAATGTTATCTCTACCCCTCTCCCCAGTCTTTCTAATGCTCTCTCCATTTCTTCAAATATAACAAAAACAAATAGGTGACATAAGGTATTCTTGCCTTAGTCCCACTCCACTATTAACTCTGATTTTATTTTTTCTAATAGATATGTATAGTAATTATTTTCACATAATCTCTTAATAAGATCCATTAAAACTTCATACATTCCCAATTTTACTAAACTTATCCATAATCTATTTCTATTTACTCTATCATATGCCTCCTCTTATCTATGAAGACCATATATAACTCTACCTGTATTCCTACTCTAATATATAAGCTGTGTAACTACAAATAAACTATCTCCTATACATCTATCTGATCTAAAACTTCCTTGCATTTCTCCCATTGTGTTATTTTCTTCCATCCATTTTGTCACCATTACAGCCACCATATATGCAAACTTTTATATAACACTCATGTTAATGCTATTGGTCAATAATTATTTAACTTTCTATGGTCCTTACCCTTTCCTTTAAATAATAGCCTTAATCTTGTATTATTCTAGTTATCTGGAAATTCTGTTTCTGTGCCATTTTATTAAAGCAAGCATAGAAAATAACAATAATGTGAACATTGTTACATGATTGAAACTGTCACAAGCTTTTTGATTATATATATATTCTAATCATATATTCTTTATATACATGATTTTTTTTCATGTATTAAATTAGAAAAAATCTTAATGAAAATATTTAATTTTATATATATATATATATATATATATATGCATATGTATGAACATATATTTCAGATTAATCTATGTATACATTTGGACAATGATTTATTATTCAAGAATTCATAAGAAGTTCAAATATCAAAAGGATTAGCTGAATTCATGATCCATGGATTCTGAGTGGTAGACTTTATCACTTTATTACTGCACTAAAGCATAGATAAAATTAATCATGAAATTAAATTTGAATGAAATGTTTTTAATAGATATCTTTGAAAATTTTTAATAAACATATTTTTCAAGTTTTTGCATGTGGAACTGAGATTTTGATAATTAACAGAAAATCAAAACAGAGGCTTCAGAACATAAAGCAAAATATGAAGAGATAAAAAGTAACATACGTGAGAACAAGGAAGTGAACAAATATTACTGATTTCACTAAAGAAAAAAACTGAAATGAAGTTATACTGGATACATCATTAGAAAGGATAGCAATAGATGGACAGTTGAAGTATTAAATTGGATTCTGTGAGATTATAAAAGTCTAGAAAAGAACCAAGTACAAAGTGGAAGACTAAAATAAGAATATTTATTAAAGTGATGTGGAGAAGAGAAGTTATGGATAAGAGCAACTGGATTAAACTTGGAAAAACCTTTATTCTTTTGTGAATTAATGGCTGAAAATAATGTTGATATATGTAATTGTACTATTTCACATTTTCTTCTAACTTATAACAATTTTGTCAATGTTATATATTCAATAATACAAAGTTATACCATTTGACAGCTTGAAGCTTTTGTTACTTTACATTAATTAGCATAATTTAAATTGGCTTTCCATTATTCAGTAGGATGAGTATCCTTTCTTATTCTAGAATATGAAAAGAAACCTCTAGTCCATGGCTCAACTCTGACCTTCAAAAGCTTTCAGTTTCACCCTTTGACATATTTAAAAAATGTTTATAAATTGGTCCTGTATAAAACATCTACCTAAACATGTACATAGTGAAAATATTGAATTAAGAGGTAACTAAAATAAAATACTTATTTTCTCAACTACATCATTTCCTTTTTCCAATTTTTATAGCAGTTGCAGTTCATTCTAGCAGAAATGTATTATACAAATTGTCTATATTGTGTGAACTATCTGACTAGAATTTATTCTATGATGCTGATGGCATTTTCTTTGTTTTTTATAGTGATTTTGACAGACAAAAATATATTAGCAAAAATAAAACAAATTTTACTTTGCCGTTTTTTACTACTACTAGTGCTACTATACAGCTACCACCACCACTACTGCTACTGCTGCTGCTGCTACTTCTGCTATTACAATGACTATTACTGTTGTTATTATCATCATTATCATCATCATCATCATCATCATTATTATTATTATTGTTATTATCATCATCATCCTTGTTTAATTTTATTTGATAGAAAGAAATAGTAAATCAATGTGCCTGATATTTCTGGAAAGTATTTCAGTTAATAAAGAACATGATATTAAGAGGCACTATTTATCAAAACATTCTGATTACAACAAAATTGTCAAGAAGGAAAGAAATAGAAAACTTGAAAAAATGCTACATTAAGTGGCTGATATATTTTATAAAAAATATTAACAAGTCAGAAAATTCTGTGAAGCAAGTTACATTATTTTTTTAAAAAAAGGAAAAAAAAAACAACCATTTTCTAAAGGTGAATTTATAAAAGAATGTTTTCTTGAGGATGTAGAATTAATTTGTCCAGAATATAAAAGAAAATTGAGAATATAAATATATACTTATAAGGCAAATTGTAAAACTCATTAATAATAAAGATGTTACTTTATTCTTAATTCATACACACAACAAACACAACCCTAATTTAAAAATGAAAGCTGAAATTGGCCAGCCAATTGAAAAGATTGCCCACTCTTAATAACTAGGGGTAAATTAATTTAATTTTTACTCAAAAATCGCAGACTAATTTTTTAAGTCGGTAACTTTGCATGACTCATAAATGACATCAATATATCAATGGCCATTGTCAGAAAAATATTCCTCATCCCTGTTCTAGATGCTTTTTTGTGGTAATGAGAAAATAAGTATTAAAAACTCAAAGAAAGACTTTAATGTTTCTAGAAAGGTTAAAATTTGTTGTTAAAAAAAATTGCTTATAATATAGTGTTTATGATACTTCCTTATATTTGGAACGGACCAAAAAAAGCTGTAGCAATAATTGCATGATAATTTATATGAATGTACATCAGTTAGATTGTGGAGATATGAATAAAGTTTTCAGACTGGATTAATTTCTTTCAAATGAGACTTTTATACAAATATTAATTTTTCATATTGAAATTATTTTTAATTGTAAATTACTTTATAATTTAGCAATAATAGCTGGACATTATAATACTAATAGTGAATACGTAGGTTAATAATTTCCCAACTTACTGAACATGATCAATAGGAGGAGATATTAGCTTCTATCTTCTTAGTAATTCCTTCTCTCATTGGACATTTCTCTTTAATCTTTATATCATAGTTTTACAATTCACAATATTGATCTGGATATTGTTCAGAAAACAACCTGAATTGAAAACTTTATTATTTGATAAATATCATCATCATCATCCTCATCATTATAATTATTCAAAAAGCACTATTGTTCATTTATGTTTGTTATTTAGAAAACACTATTATTCTTATCAAGCACATGGTTTTAGTCATAGAAATATTTTTACTTGCATTTTTCTTTTTTCTGATTTGGCATATATATATATGTTCAAAAGATGGCGCTTCACCAAAACCACCGAACAAGTGTAAGATTTGTTTACATAAACGAAAAAAGAGTCAGAAATTAACTACCTCTTTCATTTGCTCACCCCCAGATCAGCTGATTTCAAGCTGGTTTGCTCTCCTCAGTGGGGGATAGAGTATAGAAACTATATATATATAATACATATCAAAGGCTTTAAAAAAATTATTATTAAATCATTCACTTATATTATCTCCTTCATCCCTGATGCTCCAATCATATCATATAATAATTATCAAAGGACTACAATATATATATGTACAAGACATTAAAAAAAAACTCTCATCATTTAAACTTTTAAAATAATATTATTTGCAAACTCTTCTATATAGTGTGACACACTTTTTCCATTCTCTCTCTTTTTTTTAAAATTGATATACTATTTTCAATTTTTTTTTTTAAAGCACACACTTCAGGATTAAATAATGTCACCATATTTCATGTTAATACAATAAAATCTGGAGTCATAAAAATTTGAAGAGATAATTGTAATTACTCAGATTTTAAAATTATCTTTGATTGTTATATTAATGATAGCGTCTATTTTCAGTTTGTATATTGAGATAAGCTTATTTATTAAAGATGAAATACAGGCTTTGATTTATATAGAATGTGATAATTAAAAAAGTCAATATTTTGATAATTTTTTTTCACATTTTTTTTAATAGGTTTTACATATATATATATTAATTGAAAGACTAATGAAGATGCGAAAAAGTATATTTTTTGATTGTTAATTATATCATTCATAGTATTTGAAAATTCATTAATCGACGAGCATTTGACATTTAAACATAAATATTTATCATGGATAAATTTGAGAGTTGATTTATTTGCCCCTCAAGATTAGCACCCTTTGAATGATTTAAAGATAATCCAGTGCGGATTATAATTTAAATTCATTTTTTAAAAATTTACTCAGTAGATTGATGAATAGTTTTTACTGCCATAAATGATTATGCTTTTATGAGAATTTTATCATTCTGAGGGATAATAATTTTGTCATCAGAAATATCTAGTTTTACAATTCATAAAAAAAGAATATCTGGAACCAGGTGGCAAGAGTATATAACTAAACTTTTTGGAAGTGAGTTAATACTGACCTAACCTATCAAATATAACACATTTTTAAAAATATTTTTTTATAGTGTGGCTAATTGCATTATATCTGAGGAAGCATCACTATAGCAAATCTTAAAGAAGTAAAAAATAATATGAAGGATATTAAAAACGAGATTTTTTTTTTTTTATCGATAATTTGTGAAAATTCAGATTTTTTTTTTTTTTAAAAAAAAAGATTTTGTAAAAATAAAATAAAAATAAAATTAGAATGAATTAATAAGTTAGCTCTTTTAAAATATAGTAGCCCTTTTTTGTTGGATTGATTTTATTAGTTTCTCAACTGTTTCCTATTTGAAAGGTTGTTCATAAGATGCAGGGAGTTTAGCTTTGTTAGAAGTTTAACAAATCCAGCTTGGATAAGATAAACTATCTTCCTTATTTATTTATTTTTATTGGACTAATAAAGCAGTTTGTAGGAAGATACAAATGCATTAAATACTTTTATCCAAAAAGAGTTTTTTAATGAGTCTTGTGTGATGTTTAGAACATTATAAACATTTTTGCCATATTCAAAGTCCGGTGCTGATAGTCTACGTTTTTGGCAATTGTTTTCCTCAAGTTTTTATTATTATTATTATTATTATTATTATTATTATTATTATTATTATTATTATTATTATTATTATTATTATTATTATTATTATTATTATTATTATTATTATTATTATTATTATTATTATTATTATTATTATTATTATTATTATTATTATTATTATTATTATTATTATTATTATTATTATTATTATTATTATTATTATTATTATTATTATGATGATGATGATGATGATGATGATGATGATGATGATGATGTTTCAAAGCAAAACTTTATTGAGTCTAAAAAGTTACAGAGTCATATATTGATTTTTTACAAATGAAAAACAAATTATAACTTTCAGTATATAAGTCTTTATCTTTTCTGCATACTTTTTTTTTCTTCTTGTTTTTAAATTTGGTCTTCTATTTAGTTCAGTTTATGCTTGCATTTTTTTTAAAGTTGGAAAAAATGCTGATGTTGAAAATGTCATCATCTATCTTATTGGTCTTTATATTTTATAGACTGGATCTTTGTTTCAAGTGTGACCATGTGGCTGCAAATATATCTGGTTGAGCTAGGATGCTGTCTCTTTTTCTTAACAGTTCTAGTTTTATTGAATATGTTGCTGGGTGGCATCGAGGGTTATTGGCAAGTGCAAAAGTGCATCTGGTGCACCAGTAGGCATAAAGGCTGTATGTTGCTGCACGAATAGCAGGGTTGTTGCCTTTCTTAAATGTATTTATTATTTCATCAATTGAAATGATAGCCTTTCTGTATGTGGTAAACATTGTGTGACGTATTGTTTCTAGGGCACTGCAGGAATGAAGAAAATGATCTTGTGTCTCTTCTTCTCTATGACATAGCCCGCACATGGTGTCTATATTTGTATAGAATCTTGAAATCTAAGGAAATGGGTTGTGGGTAGAGCATTGAGATTAAGCTTAAGTAGAAATCGAATAATTTTGGTTCTAACGACCATTTTCTGAATTGTTGCAGTAGTTGCCTGTTGTCTATTCCAAGAACTGATGGATGTAGATTGGGTGTCTGGTTTGGATGTAGTATATTGTAAATGTCCCAGTATGTATACTTGTTGTCATTATTGAGTGATATTTTGTTGTATATTGGCTTGAGTTCTTCAATCAGTGTGGATAGATATCCATATGAAGGGGGTGGTCTGTCTGTGGGTATTATACTGATTACACACTCCAGGTCTGGAAATCTTTTTATGGTTGCTGTTATTAGATTTACTGATTTCTGTGTGTAAAAAACACTGATTGTATGGAATCCAAGTCCATTGCTATGTGGTGGTCTGCTCAGATTTTTTAAAGAGATTGCCACTGTTTTTCTCTTCCATATTAGTTTGTTACAGATTGATGAGATTTTAGATATGAATGTTTTTGCAAATTTGATTATAGGTGTATAGTATGTAATTTTTGTAATTATAAGTTGATTAAATAGTGCTACCTTTGCATATATTGACAGGTATGACTTTTCAAGTGAGGCTGTGATTTTTTCAGCATCTTTTTTTAATTTATTTTGAATTTTTTGCCTCATTCCATTGGGTTTACCATTAAACATCTCTGTAGAAAAGGTTTACCATTAAACATCTCTGTACAGTGCTTGCCTGTGTATATTGACCATGCAGCAGTTTTATTTGTGTTAATTTTTAAATTAAAATTTGAGGTATAATTCTTGATTATCTCTTGTAATATGGGGAGGTTCTTTTTAGAGGGGAGGAAAATAGTTACATCGTCCATATAGGCTATGCATGATATATTTAAGGCAGTGTTTGGAATTTGAATGCCTTTTATTTTTTTCTGTATCTCTATTAATAGAGGATTTATATATATTGTAAAGAGCAAGGCACTTAGGGGGGATCCTTGTGGGATGGATTGACTCGGTCTGAAGGCTGGTGATTTTTTTCCATTCAATGTGATGTGAATTTCACGGCTGAGTAGCAGATTGGCTATTATATATAGTAGGGATGGAGGTGTTGTTGTTTTTTTCAGCACGTCTAATAATTTGGCTATAGGCACTGAGTCAAAAGCTGCCTCAATGTCTAGTTGAACTATAATTGGTGCATATTTCTTTCTTTTTTTTTACTACTTCGATAATTGTTTTGTACATTAAGGCACCCTGGCCAATGGATGATCCTTTTTTGGCATATTGTGCTGATGATAACACAGGGAGTATGTGTTGTTCTATTTTTTCCTTTATCACTCTTTCAAGAATTTTTATTCCTAAAGGTCCCATTGAAATTGGTCATAGATTAGATAAAGATGATATTGCTGTTGGTTTTTTGTTAAATGGAACCATTGCAATTGGGTATAGACTTTGTATGTTGTAAATTTTTTGGGATATGTAATTGGCTAGATCACACAGGTATTTTGCTGTGAAGTGACTAAGGTGTTTGAACACAAATTTGGGAATTCCTTGTGGTCCAGGGTGATATGTGTTTGTTATTGTTGCAAGTTGAAATACAATGTCAGTTGTTGTTATTGGTGTGTCTGTTTCAGGGTCTCCAAATATGTCTTCATTTGGTATGTACCCTCTCTGTTTTTGCAGTTTTTTTTTAAAGTGTTGATATATTGGGTTTATCATGTTATGTCCAGCTGTTATAGAGCCATCTATTTCAAGTGCCATAGGCACTCTGACTGTGGATGGGTATCCCAATGCCCACCGTATGTATGCTCTGGTCCAAGTATGTTGTTGTGTAAGGCATATTTTTTTCTTTTTTATTGCTACATATTACTTTAGTGTATTGCATGTATTGTTGTACATTTCTGTAAGTTTTTTAATTTGTGTTTGATTATCTGTAGTTGGTCTGGAAATGGTTATTCTTTTATGTAGTTCATCTGCCAATGCTAATAATCTGGTGGGGGGTGTTGAGTTGCAGGTAATATGATTGATGTTGAAAGAAAGTATATTGGTGAATGCTATATGCTTTTGTACTGGATCGAGTGACACGTTTTGAAGTTTTTGGAGCATTATATATGTTTCTGAATATAAGAATTCAGTTGTTTGTGCTGGAAGAAGTATTCGCATAGTCTTTTGGAGGGCTATTGTTGTATTCTGTATTTTTGTTAGGTCGAGGGTGATGAACTGAGCAGCATGATCTGAGATTATAGATGGACAGAGTTCAAGATTAAAATAATGATGTAACATTGGTGAGTAGAAACACAAATCAATAAGTGACTTATATCTATTGTTATTAAAAGATATTGAGTTTGATGGGAGAAAGCCCTCAGCACTCATAAGTGGGATTGTTATTTGATGGATCCATTTGGTGACAAAAGTTTGGTAGGTCATGTTGAAATCTCCCAGGAGTATTATGAGATTTGGTGTTGCTGTAAGCATTGAATTTATTGTTGCTATTATTCTGGAGATGATGACAGGGCCTGGTGGTATATATACAAATACTAGGTTAAGTGTGATATTTTTGTGATGGAGTGTTAATATGATAAGATTAGAGTCAATATATATAATTTTAAAAGAATCGAAAGGGCAGTTGTGGGAAATAATTATGCCTGTGTCACCTGATGGTAATGATGATTGCCTTGAGCATGCACAAAAACCTTGGCTGACTAAATATTTTGATGGATCAATTTGAGAGCTGCTGTATATTTTTGTTTCCAAAAGCCCCAGTATGTGTGGATGTGTTGTATGTAACCATTTTTTGAGATCAAAAAGTTTTTTGGTGGCATTTAAGCCTCTAATGTTGAGAGATCCAATTTTTATCTTCATGTTTTAAATAATTTTTTAACAGGGTATTGATTTTTATTTTATTTTTAATACTAAATTTTTGTTTATATTGCAGTAGATGGATGCTGATACATATTTAAGACATTGTTGGGTTTATTATCAGTTTTTCTTTCATTTAATATTGCTTCAGACTCTATACAGGCAATTTGTGATGAAACCGAACAGGTGTCCATTTGTTGTTGGCTTACATCCATTTCTATTTCATCATTTTCTAAATTGTATATGTCTGATGAGTTGTGCTTTTGGTCTGTTTTTTTTGCCTTTTTGGATTCATGATTTTTTGGTGGTCTACCTGGCTTTCTTTTTCCCTCTGGTGTATTCTCTTGAATAGGTGGAAGAGGGGCTTCTATTGCATCCATTATGTTTGATGCAGTTTTGTTTATAATTGTAGTTTTTTTTATTATTGGTATCTTTATATTATCTGGATTTATATTTTCATTATATAACTGTGTGTGTTTACTTTCTGTTATGTTGATTTTTACTTGGTACACATTTTGTTTTATTGAGATGCTGATCCTGTGATGTAATTGCTGTATTTTGTGTTGTGGTTTCTTGAGAATTATTTTCGTTTGAATCTTGGATTTCTGTGTTAGTTTTTGTGTTATTATTTTTTTGGTTGGTCTTTGGGATAGACAATTCTGCTCCATTATTATTTTTGTTTGTGGGTGTTTGAACCTGTTTTTTTCCGGTTTCTATTATTGGGTTGCCAATGGATGTAGTGTTATTATAAATTTTATTTTCATCACTGGGTTGTTCTGGTGAGAGGATTTTAGTTTGTTCACAGTGATTGCTTTTTGTGTTATCGCACTAAGTTGCTAGGTGTCCTCTCTGTCCACAGCCAAAACAATGTGGCTTTAGACCTCTTATGTGAAGAGAGAGTGTCGTTTCTTGATCTGTAATCTGTGTTGGAATCATTGAGGCGTCTACGTTTTTATGTAGTTTTATTTTAAATTCAAAACGATTACTACATATCGGTATAGGTGTGTCTTTTAAATATATAGGCTGTAGGGCAATTACTTTTCCAAACGGGTTTATCATTTTTTGAAAATCTTGTACGTTGTATTTAAGATAAGTATTTTTAAGCACTCCAGTAATTATATTTTTCCGGTTTTCATCTATAATTACGAGTGCGTAATTATCAAGTGCTAAAATAGTGGATTGAAAACGTTCTTTTTGCTGCTGAGTATAAAAATCAATGGTTATATATCGAGAATTTGGATGGTCGGCGATACAAGAGATTGTTTCCCATAGTGCATTTTGCGTGATTGCTTCATATAATAAAGCTTTTGGGAAACGATATAATGAGCATTGATTATCGGTTACTGCGAGTACTAACGAAGTTGGTGAAAAAAACCTGCGAAATGTTTCAAATAATGTACGAGGCACCGTATTACTGAAACGGTCCGTCACATTTTCAAGCGTTTCTTTTGTCCAGATTGCGGCTGGGGGTTGATTTTCCTCTCGAGTGTTTAGATCAAGATTTTTAATATCATTTGTGTTTGTTCTACGGAAGCGCGGTATTTGAGTTGGTGCTGTAGTATTGCTATTACTTTTAAGTACTTTTGCATACGAAATAGGCGATGTTGAAACTAACGATGTTGTTAATTTCGTATTGGTGCTTAATTCGCTCACGCTTGACTGGGCAGTAGCCATGATTTATTCTGACTCAAGTCAGTATTTTTTTTTTTTTAAAAAAGATATTAAAACACACCGATATTTTTCAAAAAACACTATTAATCTATTATATAATTCGATTTTTCCTGTATTATGTTTGTTTTGCGAATAACAAGTTGGAACAAAAGTAAAAAATAAATACTTACATCGGAGAACTTAAGGATTGCTTCTTACCTCAGCAGAGATTTGCTGCGGGTCTATTATTATTATTATTATTATTATTATTATTATTATTATTATTATTATTATTATTATTATTATTATTATTATTATTATTATTATTATTATTATTATTATTATTATTATTATTATTATTATTATTATTATTATTATTATTATTATTATTATTATTATTATTATTATTATTATTATTATTATTATTATTATTATTATTATTATTATTATTATTATTATTATGATGATGATGATGATGATGATGATGATGATGATGATGATGATGATGATGTTTCAAAAGGCCTTTATTGTCTCAAAAGAATACAGTAATGGTTACATAGATTATGTGCTACAAGTTTTCCAGTTACAACCAGGTTACAATTGTTATTACAATAATCAAGATAACGTCTTTATAATATATTGTCTTAATTGAATGTTACAGATTTGTTCATTATAAAATAAAGTGTTCAGAATATTATAGACAGTTGCATTTCAATAGTTATTAGGTGCACAGATGTTACTGAAGCTATTACTGGATAGGGATGGGCTCTGTTCTTTTGCTTTATTTCCTGTTTTATTATTTATTTATTTTTGTTTTTCCCTTGTTGGTACTCCATATTACTTAGTCATTATTTCCTTGATTATGTTACAACCTTGCTCTGTGTTTAAGCAGAGACCAGGTAGCTGCATAGATGTCTGGACTTGTTATCAATTTGTCCCGGATTTGTATTTGCCGTAACTTGTGTTCAAAAGTAGATGGATGTCACCTTGTGTTATTTCCCATTAGGAACGTACATCTTGTGCACCATAGTGAATATAGAACAAAAGTTGCTGCCCTAATCAGTGGTATTGTTTTACTTTGGAAAGCCATCATTACTTGTTCCATTGTGGTTTTATTTTTCCTATACATGTTGCAAAGTATAATTCTTACTTGTTCCAGACCTTTGCAGTGATACAGTAAGTGCTGGACAGTTTCTTCATTCTGATGGCATAAGCCACATAAAGGATCCATGTCTCTATGTAGTCTTCTATGTACCAGAAAGTATGTGGTTGGGAGGGCATCTAAGTTTATTTTAAGGATAAAATTGAAAAATTTTGGTTCTAACTCCCATTTCTTGTATTTTTTAATTAATACTTTATTGTTTATTTTTAATAGTGGTAATATTTGATTGTTGGTGGTATGGTTCTGCATTAGTTCATAGATTTCCCAATATTTATATTTTTCTGTCCATTGGTTGGGGATTTTTCCTATTGCATTGCAGTGGTATATTGCCGATTGAATGAGTGAGTCTTTTGGGGGTGGTCGATCAGTAGGTGTTATTTTAATTAGATGTTTTAATTTTGTAAATTGATTAATTAAGGCAATTGTTGTATTTTTTTGTTTTTGCATGTGGAAAATGTTGAGGCTGTGTAGGCCAAGGCCATTTTTTATTAGTGGTCGGCTAAGATTTTTAATTGATATGGCCACTGTTTTCCTGGCCCACATAAGTTTACAGCATATGGAGTTAATTTTCCGGATGAAACCTTTAGAAAAAACAATTACTGGCATGTAGTATGTTATTCTAGTCATGATTAGCCTGTTGATTAGTTGTGTCTTTGCATATATTGATAGATATGCTTTAGACAATGAATTTGCTATTTTTTCAACATCTTCTTTGAGTTTGTTTTGTATGTGACAGCGCATTCTTGTGGTGCCCATATAAAATGGAAAACCCAGAAAGGGATTTGGTTTTCCCTGAAATACGGACTCACATGGTTTGCCTGAGAATATATGTCAAGATGCAGATTTTGCTGGATTTATCTTCAGTCCATAATTGGCTGAATATTCTTCCACTATCTTGTTCAACTGCGGTATCTGCTTTTTAGAAGTTAGAAACACCGTGACATCATCCATATATGCCAAACATGCTATTTTTTGTGTTGATCCTGGTATCTGTATGCCTTCAAAGGATTGATTTATTTTTTTAATTAAGGGGTTAATATAAAAAATAAAGAGTAGGGCACTTAAAGGTGAACCCTGTGATAGTGACTGGGTGGGGTAGAAAGAGGGAGAATTTCTACCATTAAGTGTTATGTGTAGCTCACGGTTTATTAATAGGTTTGCTATTATATATAGCATGGATCTGGGGATGTCCGTGGTTTCGAGCATCTCTAGCAATATAGATATGTTGACAGTGTCAAAGGCTGATGCTATATCCAGTTGTATGACCAGAGGGCTATATTTTTTTTTATTTCTTACAGTTACCATTATGGTTTTGAAAAGTAGAGCTGCTTGTGTAGTTGAAGATTTTTTCTTAGCAAACTGAGTATCAGAGATGGAAGGCATCAAAAATGGCTCTATTTTTTCTTTTATTACCTTTTCCAGTATCTTCATTGGAAGCGGTCCCATGGATATAGGTCTTATGTCTTCAAGTGCAGGAATTTTTTTATTCTTTTTATTGTAAGGTACTATTGCTATGGGGTACACTCCCTGTACACTCCTAATTTCTTGAGCTAGATGGTTTGCCAGATTACAAAGATATTTTGAAGTGAATTGGCTAAGGTGTTTTAAGACAAAAAGTGGTATTCCTGGGCTTCCAGGGTGACAGTTATTGTTCATTTCATTCATTTTTTTAATGAAATCATCTGCCGTGAATAAATTTTCATTTTTTGGTGGTCCAAATATGTGTGCTGTCCACTGTATTGGTGGTGCTGATCGCAGTTTGTCTCTAAAATGTTCAAACATTGGCATTATTATATTTTGGCCAGCAAATATTCCTCTTTGGGTTTGTATGGCCATTGGTACTTTAATTTCAGGTGCACTTCCTAGGGCCCATTTTATGTATTTACGTGACCATGTGTGTTGGTGGGTGATGCATAATTTGGTTTTTTTAATTTTTAGATACTCTTTTAGGGACTGACAAGCCTTATTATATTCTTGTGTTAAGTTTCTTATATAATTTTGGGTGTGATGTGTAGGCGTGATTGCTGTAAGTTTTTCATGTATTTTATCAGCATATTCTAGTAGCTTGGATGGTGATGGTCTATTCATTACTATGTGGTTTATATTAAATGACAAAATATTGATAAAAGCTTGGTATTGTTGTATAGGGTCTAGTTTTATTTGTCTTAGTTTTTCTAGCATTATATAGGTTTCAGAAAAGATAAATTCTGGGGTTGACTTGGGAAGAAGGATTCTGATTGTTTTTGTTAGTGGTGAAATGTTAGTTTGCATTTGGTTTAGGTTAATAGTTATTATTTGTGCAGAGTGATCGGAGAAGCCCGATGGTATGAGGTTTATTTTTATTAAGTGATGTAGAGTCGGTGAATAAAAGCATAAGTCTATCAGTGATTTAAACCGACCATTATGGAATGAGACAGCATCCTGAGGAAGAAAACCTTGTCCACTCATTAGTGGAACTTGTATTTTGTGGAGCCATTTTTTAGTAAATTCCAGATACGATGTGTTGAAGTCACCAACCAAGATGGTGGGATCTGCTGTGGTGGCTAATCTTGAATTTATTGACATGATTATTGTTTCAATTCTTTGTTTATTTATTGGCATATATACAAAAATTACATTGATTGTCATTATTTTGTGACTGAATGTAGTGATTAGGAGATTTGAATCAATGTAAGTGATTTTGAAAGTTTGGAATGGACAATGATTTGCAATTATTAGGGCAGATCCTGCTGATGGTGATGTTGCATCTCTGGAACCTGCATAGAATCCTTCAGTACCAAAGTATTTGGATGGGTCTACTTGTGACCCTGCATAGATTTTGGTTTCTAGTAGACCTGTAATGTGTGGTTTGATTTGTTGTATCCAGTGTTTTACTTTGTATATTTTTTGGGTTGAATTTAAACCCCTGATATTGATTGCAGCAATTTTTATTTTCATTCTGATTATATATATATATATATATATATATATATATATATATATATATAATCAGAATCAATATATATATATATATATATATATATATTTTCTTTGGTAATTTTCCTTTGATCAGTAAGTGGGCTTTTTATTGTTTTGAATTTTGTTGAGTGTCTAATTCAATTATGTTATTTTTAGTGGTAATGTGGCTTTGATCAGTTAGTATTTTTTTTACTAGTTTTTGTATTGGGTTGTGCTTCTGATTCATCTTCATAGTCTTGATTAGTATCTTCATCAGAGGTTTCAGTAGTCTGATATGTATGCTCAGAGTTGGTGATTACATCTTCTTCTGATCTTACTTTAATTTTTTTATATTTTTTTTTTGGTGGCCGGCCTGGCTTTCTTTTTTGCTCTTTTTCTATTACTATGTTTTGTGGTATATCTAGTGTTATTTTTTCTAAGATTTCTGTGGCTGTATTATTTCTAATTGTTGGTTTTAGTGGTAAGTTGGAATAATTGTTGATGTTTTCATTTTTGTGTGTAGAATCATCTTCTTCCATCTGAGATTCTACATCTGTGATATTTTCATATTCCTTTATTTGTTCTTCACTGTTTATTTGCAGATCCTTATTTGTTTGATCTTTTATTTTACTTTGGGTGCTTTTCAGTTTTATATTTTCTCTTGTGATTATATTTTGATTTTCAATTTTTTCTTGTGATTGATTGCTATTGATGAGTTTTGTTGTGCTGTTTTTCCACTCTTCATTTTTATTAATCTTTTCCATTGTCAAGTTTAATGGTTCGTTCTTATCTTGTATTGTTAAGATACTTTGTTTTTCCTGATTTTCTTGTTGTTGAAGACTTGTATGTATCTTGCTGCTTTCTGCATTATTTATTATTTGGTTTTGAGTTGCTTGGTTTTGTTCTGGGATTTCCTTTGTTTGCTGGTCACTCCTGTGGTCTTTCCTTGTGTGGCAGTCTCCTGCCAGATGACCTCTTTCTCCACATGCATAGCACTTTGGCCTGAGTCCTTTTATTTGAAGTGTGAGGACTGCTTCTTGATCAATAATCTGGTTGGGGATTTCTTCAGGATTGATGTTTTCTTTTAGTTTGATTTTGAAATAGAAGCTGTTGGTATGTATAGGGATTGGAGTATCGTTACAGTAGATAGGCTTGATATAGATTGCCTGACCATAAGGGTGAATTAGTTTGGTAAAATCTTGTATGCTATATCCAAAATATGTATTTTTCAAAATGCCTGTGTAGTAGTTTTGTATATTTTTGTCAACCACCACTAAAGCATAACTTTCTAATTTCTGGACTTTTATTTGAAATGCTTGACATTGATTTTTGTTGTAAAATTCTATAGCTAAATATCTGGAGTTGGGATGTTCTCCAATAGTCATGATGCTATCCCATAATACTTGTGTTGTTAATTCCTTAAATAGGAGTTCTCTTGGAAATTTATAGAGGGATAAATTTTTGTCTGTAACTGCTAGTATTAACGACTTGTCAGAAAAAATTTTTTTAAAACTATTAAATAATTTTAGGGGTATGGTATTATTAAATCTAGAATTAATATCTTTTATTTCTTCATTCGTCCAGTTGATCATTGATGGTTCTAGCTCAAATTCATCACCGATATATATATCGTTTATGTCGGTTTGATTTACTTTTCTAAATCTAGATTGACTTAAATTGGTATTTTGTTTATTATCTTGGTGTTGTATATTAGATTTTGTAGCATTTGCGTAGGTTTTTTGATTCAATATTATATTTTCCATTGGGTTGGGCGTTTTTGAGCTATTTGACGCGTCAATTTTAAATCTTGACGCCATGTTTATCTTTTGATGTTGATTAAATATAATTTAAAAAAACGATGAATTTCTTACCTTTTTTATTTTAAAAGCACTTCAAAAACATTTACGATTGTTATCTAGATTGAGGAAACTTTTTACTTTAAAGATTTAGTTGAATTCCTTTTGTCTTCCAAAACTTTTAGGTAACAAAGTTAATCGGGTTGTTCCATTTTTTCTATTATTATTATTACTATTTTTATTATTATTATTATTATTATTATTATTATTATTATTATTATTATTATTATTATTATTATTATTTAAAAGCTTACTTTATTATCATCTCATTTTAATTTATTTACATTAACTAATTTTTATATTTTTAAGTTTATTAAAGGCTTCTACTTATTATATCTACCAAGTCTGATTGAACTAGAGTCCTCTAATATTAAAAACAAACGGGAATTAAATATTAAAAACATTTTTTTGTAGCCTGTTAAATGTGTAAAGGGATCAGAAAGAATTAAAATAAAATAATTTTTAGTTTTATTCATTTCTGATAAATTTTTCCCATATGAGCATTAAATTTCTATAAGTTTTGAATAAACAATTATATCCTTGTTTTAGTTAGATGTTTGTTAATTTACTTCCATCTTTTTGTCAGTTGCTTAGAAGGCAACGGTTTCAAATGAGATTATTTCCATATATTTTTTTAATATTTCAGACAGAAAGTTTTAGCTCTTGAATACAAAACTCTCACTATTGGAACAGTGGTTCTTAACCTTAGTCTCTTGGAAACTGTGATGTTTTCAAATGTGCTTTATAAAAAATTGGGGAAATGTTACGAGCTTTTATAATTAAATAAAAAGAATAAAAGAATGAATGAAAGACAAAATGAAGTTCACCCACATATATAAAACTTGGCATTACTGTCTTCACTATAAATAAAAATCAGATGTACAAAAACTACTGCTAGGCATGTGACTAACTCGCTGATGGTATAGTGAATATGCAGGACACTCTCAAACCCAAACACAAGATAAAGACTTTTAAAAAATAAGCATAGCTGCTTTATCTTTGTACCTTTCACATTTGGGTTTAAGAATGTCCTGCATACTTGATATAACATTGGTGAGTTAGTAACATGACTAAACAACACATGTTGAAGACTGATTACCTTCTTTTTAAGAATTACTAATAAAAACTGCATTTGTAAATTATGTTGTTATTAATTTGAAAAACTACTGATGGCAAAAAAACCAAAAACATGCTTAGCCCTTACTATAATAATGTTTAAGTGAAATGCATTACAAACGTTTTATTAATTAACTAATTAATTAGGAATAACAAAAATATTGAGTCAAGGTTCAAAACGTTCAGTTATATTAAATCTGTATGAAATTCTTCCAATAAAAAGTTTTTCTTCTCATTCAAATTTGAAGCCCTTGATAAGCAGTTTTGAAGAAGGTGTTAAATCTTAAATCTTATGACCCTTTTCAAGTAGGTGAACCTGGGATATAGCTCTGACATCTATAAAATTAAAAAGGATCTAAACATATGCCAAATTTTTTTTAAAGTACTCCTACTTTTTGTAATAAATGCTTAGAGTGGATTGCCTATATATATATATAGCAAAAAAAAAAAAGGCCACATTGTGAAAAAAATTGAAAAATACTAGTTTAGGACACTGCTTTATTTAAATATGCACATGCATAAAAGTAAATAGTTAATTATCTGCATATGTAAATTCAGCCAAAGTGAAGATCAGAGTAGACCTACATTTCTTTTTAAGTAACTGAATAATTTTCCAAGTAAACTCAATACTTTTTCCAGTAAATATTTTTAGTTAAGAATAACTTAAATCTCAAATTAACCAGATGATATAAATTAATTTGCTGTTAAAAAGACAAACAAAACATAACAATCATCAATGAGTGAAGATGGGTGAGGGGCTATGGCATCTTATACCTGCAGATGTTGAAATATAATCTGAATTATTTTTTAAAGTTGATCTTAGAATCAAATATAAATAATTAATTGCACCAGCGATTAAAAAAAAAGAGAAAACATTATAAATAATATAAGTTTTGTTTAACATTTATTTTATTTAATGAGAAATAATATATAATAGTATTATTGAATTATCGTTGTTATGCATATTTTTCAATATAATGCAGATAATGGTAAACCAAAGATGCTCAAACTTATAGAGTAAACACCAAATATGTTGCATCACGGGAACTATAACCATAAATATAAAAAGTAATCCTATATCCATAAACAATTTTTTATTAGTATTTAGAGAAGAAAATAACGAAAAGATTCAAATTCACTAAATCAAATTTTAAAAAAAATATTTTTTTTTGTTCTGGGTTAATTCTGTAAGTATATGTTTGACATTCGTCTAATCTTGCAGTGCCTAATCCAGAATAGTCACAATAGTTTTTTAATTGTATTTTGTAATTGCCAAAAAAAAATAAAAAAAAATAATAAAAAATAATCATAGATCACATGACTTAATCTTTTTTTAAGCTTGTAAATAAAAAATAATGAGCTGTGCTAATTACTCTAACAAGCTTATTGATAAATGCCAGCAAGAGAAAGAATTTAAAAATCTCTATCTACAAACCACACCTAACCTCAGACCAATGGTTTCATGCTTTGGCATTCCTCAGTGAGGCTCTAGGGTTGTTTCAGATACTAGATCTAAAAATACCAACCCAAAACCAGCATTTATCTAAAAGTTATCTATTGAGTGGAATATCTGAAATTTTCAGACCCCTACATGCTGGCATTGGGTTGGCATTTTTAGAGATTTTAAAATTCTTTCTCTTTCTGGCATTTATCAATAAGCTTGTTAGAGTAATTAGTACAGCTCATTATTTTTTATTTACAAGCTTAAAAAAAGATTGTCATGTGTTATATGACTAATTTTTATTGACTATTTATAGTCTTTTGTTTTAAGTATTTAACAATGTTATATTGCTAAAGCTATTAATATATGATATGGCTGAAGATCTCTCAGCCCCATATAGATATTTGAGTGGGATAGCTGGGTTTGAAGATAGGTAGGTGTCTGAAAATTTCAGATTTTTCATTCAATAGATATCTTTTAAATAAATGCTGAATTTGGGTTGGTATTTTTAGATCTAGTGTCTGAAACTATCCTAGTGCATTACTGAGGAATGCCAAAGCATGAAACCAGTGGTTTGAGATTAGAGTGTGGTTTCTAGATAGAGGTTTTAAATTCTTTCTCTTGCTGGAATTTATCAATAAGCTTGTTAGAGCAATCAGCACAGCTCATTTTTCATATTAGATGAGTTGTGTTTTATTCATTCGTTATAAATCTTGCAGTTTTGTTCTTGAACAAAATGTCCCCTCCCCCAAATACTAACCAGTTGGCAAAAAAAAAGAGTAAAAGCAAATTGGAAAAAGACATAAGCAAAAATTCAGTGATTAGTTGGAAAATGAGTTTTTATTTATATTAGGACTATTAGGAATCCATTATGTATTATTTATGAAAGCACATCGTTATGTAATAAAAGTCAAAATGTTAGTAGTCACTATAAAGCATAATACCAGGCTGAAAAGAAATCAAAAGCTATTGCTTGAGTTTAGTTTACAAAAAGAAAGTATGTTACAAAAGAAAAAAATTGAAAGAAGACACTATGTTTGTTAAAAGAAATTGTGAAAATTTGGCAATATTAGAAGCTTTTTATAAAATTATTTTTAATATTTTGAAGGAACGGAATGCTTTTTTTGCTGGAAAAGAAATTGTGTCTAAGAATATATGCAAGTTGTCTTGGTGATAAAAGTATTGAAAAGGCATGAAATTGCTTTTACAAAACTAACAACTGTATAATCTGCAACCAAGAACTCTGTTATATGTCTGAGCAACTGAATAACCTTGTTCATGCTTGCATATTCCTTTCTTTAATGCTGCATGAATTTGCTAACATATGTAACATACTGCAATTAAATATTTTTATTAGAAAAAAAGTAATTTTACCTTCTTTGAAAAGCTTATTGGTTTTGAATTACGTCATCAAAAATCATGCCTAGAAAATCTACTAGATTTCAGTTTAAATAAATTAATCAGAGTTTGTACTTATTAGATTCTAGAAATAATCTATAAGACTATTGGAACTAAAACATTACTTGCATACTTTTAGATCACTTTTTAGTAAAATATGATTGCATTATACATCAAGAGTTGTAGTGAGGAAAAACTTAAAACTTGCATCAAGTTATATCTTCAGCTGTAAAATATGGTGCAAAATTGAGTAAGAGGATTAAATAGATGAGAATTTAAAAAAAATATTGAAAAATGTTAGATTTGAAATGTAGCAAACTCATCCTACCCTGTGAGATGCACTAGCTTTCTAGGGCAGCAGTCGGCAACCTTTCAGATATTGTGGACCACTAACAATTTTTAAAGTTACAAATTTATAGGAGCATTTTATATGAGCATTGAGTATGATATACATTTATAATTTTAATTTTAACACAATAATAAATAATAATAATATATATTAAAAATTAGTGCGACATTTGCTGCTCTTGGCTTAAAATTATTTTACTAATCCTTTGGCCAATGATGTCACCGCAATACGTAAAGGAGCTGAGAGTGATACTTGTTTTTAATAGCTGGTACAGTTGAGAACGTTTTTTTTCACACAAGTAGGTTATTGTGAAAGGAATTAAAATTTTTAAGACTTTCACTCAATATTGCTCTATTTTACATATAACAATACAGTTTAAACAAAATTTATTTTTTATTTAAAAATTTTATTAAAGGAGTTTAGCGAATTTAAATAATATCTGAATTTCTTTGCGGACCATTAAAATTATGTCACGGACCACCGTTTGCTGACTGCTGTTCTAGAGGACAGGTTTTAAACAGATTGTGGAACTGAAAAATCATGTTCATGATTTTTTAGAAGAAAAGGGTAATCTATTAAATAAAAGAGTTCTTTTATGTGATAATTAATGGCTATTAATTTATTCATAATTGATTGTAACCATCCATCTCATTACTCTAAATCTGAAATTATAATTCAAGAACAATTTCTTTTTCTAGCTTATTAGGTGACAGTAACGGATTCAAAATAAAATTAAAACTATTCACCTCTCAATTAGTAAACCAAGATTTGACCCAGTTCCTGAGCTTCAGACAGCAAAGTGAATGTGCTGAGAAAAGTGTTAATTTTACAAAACATACTACCTAAAAATCAAATTGTTATAAGAATCATTTGAATGTTGTTTTCATGGTTTTACTCAAGAAGAAGATGGCGGACTTAATTTATAAACGCTTTCCATTCTGTGCACACAAAAAAGTGATGTTGTGTAGTAACCTACAAAAGTAAGGTATTGACTTGAAGCCCAATTCATTATTGAAAGAAAAATCTAATGGATTTGTCAAGCATTGGTGACCGAGTGGTCAGCACAGCTGCCTTACAAGCAGTTGTCCTGGGTTCATGGGTTCACTTCCCGGCCAATGCTTTGACACAGGAAAAAAAGGCTAATGGATTTATTGCTTGGAGGTTCATAAGAAGTTCAAACACCAGAACTGAAAGCACCAGAATAGATCCTGGAACCTCCCGATCCCAAGTTGGATAGTCTACCAACTGTGCCAAATCATGCAAGGTCTTACAAATGATACTGATATAATTAATTTAGGATGATTATTACTCTGTGAAAAGCTTCCAGAACTGTGAAAATTTTTCCAGAATTATATGTTTTTTTAGACAACATGCAATCATTTTTATCCGTTGAACAAAATAACATGAACTGATTCAAATTTAAAAACAGCTCCGCTACTCTAATTAATAAACTTAACCGTAAGCATAAAAATTACGATGGAGGAAAACAAATTCGGATGACTCATTGAACTTAGTATTTAAATAATATTTTAGAAAAAAATGATCTATATTAACATTTAAAAGAAAATAGACATGGACGCATCCAAATAAAGTTACTGCCGAACTGGATTATATTTTGACTAAAAAAATACTTATTTCAAGATTATAATGTTCCTAATAAATTCAACACAGGAAGTGATCATCAATTAGTAAGATGTAAGATATGTGTTAATGCAAAACTAGAGAGACAAAAATTATTAAGAAAAACAACATTCACAATTAACATTCCTAATCTTCAGAAATATTCTAATGAATTTAAATTAGACCTTGAAAATCATTTACAAATATTAGCAAATTTTGAACATGATTCAGATTTGAATGAAATTAAAAGAAAAATAACTGATACACTTTTAAAAATTGCAACAAAGCTAGCAGGTAGAAAAAGCAGTTGACTAATAAAATTTCTATTGAAACTAGAAAATTTATGAAGAAAAGAAGAAATATAAAAATATATAAAAATGATGCATTAAGAAGGATTGAATACCTTAAATTTTGTAAAGTGATGTGGAAAAGTGTTGATAATGATATAAAAAAATATAATTGTAAACTAGCAAAAAAATCTAAAGAAGAGAATAAAAGTCTCAAGAGTGCAAAACAACATTTTGTTATTGGTAGGAAACTTATATCTGCAATAAGAAAAAAAAAAGAAACTATTACTAAAAAGAGAGATGGCATTGTGAAATGTGTAGAAGAGTTCTATGTAGAATTATATTGTAATAAAAGAACAAGTACCCCCTATAACTATTATATTATGTGAATTGTCCAGGATTTTAAATGAAGAAGTGAGACATGGAGTTAAGTTTATGAAGAAGGGACAAGCTCCAGATAATGATGAAATTAATAGTTGATATCTTTAAAAAAGCAAATGAAGAAATAAAATTTTTTTTGGTGAAATTATATATCAAATGTCTAAATGATAAAGATGTACCAGATGCATGGAAGAATATAGTATTAATATTTAAAAAAGATGATAAAGAAATTAGAAATTATAGACCTATCAGTCTTTTGTCAGTTTTGTACAAAATTTTTATGAAGATAATTACAACTCATCTATAAAGAACTTTGGATTTCAACCAACTAAAAGAACAAAATGGATTTAAAAGTAGTTTTAATATAGTTATCATATCCAAGTCATTATAGAAAGGATCAATGAATATGAATTGCCATTATGCTTTGAATTTGTAGAATATGAAAGAGCATTTGATTTTATAAGTAGTTATTCAATGATTAAAGCATTGGATCATCAAAGTATAGTCACAGGATATTGTCATATTCCAAAGAATTTTTATAAAAATGCAACAGCAATAATTAGGTTACATTTTTATACTAAGAAGGGTAACATTAAGAAGGGTGTAAGACAAGGTGATTTCATATCTCAAAAACTTTTTACAGCAATGCTGAAAGAAAAAATTTGTGATTTAAAATGGGAAACTAAAGGAGTAAAAGTAAATGGAGATTATTTAAGTCATTTAGATTTTGCAGGTGAGGTAATTCTTTTTGCAAATAATGCTTCAGAGCTTCAGGAAATGCTGCAAGAGTTATCAGATGAAAGTAATAAAATAAGACTAAAGGTGAATGTTAAAAAGACTAAAGTAATGTTCACTGGATTTTCTCAAAAAATGAAAATAAAGATTGATAATGATGAGCTAGAAAAAGTTAACAACTACAAATACCTTGGTCTGATTATTATTACATATGGAAACATAATGGATAAAATTAATCATAAAATGAAGCTTGGAGTGTTTTTGGTAGAAATAACTTAATGTTAAAAGGAAATATGCCTATGTGTTTGAAAAGGAAAGTTTTTAATAAATGTGTTTTACCAATTTTTACTTATGGATTGGAGACTTGAACACTTAATAGAGGAGCAATGCAGAGACTTCAGACCATTCAAAACATTAGGAGTAACAAGAAGAGATTGAAAACAAATACCTGAGTAAGAGAACAAACAGGTGTCACTGACATCATTGAAAAATTAAGAGACTGAAGTAGAGTTGGGAAGAGACATATTGCTAAAAGAGATAATAGATAGACAGTTGAAATCTTAAACTGGATTCCAATAAATTGTCAAAGACCCACAAAGAAACCACATGTGAGATGGATGGAAGAAATAAGACATGTGGAGAAGAAAGGCTAGAGATCAGAGAAGATGAATTGATCTTGGAGAGACCTTCATATTGCAGTAGATTGATAATAATTGACAATGATGCTGACATAAAAATTGAAAAGTAGCAAAAGAGTTGTATTGCTGCATGGAGCACCTGAAATCATGTGGGAAAACGGGCACATGGAATGTTAAACATTGGTCATTCTTGGATGAGACCTATATGGGAACCATACAATAATTTATTAATTATGAAATCATTTTATAGTTAAATACTTATGTTTGTAAAACTATAAGTCTTGATTGATTTTTACTCTCATTTTTTTATTTCTCAAAGTATGTCTTGCATAATTTATGTAGATATTATATACACACATATATAATCTTGTTATGTTACAATTAAAGTTTTTGAATGGTCCAGAACATATACAAAGTTTTTTAAGCACATTAATAAAACAAGTTTTGCAAAAACATCAGTAGTGTTAGCAGAGTATATTATTTTAATATAGCTTAATAGGGAAGGTTTTTAGATGGTGTATGTACAGACATTTTGGACTTGATCAAAGGAATAGCCATTTAAATATATATTAGTATAAGAAGTATTTATAATACATAAACACATTATCTACATACAGCATACTTTTTATATAAATGATAGGATACAGTAATCTTAGAAAATTTGAATACATAATGCAGATAAAGGTCTTTTTGTAACCATAGTGATATGATAATCTAATTATAAATACAGAAACAACTTGTCTAAATGATCAGAGACATTCTGCATATAGAATACTAAATATAGGTTTCTGGCAAATGGACTCACCAGCATATTTTTTCTTTCATTATAGTTATTTACCTATTGTAATCTTTAGCAATTAAAAGGTGGCAGATCATAGTGTTTAATAAATTCCTATCTTGTGCTGTACTATCCAATATCCCTAGAGTAGTTTTATGCATGTGGTTTTCATCAGTATTGTGAGAAGCTTTGGATTTTGGAACAGCAACACTTGGATCTTTAGGATCAAATACATTTCTCTAACAGCTATTATTTACATCTCTATTTTACTATCAAGCTATCAGTGCAAAATGAAAAACATATAAATGTGTTTAATGTAAACCAAATTGCACGAGTAATCATATAAATCTGTAAACAGTTCAGTATCTGTATATTACAGTGTCCTTGGTTTTTTAACAATGACTTTTATTCTATAGCTTGATAATAAAACAGAAAAATAAATGATGCTTGCTAGAGGTATAGTATATTACATACTAAAGATTGAGATGCATCATTTCAAGATCTAAAGCTCCACACTGATGAAAGCAAAAAGTTTGAAACTAGTCTGGTGATATTGAAACTGGTCTGGTGATATTGAAACTAGTCTGGTGATAATGAATAGTATTTTACTAAAGCTTACAGTCGATGGAACAGCTGTCTAATTATTAAAAATGACATCGTATACACATAACTGAATTGGTTTCAGATTTACATTGCTATATAGGCAAATTGGTTCAGATTGAAATCATTTATATTTGAGTGATAGCTTGATAATAAAACAGAAAAGTAATGATGACAACTAGAAGGAAAATGCATTAGATCTTAAAGTCCAGGTGCACTATTCCAAGATCCAAAAGCTCCTCTCTGATGAAAGCGATAAGCTTGAAACTAGTCTGGAGATATTGGATGAGACTACAGGCTAGGAATTTATTAAGCACTATCATCTGCATCTATTAATTATAACAGCTTACCATAGATTGCATAGATGCTGTGGTAAAAGACAAAAAATATGATTCAGTAAGCTGGAATCATGTGATATTTTATTAGTCATTTGGTCTATACACAGTAATTTCTGATTTCATCTAAAAAAATCATTTTGTCATATCAATATAAAAATGTTTTGATGTAAAAATATCCTACCTGCAGCATACTTGAAATGAATTATAAAATATTTTAATTTTAGAAAATTCGATTGCTCAGTGAAAATGAGAATCTCTCTTGTAGCCATGGCCACATAAATATCTATTTATTTTTATAGATAGTTGGGAAAATTCTCTGTTACGCAATGTGAAATAAAATTCTCTTATATTTTACTCCCAAGTGTAAAGCAATTCTTTTGAAAGAGTTTAGTTAATGGTGCAACTTAAGAAATTAAGGGAATATATATATATATTTATTATACATATATTATTACATAATAATTATGTAAAAAAAAAAAAAGTTGCGAAATAAATTACCGGTATAACTAACTATAAGCAAATATAGTAATTTATATTAAAACTATAAAATTATAGACAATATGAACGTCATTAAAAATAGTAATAAACAAAAATGTGTAAGTAATAAAATAAAGTTGTTCTTCAAATATATATTTTTTAAAAAACGTGGTTTTCTAATTCATTTTATTTAATGCAGAGCAATTTTTTTTTTAACTTACATATATGCTATCTCCACCTATCGAAAATTTTATTAACTATTTTTTATCTGCCAAATAATATTTTGACAGCATATCTAAATTTTTAACCATATAAAAGAGAGAAAGCTAGAGAAAAAACAATAGTCTAACGCATACTATAAATAGCATACTTTGAAAATAAACTAGAAATCGATGCACGTAAATATAAAATTATTTGTATGTTTATATATATTATATAAAAAAAATTAAATGGATTTCTGTTATGTTTTTGAATTGATTGTTTGGCTACCGAATCCTGAATTTCATAGTATAAATAATATATGTAAGACGGAAAATCAAAAAGTAAAGACACGTTGAAATAACTAATTTACATAAAATAAAAAAAACCGTTGAAAAATAATTGATTAGTCAGTATATTCAACTATTCAAAATCTCATTTGATTAAATATGATAAATTTTCCAGACTGAATATGTGAATAATTTGTTATTTGTTACATGTTTTATTTACCGTTGTCAAACTCACTCCACTCACTACTTGGACACCATCCACTTCAGATAAATACAATAAATTATTATTTAATATATAGGGTATATGAGCACAGACTTTCACACGACCCACCACTCTCCACTCTATCTAATAACACTGATACCCTTAAACACATATATGTTGTAAAGATAAATAATCACGAATATATGTATTTCATGCTAAACCAGCAATCAATCATCAGATGGTCCAGATTATCATCTCTACACATATATACTATAAGTGCTCAGATATATATTAAGATAGACAATCCTCATACTTTAATGGACAGGCTTCAATCCACTCCACACTCCAACTCTTCAACCGTCCATCCAATTGAAAATCTGATGATGGAATGCTCAAAGGCCACCCTGAGGCCGAGATTCTTGTTACACCCACATTGACCTAAGGTCAATCTGAATTCCACATGTACAGGACATAATCCATTTAATACATATGCTAGGATGGGCAGACATCTCTATATAATGTAATAACTGAAACACAGGCTTATTATATACCTGTGTCTATATATATGTAATATATAGGGTATATGAGCACAGACTTTCATATGACCCACCACTCTCCATTGTTATTTGTAAGTATAATATGGACTTGAGAATTTTTACATATTTTCTTTTTTTAAGAATTCTATTATTAATATATTTTACAAAAGCTTTAGATTTTAGTCCTGGCCTATTTTGACTTTGTGAGTGTGTTGAGAATTCTATATAACAAGAGGTAAGATTTTATACTTAAAGGAAAAATATGTTTGCAATTGGGGAAATAATGAGTCTGCATGATTTACTTCAGAATACAAATTTTTTTTTAATAATAATTTTCCTGTATTTATTTTGGTCTCCATGTGAATTCTCTAAAGACTTAAAATGATTGTATTTTGTAAATTGCATTTAGAAGGTTATACATTGACAAACAAAAGAGTCATAATAATAAAATCTGATAAGCAATTAGTTTATTGTATAATATCAACGATTCAGTAATTTGTGAAATTTAAAAATGTATAAATCTGGTTTCTCTAGCTAAAAGTGTGCTCAGTTACTGCTAATAAATAAAGATAAGGAATAAATCTTTTCCTTAGCCAATGTTAATAAGATTTAAAAAAAAGCATTACATTTTCAAATATTACATTTATAATTTACAAGTTTGCTATGTTTCTAATAACTTTGAGAAGACCTTCTAAATATGTTAAGGGTCCTTTTTTTAATCAAGCATTGGAATTTATATTTCAAGAATATTTGATATATATTATTCTAGAATTGGATTTATATAAGTGTTCAATGTTAGAAGAAATAAAGGGAGCATTTAAATAATTTCTCAAGGTGCTTTGAAAAGTGATGAAAGTCTTAAGAAGTTTTTGATTACTATTGGTTTATTTAAGGTAAAAATAACTTTATTTATATTAAATTAGATCATGTAACATCTGACTTGACTTTTTGGAATATTAAAAGAATATATATAAGGTTATTTACAAGATTACTATATTTATGAGATGGTTATAATTTAGAACACAGATTAATATGGATGACATTGCATATGTTACATATCAATACAACAAAATAGAATCAGGAAGCTAATACTAAGTGGTAAAGAACCAGTAAAATCTGCATTCAAGTTCATGTAAGCCATTATATTACTATTTGTAGTTGCTGACTAATTATTAAGTTTGGTAAATATATTAATATGTAAAAGTTCAGCTATGTATTTGAAAAGGAAGGTTTTAATAACTGTGTTTTACCAGTTCTTACTTATGGGTCTGAGATTTGGACACTTAATAGAAGAGCAATACGGAGACTTTAGATCATTCAAAGAAGTATGGAGAGATGCATGTTGGGAGTAACTAAAAGAGATCGAAAATGCAATATATGGATAAGAGAACAACAGGTGTTACTGATCTCATTGAAAAATTAAAAGACTGAAATGGAGTTGGGCTGGACATATTACTAGAAGAGATGATAATAGATGGACAATTGAAATCTTAAACTGGATTCCAAGAAATTGTAAAAGACCCAGAAAGAGACCATATGTGAGATGGATGGGTGAAATAAGAAAGTGAGCAGGGTGATGTGGAGAAGAGAAGCTAAAGATTGGAGAAGATGGATAGAACTTGGAGAGACATTCATCCTGCAATGGTTGATGATGATGATGAAAAGTTCAGATATCAAACACTATATCTGTAATTCGGGACATGATTACAATATTATTATAAATTTTAGTCTAAGAAGTTAATATAAAGAGAATTACAAATCAGTACAGGAAATTAAAATAACAAGATTATCACAGTATATTAGAAAGTCAACATCATTGATCAATGCTTAAATTTAAGCATACTATAGTGGTTCTCATGGGCTAAAGAATCTTTGTGTCTGAATATAATTTATGGACCATCTCTGATTTATATCAGAGAACTTTTTTCTATTGTATGTCACCATTGGCTGTAAAAATATGATTAAATAATCATGCTTTTGTTTCAAAATGGTAGCAACATATCACAAACCTTAAAAAATATAATAAATATTTTTTTTTTTATCTTCGGAGTATTAAAGTCTTTTTTCATTTTTATTATTTTAAAGTCATTATTTTTATAGAAGATGATATTGATATTATCAATTTTTCACATAAATTGAAAGATCAGTTCATTAATATTCATTCATTAGTTTTTGAGGCTCGAAATCAACTAATGTCAACATTATTATCTTTCATTTTAACTGATGGGTTTTTTAAATTTTAATATATATACATTCTAATCAGTTAAGAAAAAAGAATTGAAAGATGCACTATTTCTATCTTATATAAGAGATGGAGCAGATAACATAAATATAAACTATCAGAGACTCTTAATACCAATGTCTCCACCATCTTGACAAAGATGAAATCCTATGGCTAAGCTCAGTGGGTTATTAGTTATAGTAAAATTTACTACAGAGACATACATTAAAATACAAGGGAATTTAAACTAATAATAAAAGCATATTATAATATAGATAATAGTAATAATAATAAGTCAGATGTCACATAACTTATATATAGCTTGCAATTACCAATATGTAAACTTAAGAGCATTTATCATAATAATAAAAAAAAAAAAGCTTGTTTAGAGCGTTAGCATGCCCTTAAGTTTAAATATAGATAAATAAATTTAGAAGAGAAGAAACCTCACTTATTCTTATACACTACTTTTCAAATCAAGCAACTTTCCTCATATTAAAATGCATTCGCCAAGTAATATAAGTATTTGCATGCGATATAAAAATCTTATAATGGATTTCTTTTATTGTATCTTCTTGAAATATCTTAAGAAACAAATATTAATCACCAATCCATTTTATTGCTATGACCTGATCTAACATATTTTCTAGAGTAAAAGCTAATGTACTTTTCTTATAGTACAATGAGTTATAATTATTCTAGTGATGCCACATTATTGACTTTTGCAATAATAAAATTAATTTGAATAATCATGAAATAATATATAACAACCTCAATGTTCTTTCTTTACTAATTTTGAGTATTAATCATCATATCATGTTGTTAAATAAATGAATGATATCATAGTAGACTAAAGAAGACATATACTTCTCTTATAAGCTAATGCAGGGGTCCCCAACCTTTTTGCTCTTAAGAGCACATTCTATAATATCGGCCAGGTGGTGGGCACCATTTATTTTTTTCAACCAGATGGCAGGCATCATTTATTTTTTCAATGTAAATTTATAGTTGGATATTGTTAATAATATACATAATGTACAAAAAAATATTTATTTCAAAAATAAATTTTTAACATATAATTAACATTTATATTTTTACGCTGTAAAAGTATAGTATGCCCTGCAATTTGATTACAATATAATACTATAATTTATAAGAAAATTTAAAAACTAAATTTATTTGTATCAGATAAATCATTTTTTATTGTGTTCGGATAGTGGCGGGCACACGTAAAATGGTCTGCGGGTGCCATGGTGCCCACGGGCATAGGGTTGGGGACCCCTGAGCTAATGTATCCTAATATATTATAACAACAACAATTAATTAAAGAAATGTTTAATATAACTAATAATTATACTTAAAAAAAAAAAAAAAATTCCCCAAGGATGACATTTGAGTATCTAAAAAGAAAAAAAATACCTTTTATATCAATCTAATACTCATCAACAATACAATTTAAATCAATTTCTAAAATAATATACTTTTTACTTGTGAAATAATAAATAATATGCAGTCTGAAATGTATAATGAATTCAAAATAAAATTCAATAAATACTTGATTCTTTCAAATGCAACTCCAATCTTTGAAATTATAATACTGAAGCAACTGTTGCATTTTTAAGTTTGGATCTGTGTGTATAAAATTGATTATTTGATTTACCAAGATTTCTGTAACACATTTAAGAATTCAGGACTCAAGAAATTCATATATAGAAAACAACGACAATTCTAATAATAATAAATACATTTATTGACATTTAATATCACATTTACATTTTACAAAATTTATTTACATCTTTTTGCCAAAGAAAGATCATCTGCAAACATGGGCACTGTTTTCTTATAGAGGATGCAATAAAAATAACCGATAACATAATTGCCTAGACTCTTGCAAAAATTCTCAATTACTTATACAAACATTTGGGTGACTTATTTTATGAAACACTCATTTTAAAATAAGACTACTTCACTATTTTGCTAACTTACTTTTAACATATTCTTCAGGCTATGCTATTTTTATAAAATATTTATTTACTTAAAAGTTTTCAAAATATAATAAAACAAAAACATATCTAAGATACACTTTTATGTCCAATAAACTACTATTGCTTATCATATTACAAAACACACTAAGAATTAGAAAAACTTATATCATGACTGACAGATAGCTGAATTTTTTACCAGCAAAGTGTTATGATAATATTAATTATCGTACAAACACAAATAAGAAAATTATTATTTGACATTATTTACTTAACAATAAAAATATGGAAAACACTTCAGAAACCACATACACACATATTAGATTTTGCCCATGTCCACATAATAAAATATTTTAACCAATCCATTGACGGATTACTTCTGGATGGTGATAATGATAATATTGCATATGTGCATCTCTTATTATGCTATCCATACACAAAAAAACATTAAATTACTAACATATTTTCTGGTTTGCTTATAACTGTTGGCAAGGCACAACAGTTCAATATATATAATACTTCACTTAATTAAACACTATGGATAGAAAAGTGTCCCTAAAGTGACTATATACTTCAAAATTCTACCTTATCACTGCCATAACAATTTTAAAACATCCATAACTTCACCTTACATGGTGGAATATAACTAAATATCTTCACGAGGGACAAAAGCTCTGAGCTAAAAACACAACTGGAATGAAACAATGGTACATTCCAACACCTTTTCTAAGGTAAATATATGTGTGGACATGGTCTCAACACATGGAATATATACCATGAGAAAGATTCTCTCTAGGAATCAAGCTATAATGGCTAAGCATGAAAATAATCATAAGATATTGAAATATAATCCTCTCATGAGAAATAAATATTAAACATCAGGGAGAGCATATCCAAACCCTCCAAAGTACAAAATAAGTAAGACACAACATATAATAAAGCCACATGCACTACACCCTTATTAAATTGGGGTTAACATATATCCTAGGCAAAACCATGGCATGATAAAAAAAATTGTCACTGAAAAAACTAAAGAAATAAATCGTATGAAATCAACAAACAAAATAAAAGTCAAATGACTTTAAAATACTTTAAGTAGCATGATAAAAATTTACAATTAATAAGAAACATATTCAATAAACACAGCATATAATTTTATAAACTAAAATCAATATAAATAACAGGCAAATATTGCTAAATATAATACTAATAAATACCTTGTCATTAAAAACCTCATAATGAGATTATTATAACATAATAATTAAGAACTATTATGAGCTTCCGATAAACCATATAATGGCTGTTTATCCACAAGGAAATTAATAAGATATTAGTAAAATACTACTCATGATTGTAAAGATATGTGTATTTTTACCTGGATGTATCTCAGATAACTTATTTTAAACCAATAATAATAATAATAAATAAATAAATATGTATGAGTTTTACCATCTCATATATAGAAATAAATGCATAATTTATCATGTGACTAAAGACAACTACCTTTGCATAACATTAAAATAAATAATTAATAATAGTAAAATTATTTTTTTTTTAATACCCATACTTCTTTATCTGAGTTCCTCCATGGTGAACTATCTGATACAGGAAAAACAATGTCCTTTTGCTGGTGAATTATTTTTAGAAGCAACACATTTGTAACTTATCACATTTTTACAACAATAAAAGCACTTATGACCATCTAGAGACAAATGATACAAAATAATAACATCTAACAGACAATTTCTGCAAAAGATTTGGATCAATTTATTCACTCATAGATTTATTCAAAGAATTAGCTATAGCTTATTAAATTTTTTTTTTTACTTTTAGTAGCAAACATGGTTAGAAATATTTGTCTTCATCTTTAAAGAACATTTTAAATATTCCTTTTAAAATAGCATTCTATTCACTCAAGAGCACTTAATGATAGCAGTTAAGAAATTACTATTTATTTTAAAAGCCAGCAATTTAAATAGTTTATTTTTATATTCCATAATATTGTTATACATTGAAGTCATATCTGTCCATAAAACTTCATATTAATGTATTCACTTATTTTATATTTTAAACATTCTCATGGAAACAATATAATTATCTCAAAATAAAGTTCATCTTATTTTATCAGTAGGCAAGTCAGCATCTTAAAGTCTTTATCAAGATAATATTTAAAAACAAAGTTACCACTTAAATGGTCAGGAGTTACACATTTTAAAATTAACTAATGTCAATTTCCATTGAAGAATTTTTTGCCTTTAATTTTAAATTAAATTTCAAAAGTCTCTCAATGGTTAGTAGATAATATTTTTATAAAGCACAGACGGTATTGAAAATTAAATTGAGACAGTGCAAACTTCTCAAGCGCTTGTGACTATTCCCAGTGCTTAAGATCTGATTGGTTACTAATAGTCACAAGCACTTGAGAAGTTTGCACTCTCTCAATTTAATTTTCAATGGTTAGTTTAAATGTTACTTTACTAAAAATAAGAAATATAAAATAGGAATCATCCAGTACAATGTTCATTATAGCTTTGAAAAATAACGCAAAACGGATTAGTTTTTCACTCCATACATTTTTGTTCAATCATACCTGGATGAAATAAATTAATAAAGAGCAACAATTTTCCTTTGGCATTTTGTTACTTCTTTAAGTTAAAGCATAAAAAAATTCAACACCTTATTTTTTTAGCAATACTTTGTTATTTAAGAAATAATACAAGTTTTAAAATAAACAACACTTTTAAATTTAGAATAAAAAATTGAAATTAAATATTACTGTCTTCTTGTTGAGAATTCTTGGACTGAGAAAGAAAAGTTCAGTCAAAAGAGCGAGCACACCAACACCTCACACACTGAAAAAAATCCCTTACTTTTATACCTTTTTATTTTGATGGGAATTTTAATGAGCCACATCTTTTAAAAATCTGACCACTATTAAAAATATGCAAATGACAATATGGAACTAAATAAAAATTACATAATATTAATCTACTTTTAATTACAACATGATAATTTAAAACTTTCCAGAAGTTGAAAATTAGTTTTAATAATTATTTAATTAATAAAAATAAAATAAAATAAGTAATACATTTATTATTTTAAATTATCACTTTTAATTTATAAAAAGCTCTTATCTTATTTATTTTAAACACTTTCAATGTTAAATTAATCATTCATTTATTTTTAAATAAATCAATAAACCCAAACTAACTTTATTTATAACAATTAACATTTTCAATAAATCACCATGCATGCATATAGAATCATACACACATATAGGAAATTACTTTACAGTCTTTCTAATTTACTCGGTTTAATAGTTAATTTATGCATTTTCTAACAAACTTTAATATTTATTTTAAATACACTAACTTTATTTAAATCTTTTGAACTCTAATACTTAAATAAATTATTAATCAACTTGAAAAATCAATTTAACAATTATATTATGACATAAATAAATCCATTAACTAGCTTACAATTTTTAAGCATCAAAATTAATTTTACTCAGTTTTATATTATATCTAACTTTATTTACTTTTCATTCTCTATTAAACTAAGCACCAATTTTTTTCTTAAAAGCATACTTATTAATTAATTATTAGAGCTACATATTCTAATAACCTTTAGGTCATTACATATGTTATGTTTAGTACTTATAATTATTTGAATATTAATTATGTCAATTAAACTGAAACTTAGATAGCTTAAACCTTAAATATTTTATTTTCATAATAAATTTTAGCATCTTCTCTTCTATTTATTTCCTTTTTTTAAATAGCATGAACACATTGAATAGAACAATGCACAATAACACAGGGTCACTATATATATATATATATATATATATATATATATATATATATATATATATATATATATATATATATATATATATATATATAATTCTTTGGACAAACAGAAGTTATCTGGAATTTATTTGCAATTTCAGAGTTAATTTTTAAACTTTTTGGGAAAAAACAAAAAGTCATTTGAATTTACAAATGATTTGTATTTAATATTTTTTGTAATAGACTTAATTGATAAAAAAATAAAAACAGTACATAAAATTAAATTGTTTTTTAAATTAAACCTTATTACCCAATGAGATATATGGTAGCTCTTATTGAATTTATTTAGTCCTTTATATATTATTCTTTTCCAGATAAACTTCATAAATTTATAAATTATTTCTTTCATTTTTATAATAATGATTAATAATTCAAAAAATATATTATTTATTAATTTAATCTCATTCTACATATTTCTCTAACAGATTAACATGCTTATTTTTACATTATCAACTTTCTTTTGCAGTTATTGTAATTATATATAGTATTATATATTTTTCCAATCTTTTAATGCAATTTAATTAAAAACAATTGCAATTTAAAATCAAATAAGAAATTTTAATTAACTTATTTATATTTATACATACAATACTCATATATAAAATTGTATACAATGCTAACCATAACATTAATTTCTATTTTTAATATTGTAAAAATGTCATTTAATAACAAAGTTTAACACCAAGCACACTAATTTTTATAATGTATATGGATTAAAAACAGATAATTAAAAACAATGTTTACCTTTAACTATAATAGACTACAAACACAGTGGACTAGAAAGTTTTACAATGCAAAATTAATAGATAAAGAATTTATTTCTATGTATTTGTATAAGAAGTAGGATGAATTTTTATGTAATATATTGTTACATAATTATAAAAGATGGGAAGAGAGAATAGTTAAGTTAGTAAAGAAAAAGAGAATAGAATTAAGAAAAATGAATATGTTTAAAATAATTTAAAGATATATAAGATTAAAAATATACACAATATGAAAAGATGTAAAATAACACAAAGAGAAATTATTATAACTTGATGCAAAGATAATAAAGAGTTATGGTGATCAAATAAATAAATAAAAAATGAGATGAGAAATTTGCATTGTAGTTGTGATTTATACATCAATAGGAAGAAGAATGCTAAACATTTATTTCTGAAGTGTGAGATATTAAGAGTATTAAAATAAATTGTGTGGAGAGTGAAAGAACCCCTAAAAGTGAAAAAAAAAAGCAAACAAATATGAGGGAAAAGGGGGGGGGGTACATTACAAACAACAATTTTTACTAAAATGGGATTAAAAAGGTAAAAAAAAAAATATCAGTACTAGAAGAATGATTTGATGATTGAAGATTGAAAATTATTTACTAAAGAATCTCATGTTTTCAGAAAAAAAGGAATATT
The DNA here is from genome assembly GCA_028023455.1 of Epiperipatus broadwayi. Classification (NCBI taxonomy): domain Eukaryota; kingdom Metazoa; phylum Onychophora; class Udeonychophora; order Euonychophora; family Peripatidae; genus Epiperipatus; species Epiperipatus broadwayi. The sequence goes on along the minus strand of JAQFVV010012602.1, from coordinate 46,060 downwards.
TACCTTAACTGATTGGACCTTTACATAAGAAACATCTGGCTTTGTGTAAACAGAAGCCATTATACATCATGTTACATTCAAACATGAGATTTTTAGAATAAATTTGTGTCAAAAAATGGCAAGCAATGAGAGATATTACTTGGTGATGCACAATTAGAACTCTCTTATGTGTAGTTCTCAACAATCTTGTGATAGAGTTTAATATACTACATATATAAATATAATACATGATTATAAATAAAAAATATTGTAATTTTACAATGAAATTTTTATATGTAAATCACTTTAATTTTTATTTAATTTTGTTAATTAAAACTAAAATAAATGTTTATAATGTGATATTGATCTTTGTCTAATTATTTTAACAGCAGAATATAAAAAATAATAATAGTAGAAATGAAATAATTAATTTTATATATTTCTATTATCACCCAGTAATTTAATGACGCACTAAATTGGCACTTGTTTAGAAATTGGAATCCATTCAACATTTCAAAGAAATTTAAGAAGTTTTGCGATGAAATACAAGTGAGACATTAATGTAGAAAATTATATAATTAAACAGATGTATGTTGCTAACAATTATTGAGATATTATCAAGTTTAATTAAACTGTTAGTTTATTTATTTAATTTTATAAAGTATTAAATGACATATATATATATATTGAATAAATTTGTTATATATAGATAATAACTCTACATGGTTAGGCATAGTTGGTAAAGTGTTCGCTTGGGGGGGGTGTGAGACCCCAGGATTAATTGTGGTACTCGCAGATCTGGCTCTCAACCTTCTTATGAACTCCCAAGCAATAAAGCCATACTACATTTTTTTTATATATAAATAATTGAATGTTCATAAGAAATTTTAGGTGTATTTTTTGGTAATCCTTGATTCTGTGTAAAATACAAACAATAATGGCTACTGTAGATACGATTCTATATTCAATACAGACTTTTCCCTCTAAGACTACATTGTTTTCAGCTTATTCAATTTACTATTTTTTATATTGCTATACTGATTCACATTTATTTTTATGTTTTCATCATTCCAAGATATTCTTATTCCCTTAGCTCACTCTTATTATTCTTCTTTTAAGAATGGCTTTGAATTATCGCTAAAATTAGCTAAATCTGTGTTGTGGACATTTCTTAAACTTATCCTCAATATTGGATTTGTCCAAACTATAGTTATCTAGATAAGATTGAATTAACAATGCAGTTGACAAATGAAATAATAGTATAAAGATATAAGCCAATAGCAAAAATAGGCCAGTCATGTAATTAGATTAAAAAATCCAATTGTTCAAAGTCAGGTGGGGAATCTGGCTATAAAATGTAGGTCCATTTCTGAGACATAGTCAAGAAGGCAAAGATTATTGTGTGATGTTTAGAACAGTAATTCACAATGTGGAATTTTTCAGTAATGCATGTTGGTCCATTATTTTCTAAAAACATGTTCAAGCATGCTCAAGCACAGAGCAGGAAGCTGCTAGTGACAATACTAGTGTATCATGAGGAAAACCAATGTGGCTTGAAGTGTAAATTTCATTTGTAGAAATCACAATATTCTTTCAAACCTTATTATCAACAACCATGCATTTATAATTTCATCTCTTATAATAAGTACCATTCTTTTAATTATTGTAAAGAGCAATAAATATTTTAACTTTATTTAAATCTAGTTTATTTATTTTATTAGAAGTATATACTCTTATTCTTCTCCTTTACTTTCTTTGCATTTTTTTTATATATTCATATATGTTTCTTATAATAACTTCTCTCATATACACTTTAATACAAAAAATTTTAAAATAAAACTTCTTTATTTTCCTGACAGTTTTGACCACCCAACAGTCTTCATCAGAGCTTTCTCAAACTTTCTCTGCCCTGAGAAAGCTCTGATGAAAGCTGTTGGACAATCAAAACTGTCAGGAAAATAAAGAAATTTTATTAAAAAAAAATTTTGTATTAAAGTGTATATGAGAGAAGTTATTATAAGAAATATTTATTTTATCAGAGGGGCATACTATTTTTTGACAGTAGACCATATATAATCACAGAAATCTAAACCCAGAAAAAGTAAATACATGCTTGAGAACAAATTATTTAATAAAGAAACTATAAATACAATAATTATTTTCATAAACTAGAAGAACTGTTACTAGCTCCAATGAAGTTCAGGGATGATTTCAAATTGTCATCTAAAAAAAAGAGAAAAAATGTATTACTTTAATCCAATTATAAATTAAAAAAGTTATTATTAGCATATTGTCTTGTTCACATATTTTTATTATTATATTAAAACAGCAAATTAAAAGAAATATATAGCAGTTATTATATAATTTTTATATCTATAAATGTATCTGGCTGATGCCATTTTGAATTCTACCAGTTTTTAAAGTACTGGCTCTTACTTTTAAAAGTTATTGAATTATATTGGGTACCAATCACATTATTCTATACCTAATAATAGTTATTTGATAAGAATCAACAGTTAAAATTTAGAAAAGATAATTTTTTTAAAATATGTAACAAAGAGAAAAAAAAAAGATTCCTGGCACTGTGCCAGATTTAATTGTTCTTCCTGGTGAGAATTTTAATTTTAGTATGAAAATATTATTCTATACCAGAATATTATAAATTGAATTTGATTTGATAGAAATTTACATTTACAAATGAAATAAATTTAAAAAAAATCATATTTGAAGTTTGCAAATATTGAAAAAATAAGATTGCAATAAAAACAAAAAAGTGTTTCATCATTTAACAATTGATAGAAATAAATTGATTTCATAAAATTATTGACTCTTTTTTTAATTAACATTTGTATTTAATATGAATGAGTAAATGTCAATATTTGATTAATCTATCAAATTATGTTTTAAAATATCAACTTTCAAAATAATTCTTATAATATTGCAATATATTATAACAAATAGTCAGTGATGATAAGCTAGTGATCAGTTTGAAAAGATGGGTTAAGTGGAATTCCATAATGTGCTTTATTAATATTATGTAAATACTTATTACTTTCTATTTTTAAAAATGAAACATATGTATAAAATCAGTGTGTAATCATGTATGCTTTTGATTTTTAATAATTATTATACAATTACTGTCAAAAATAATTATATCTTAATATACTTCACAAAAAAATCAAAGTTTTAGTCATTCAAAATTTTTCTCAAAATGATCTTGCAAAACATACAAAATCTGACATCAGTGATCAAATATATTAAGGTTTGTCAAAATATGCTTGAAATCACCCATTTGTGATTATCCTGACATCTGTAGATTTTTTTGAGTATTAAAATATCATAATAAAATATGTGTAAACTTCATGATTTAAAAATAAATTAGCAATATCTAAATAGATGGTTATGCAATCAAGTTGTCTCCAAACTTTTTCTCAATTTCTCCATTTAAAGTTCCTCAGTTTGATGAAACATCAGTAAAAACAAAGTCTCCATTTTAAAACTGGTTGGAAAATTTTAAAAGTATTGTTTTTTTCCTATTTATACTATACAAATATATGTATTTTAAAATATTTCCCTAAAAATAAATATTGTTCTAATATTGTAGTACAAGGCAAACAGCTACTACCAATAAATTCCTTTTAAAAAGTAATTGTTGTCATAAACTTACTTTTGATTATTAACATAAGTTTCTATATAATAAATTCATAAGTATATTTTGATGAGTTAAGTAAATATAATTAAAATACTTGTGATTAGTTTTCAGAAACATAATAAAACTGTTTGAAGTGAAGTTGCTTTTCTTCCTTCCACTTATTAACAAAATAATGCTCTTAGAGACTTAAAATAATACAATAATAATTATCTGGTTGTTCTTATATTTTGTACCATTCATTCAATTATAAATGGCAAATTTCACTTAAGAAGTTAGAATGAGACAGACATTGCTCTCTTACATAAAGGAAATGCAATCAAACTTACTTGTTATTACATTTTTTGATAATTTTCTATATATAAACAAGAGAATTATCAAATTTTTTTATTGGAGAACAGAGTCATATTGCAAAGTAATTATTACTGTAAAGACAAATTAAATGTACTTAATTTAAAAAAAAACAACAGAATGACATAATTAGTTTGTAGAGAAGGTAAATGTGTATATATATGTGTGTGTGTGTGTTTGTGTTTGTTCTGGGTGATACTTGGGTTATTTTAGGCAATTGTGCTTTATTAATAATTTAATTTATTGTTAATGTATTATGCTTAAATGTAAACTTATAATGTATTACATTTTTCTGTTGATATAGGTAAAAATTTATTGTATTTAATATATATATATTTTAAAAAAATAAATTTATCCTAATTTTTCTTTTGAGTATTAAAATATTTTTTCAAATTTAGTATTTTCTTTGCTGTTCTGAGCCTGTTATAAAACAAAACCACTGCCAAAAAAATCTTCCCCTTTCCCTAGCAACAGACAAAATTGACAAGAAAAAAACATTCTTTTAATTGGTCTTAATGCCATTTGAAAATTGAGAAAACATATAATAATATAAAAATATCACGTGATCACAATCTCTTATACTACTCTTATACTACTGTATGGAGAGTTTTGCCTTGAATATAAAAATATATGATATGATATATTAATTTAAATAATTGATTGTGTGAGAATGTTAATATAAGAAAATAATAAAAATTCCAATCAAAAAAAGAGAAATATATATGGAATAAAGAATGAAAGTCAATTTATTCATAATATATTGTCAATACTGAAACAGTTTTAAATTAAACATGGGCATTATTATAAATATAATTTTAAATTTCTTTTACATATAATGACATCCATTGAAGTTGCTATGTTTTTACAATTGTTTAAAAATCATTTTTTTAAATACAAGAAATTCTATCAATTGACCAAAATTGTAACTAAATTTTGAACAACTGAATTTATAAGTTACTAAAATAAAAAAAAAAATGAGGTGACAAATAAAGGACTTGAAGGGGGGCTGTGTCACTATAAAGCCTTTCATAAACTATAAAAGAGTCACAATTTATTACTCATGTATTATTTAGTTCTCAGCTCAGGACTTTTGAACAGCTAATATGATTAATTTAGATACTCTTTTTTATGCTTTTTAGTTTAACAATTTGGACTTTATTCTTCATTCAATTTTTATATTATTTAAAACATTCGTTTTAAATATAAGTTTGTAAATGAAAAATAATCTTAATAATAGTACACCTGGGTCTCGTTTTATGTGGATTATTTTAATGTGATTTTGAAGTTATGCAATTCATGTTTCTTCTTAATATCTTTCATATTTCACTATATTTATTAGATATCAAGAAATTTAAATTATTAATAACTTATTTTGACTTGAAATACTTTTTTTTTTTCAAATATATAACGTTATATTAGCAGGTAATGTGAATATGGCCTGAAGCTGTATTTAGAATTTTAGCTTCTTTGTAAATAACCTATTTATACTAATGAGTAAATAATAATAATAGATTTATACTTACATATAGAAATATCGCAATAAATATTCAAAAAAATTAAACTTTTAAAACGTATTTTGCTATATATAACAGAAATAAATAATCTTTTAGATTTTTAAAATAAAAAATGAAGATTTTATAAACTGAAAATAATCTTTCTAATGATAATGTATAATCTTTTTATTTTGATCGTGATTTCATTTTTTTAATATAAAAACAGAAAACCATTAACACAGCACAAGACTGAAAATGGTGCTAGCTGTACATCACATTACGAATAAAAATAAAGTGGCTAACAGGTTTCTCTGGGCATAATTGCTGAGAGATTCTTGACTTTGTTTAAGGAGAAGCCACAATACATCACATCACTTCACATCGAATCTGATTTCTTACCAGTTTACAAACGAACGCTAGCAGTAATGATTAAAATATGTATGAAAAATGTAAAATTAAATACTATAGTAATAAAAAAAGTAAAAAAAGTTTGTCTTGTATTAATTTTTTTTAAAATTTGAAATTTTTTATTAGTCATACTTTATTTGCTTATTTTTTTAATGCGAATTTTAAAGTAATTTTTCCTTGTTGCTTTGCTTTTATGTGAATTCTGAAAATTACAGAACCTACCCCCCATTTTTCAAGGTAAGTTAAGACTATTTTTGTGCAATTTTTTTTAAAGCGGGTTTTCTGTGGAACATATCTACCGCATAAAATGAAACCCAGGTGTATATTAAATAAAAAAACAGTAATGAACAAGAATAAAAATCAAATGAAAGGATTAATTTTTAGCATTATGGATAAATAAACATATTTTTAGCAAAGTAAAATTATTCTCAAAAAGTTTCTAGCAGTAAAATAAATTTTAATGAAAAATACCTTCAAGCCATGAAGTCAATTTTTAGAATATTGAAATTCCATTTACAATTGTAAGTTTAAAAAAAAACAATAAAAACTAATATTAAATTGGGTGTCTCTTGTAAGTGTAGGCCTAAGATAGACTCTTAACATTTGCTGCAACTGATTACTTTTCTGACAAATAAATCAATATTTTCAAATAAAAGCTGAACAAATGATTACCTTATTTATTCAGAAATATGTTTTTCAATTTCACAAAAGCTGTGGAATTTCTTGTCATTTGTAGATTTTCAATCAAATATATTTCTGACAAAAAAAAAAGCATATAAATAAAAACTGACACCACTTTCTTACTGGTATATAAATATTTAATATAATTTTATAACAAAAAGTATGTCAATGATGTTTGTAGTGGCATTTTGCAAATATTCAAAAGTGGAAATCACTCTATGAAAAGAGAAAGTTTGTCACATGCACTGAATACTATCTGCTCCTTTCGTAAAGATGCAGCCTTTGTACTTTCTGAATTGATGTGATGTGATGTGATGTACTGTAGCTTCTCCTTAAATGGAGTCAAGAATCTCTCAACAATTATGCCCAGAGAAACCAGTTAGCCACTTGATTTTCCATTTGCCAGTCTAAATTTTCCCATATTCTGTTCCATCCCATTTCCACAACATAATCTTTGTCAACTCCACAGCCTTTATATCTAAATCCCCCTTATCTTTTTTCAAACCCAGCATAAAAAACAATAATCTACTTTCTGTATAATCACCTTTTTCATATTTATTTTTCCATAACTTGATTATATGTGCCCTTTCTGTTTTCAAGCATTTGATGTGATGATGTGATGTGATGTATTGTGGCTTCTCCTTAAACAAAGTCAAGAATATCACAGCAATTATGCCCAGATAAACCTGTTAACCACATTATTTTTCATTCCCCACTCTAAATTTTCCCATATCCTGCTCCATCCCATTTCCACAACATGATCTTTGTCAACTCTATAACCTTTATATCTAAATCCCCTTTATCTTTTCCCAAACACAGCATAAAAAACAACAATTCACTTTTTGTATAATCACTTTTTTCATATTTATTCTTCCATAACTTCATTATATGTACCCTTTCTGTTTTCAAGCATTTACATTCAATTAACAAATGCCTAATATTTTCTATTTCTTTCTTACATAATTTACAAAATAAATCACCCATTTTTTGCCATTTACATGTATATTCTCTTGTAGCATTGATGTGATGATGTGATGTGATGTGATGTATTGTGGCTTCTCCTTAAACGAAGTCAAGAATATCTCAGGAATTATGCCCAGATAAACCTGTTGGCCACTTTATTTTCCATTCCCCACTCTAAATTTTCCCATATTCTGCTCCATCCCATTTCCACAACATAATCTTTGTCAACTCTATAACTTTTATATCTAAATCCCCTTTATCTTTTCCCAAACTCAGCATAAAAACCAATAATTCACTTTCTGTATAATCACTTTTCATATTTATTCTTCCATAACTTCATTATATTATTTACTTTGCATTAGAAGATGCTGCCATCTATATATTTTAGTCAGAACTAATATCAATCGTAACACATTTTAGTTAAGATTTTCCATCAAATGTATAGAAAACTGTTAAATAATGCTACATAATAGCTGAAAGTGACTCATGAGAGTATGATAGCAGGGCTTATTTACACATTTACTGTGTTCTATAGCTAATTCATGCTAAACATTGGAATAATTAAGAAATCAACAAAAGTATGATAGATTATTTTCAAATTATTTAGATCACTATTAAAAGTCTTGTACAGTTTTATTGTCTTGAATTTTATATTGTAAAAAATAAAAGTAAGATAATCTATTTAATGATGAATTTGTATATTCAGAGAAAGTATTCATACATTAGCAAAATTTGATAAGGAACCTATGTAGCACCCTATTAAAGTTATGAAACTTTGAGTAAAATGTTGATTTCTTATGTACTTGTCATGACTTCAGTAATGGCTTTTTATGATATTTATGATCCACAAACCCTGAATATCTGAAATAATTACCTATCTCCAAACATATTAAAATTTAAATTGAAAAAAAAAAGAGAATAAAATCAAAGATATATTTATTAACTATAACACTTATGCATATTTAATTTTTAATATAGAGCCTTTATTGAAAGCATTTGTTTCAGTTATACCATGATATTGTGTTTGTTGACTGGTACAAAAGCAAAGAAACACCCTCTTGTTAAGTTGGCTAAGATTATTAGTCTACATAAAGTATATAGCAATACAGCTACTGTATAAAACAGAGAAACAACACTATTGCCAAGCACTTTCAATTTCAACTCATTTGAGTCCTTATAGTTTTCGATTAGTTGTTCCTGGCCAATATAATAAAGTTGTTTGAGTTTATTGCTTAGTAGAGTATAATGATTTTTATACAGCATTAATAAGGACTCAAATGAGTTGAAAGCACTTGGCAACAGTGTTTTATATTATTTTAATGTTTATTTGTTTTATATAATGGTTGTATTGTTAGATTGTGATTTATATTTTATAATAACAGAAGTAATGAATTTATTATAAAGTATGTAGCATGAATCTCTTAAACAAGCTCAAATTCTTAATGGTAATTGGTACTTTGATCTGTAGGTTGACTGCTTACAAATTGAAAAATTAAATTATTGTATTGTTTGGTCATATAGACTGGCATCTGTATTTAAGATTAAGATAAATTTTCCAGCTTTGTTTTATTATTGATCAGCTTCTTTTATTGTTGTATGAACATTTTGTTAGGTGGTAAATTTTTGTAATAGTGTTTCAGATGCTTTTAATTGTTTCTAATTAACACTAACAACAATAAATAACAATTAACAATATTTAATAACAATAATCTGTAATTAACACCTGCTTAGAAATTTTACAGAGCAGGGCTGACTGATTTTTCATCATGAGACATTTTAGTCATGAAAGTGATAAAAGACAGAACATCATTAATAAGAAAGATTACATAATCAATTATTTTGGGACAATATCCCTTTTTGTTTCAGTCAAATCTACTTTCCTATTAGATAGAGGACTTAACAGTTTGATTAATTATTTATTGGTGGAAAGTTACCATATATTACCATTTTCTTGAGCAATTTTTATATACTTTATAAAATTTAATGAATTGTCACTTTTAGTGATAATTATTATTTTTAATGGCAACAAATTCTTACTTAAAAATATTGATATAATGTGATATGGCTACTCATTTATTGAAGTCAAGATTTTCTCAGCCAATATGCCCAAGAAAAACCTGTTAGCCACCCTATCTTCCCTTTCTATTTCCCATCCTAGGTTTTTTCCATATTCTTCTCTGAGCTGCTCTATCCCATTTCCACAACATCATTGATATCTGCTCCATGGTCTCTGTATCTATATTCCTCTTATCTTTTTCCAACCACACCATGAAAATCAAGAACCACATTTCTGTATAATCATTATTTATTTTCTTACAATTTGTGCCATTTCTGCTTGTAAGCACTTACATTCCATTAGCAAATGATTAATATTTTCCATGCCTCCCTTTCATAACCTGCAGACTAAATCTCCCTAATTTTTCCATTTGTATGCATTTTCTCTTGTTGCTAATGATTCTGTAGAACTTTAAACAATAACTCACATCCAATATTCTGTTTACTCCTATATATATTTAAGCTCTTTTTACTCTCCATAGTAGTTATCCATCTCCCCAGATTCCTATTTTTTTATTAATGCATCTATTCTTCTATCCCAGTCTTTGCCACTATAACACTCAACAATCCTCCTAACACTATCATCCTGCTCTTTATACAAGTATACGGGCACACAGTCTTTATGTGATAGGATGTAATGTCATGCATTGTGACTTCTTCTTATATAACAAAATATAAACAGTTCTGCACTCTAGTGGCATCTAATGTAAACTTGAGTAATCAGTAATTAACAGATGCATTTAAAAAAATTCCTATTCTTACTTAAGTCTTTATTCTCATACCAATTTCTGGGAATTTAAATACTAAAGATAGGAATTTTGTTTTATATGCATCTCATAATCAATAATTACTCAAAATTATTTTTGTTTGTACTAATTTAACATTAATAAAATTTTCTTTTTGATTTCTGTTCTTGCATTTATAATTTATGAATATCGTTGCAGTCCAAATAGACTCAAAATATTTGAAATATTGAAATAGTTGCTGTTTCAAATAAGTGTAACCAATAATGTTTATACAAATAAACTTTGATTTAACAATTAAAATAACAATGTATTATATATTGTGGAATTAAACTTTTACTTACATTTTATTCTTTACTCACTGAATAACAAAAACCCTTTGGTTGGAAATGATGCCGATATTCCTTCAGTTTTTCTTCCCTCTTCTGTGGCCACCTGTAGCACTATTTTTTTAGGATTTGGCAGCAGAGCAGAAATCTGAAGAGGGCAGTATTCTATAGATAAAAATTTCTTCAAACAAGCTGAAGATCTGCCCAAAGAACTTATTGGTAGATTCTTTAAGAGATCAGCTGCAAGGTGACTTGTAGACTTTCCATTGTTGTTAGTAATGAGAAAAAAAGTATGTTTTCTGAGATTTATTTAAATATTTATAATTTTTTAAATAAAATATTTGAATGATAATTAAAAAATAAATAATTTATGATTCCATGTATTGTTTTTTTATTGATGTTTTATTTTTAAAAATACAAAAAAATTGGAGTAAACACCATAGTGTAGAACATTTGTGATATTTTAATAATTGTAAATACAACTTTAAACTTTTGAACAGAATTTCATATCTTTATAATAATTTATCAATAATTCATTCTAAATTTAGATATTAAATTCAACCAGCAAATATTTCATTACTTTAACTGTATTTTTATATTGGATTATTTCCATCATCTAATATGCATATTGAATGTCTTTAGAAAAATTTAATTTTATTTAAATATTCCAAATACATTAGTAATAGCATATCTGACAGGTTAGTATATGCACAACATTTCAAGACATATTATTCTCCCCTCTTCTTCAGGAGTTGCTGGTCTGACTAATGACAGTACTAGCATGGGATTCAAATCTGAACTCTTAGATTCTTGAGTATTGAATTTTAAGGTAATGCTCTAACCAACTGAGTTATCTTGCCAACGGCAAATGGAGAAATCAGGAGGAACCTCATATATAAGTCTATGAAATTTCTACAGACTGTTGCCTTTGGAAGGATAACTCAGTTGGTTAGAGCATTACCTTAAAATTCAATACTCAAGAATCTAAGAGTCCAGGTTTTAATCCCATGTTAGTACTGTCACTGGTCAGGCTAGCAACACCTGAAGAAGAAGGGAGAATAATACCTCTCAAAACATTCTGCATATACTAACCTGTTTGATGTGCTATTATTAACTGATGAATGTATTTGGAATATTTAAATAAAGTTAATAAAGACATTCAATATAAAAATACAACTAACACCATCATCACAAACCTTCAGAAATTTCATTACTTTACTTTTTTCAATAGTGGTATGATAATATTATGTATTTCACTTTATAGTTATTTTAATATATATTTCAAAGTTTAAATATGATTTTTTAGCATATTTTTTTTTTGTAAACTTCTATTATTAACAAATCAAGCTCAATTTATTAAATTCTAATACAAAATAATATTTTATATTGTAAAATCAAATGTGAACATTTGCAAAAATCACTACCAGGAATAACAAAGGATATGTTAATTTATTTATTTTTTTAAAAAAAATCTGTCAAAAATCCAAGATTATGTATTATTTAAATAACTGCTTTCAATTTATATTCACTCACTGTATTCATCTATAGTTCTTTTTTGAAAAAAAAAAATCAATATAAAAATATTTAATGGCATTAGTGAGGAGGGATAATTACTTTCTACATAATTACAATTAAACTATAGTAATTTGTTGTCTATTCATACTAAACATTGATAAGGATATGTGTAAGAGATGGTATCTGAGCCATCTGACGAGTGCTGGTTCAGACTGAAATGTGCATCTTGGGGATCATACATCTTTTCTCACATCTTCAGTCATATGTTTTTTTTCTCATGCATCATAGCATAAGCCGGGAAGCGAACCCGCTAACCTGGGACAACTGCTTATAAAGCAGCTGTCGCTGACCTCTTGACCACCAATGCTTGACGAGTCATATGTTCATGATACATTTCTCCACAAAGTGTTAAAAGTGGATAGAAATCAGTCTATACCTTCTATGAGAGTGATGTAGTGAAAATTACACTACAGAAATATTTTTCAGTCATAATCTGTCCCTAATGATGATCTTAAGAAATTGTTTGGTGGCTAATTCTATTGCCTATTTATTCAACCCAAACATAATATACATACTTAAAATTTTATTATATATATTTAGATTAAATATCATTTTTTTTAAAAACTACTTTGATTTTAACTGAAGACATAACAGTGAAATCATGATTGTGTAATTTTACTTTAATGATTAAAGATGTCTTTATTTTTCAGCAAAGGAAGTGCCAGATGTATAGACTAAAGAAAAGTAATTGTAGCTAATTCTTGTAATTATATCATGATTAATGGTTCTAGGTAAACCTAGAATAGATGCTGATTGTTCTTCCATAACCGTCAAAAGAAATTGCAACTGTTAGAGTAATAACCAATGATGGAAATTACGTATCCAATTTTATTTAGCATTTTTTAAAAATATATAGATGCTAATTAAAAATATAAATAGTAATTAAATATTTTAATTTTTTATTTTCAAATAAAAGATTTTATTATACTAATATAACATGTTAACAGGGAAAGGGAGTGTTTACTCGTACATCAAGAGCTAGTGGTCAGCACATTTACTGTTATATAATCATGATCTGGATTTGAATGTGGTCAAGTAAAACTTGAATTTTGTTTTTCAGGTATCTATCTATTTTTAGGTAGAATGTAAAACAAGCTAAAAAATCTAAAACTTTCATCAATCCAACTATTGATTAGGTAGATGGATAATATTTTATTATTATTATTTTTTTGAGGACTGTTGAAAAAAGTTTTTCCTTTAGATTTTCATTATATATAATTAATGCATTGTTACCTCATTGAAATGCAGTTTCATAGGCATTTAGTTTTAATCTGTAAACATTTAAAAATTACTTACAAACTTGGGATTTATATGATATTTATATCAAGTAACAAATTCAATATTTGTTTACTAAAGTTATATGCCATTATTCAAGGTTTAATGTTTATATCTGTGCTAGAGATAATCTTTAGTTTCGAAAATGATTAGTAATAATCATTAGTGTATTTATCTGAAATGGATGGCGTCAAAGTTGTGAGTGGAGAGAGTTTGACAATGATAAATGAAAATGTAACAATGTATTCTAGATAAATACTTTGCATATAATAGAGATATATATGAGAGACAGTGACCTGGGCCAACTGATGATTGCTGGTTCAGCACGAAATGCATCTCGGAGGTCATTTGTATATCTTTATTTATATGAATTTGAAAAGAATGGGGAAGTGTGGAGGTGTTTATTATATCCATAAAGAATATTAGCTGACCTTTTTTTTATATGTCAAAACGTTGATCGGGAAGCGAACCCGGGCCAGCTACTTGAAATGTAGCTTAGCTAACCACTAAGCCACCAACGCTTGACGACTATTTGCAAAAAAAAAAATTTCATCTCCACCTCTTTTATACTATAAATATTGAGAAAGTCTCCTTTAAAAAAAAATTTTTGTTTTATTTCTCATTCTACCATTTTGATTCTCTATTAACCATTGTCCAATGTTCTCTCAAAAATATTGCTTTACAAGCAGAATTTTGATTTAGCATTTCAGTTTGTAGATGTTGATTATTTTTTGTTTACATAATTTTTCTCTTGCTCTTTCAGCTATGATTAATTCTAATGAAAATGGCTTAATTTTCTATATTAAATTCTTTCATCTGGTATCAATAAATATTTTACCTAGGATTAACCATTATTTTCATCTTTCTGGTTTTAAAGCAGTGCCATAATATATTAAAGATATTTTTATTTGACTACATTAATCTGTACTAGTTTTTTGTTACATGTTAAATCGATGTTACTTTTAAAGCATAAAGTCTTAAATCCTTTTATAATGACTGCTATTTCATTTCATTTAACATTGATCTATGTAAATATTAACCACTGTTCTTTCCCTGTTTTAATTTTATTTTCACTTTCCAAATATTCAATTTTACCAGGTAAGATATATTTTGCATAAATTATCTTTCAATTATTTTTACAAACTCAATTATTTGCTGCTGAAAGAATGTTTCTGGAAAAAGATGATGTGTGGGCTGAATTCTTTTGCAAAAGAGCAGTTTAGCTTTCTTCATTTCAAAATGTGTTTATAAGGTTTTTTTCAGCCCAGTAGTAGAAGGCTGCACTCAATAACTTTTCTGCATCAAAGTTCAAACAGTCCTTTCTGGTGTTTCAGTAACACATGACCTCCAGAGTAACTCACCATTTTATTTTTTATAAAGTTAAATATTTTCTCATTTTGTATAATGGTTAATAAATTTGAATGAATGCTACAAATATAATCCAATATCCTCACTTATCCTCGTGGCTTTAAGATCAATCTGGTAGCATTTTTTCGTGGCTCAGAATGCCTTTGACTGCTAGAAATTGTTGATCACAGCTAGGAAAGGTGAGATTAATGAAGTTTAATACTCAAACCTAATCAATAGATAAAGAGACTTCATTCTGCAAGATACAATGACCATCTAACATATTATCAATTCTTTCAACTTGTCAACAGGTTGAGGTATATGATGATATTCTAGAAAACTTTTGATGAGGTTTCACACAGATTTTGTTCTGTGATTAAGTTCACTGATATCATTATAAGAAATAAAAGCATATATTAATCTAATCAGTTGATTGTAATAATAATTCTTTACTGATCTATACTTCCACCTTTTGCTTTATTTCATTTAAACTCTTTTGCATTTAAATACTTTTTTTTTCATTTTCGCAATCCTTAAAATTGTGTTGAAGTGTTTTTACAAATTATTTTTTTTTATTGCATTGGAAAGATTTTTATTACTTGGTCAAACGATTTATTTGTTCTCCGTTTTGTTTATTATTTTTATTTTTCATCAATGAATCAACTACTTTTTGGAAGAAACAGCCAATTAATTATTACTTTCTAGCATTCTATCAAGCCCTATAATTACTAGCATTTGATGTTTTTAAAGAAGCATTTAAAATTTTATGTTCTGTCTTATTCATTTTCTGAGGACAAAATTTGTTTAGCACTCGTTCTTTACTGACTATCTATAAGTGTATTTTTTTAAAAGTTTTTGCTTATTTTTTAGCTTTAGCATAATATTGTGATTGCTAAGTATGGTGTTTTGATTCTTACTGATTATGAGTTGAAGAGATATTTCTCCTTTATTCGAATTTTATTTAATATATTGACAACACACAATGTATATATATTTGCTTTTGCTTTTTTATTTTTATTCTTTACCTCGATTATATATATTTTTTTTGCTTTCAAGCTGAACTGTTACAAGATACTTCTTATTTATATATCTTTTTTATTTTATTTTATAATTCAACATAATTTATAAAATTGTGAAAGTAATGGTATTTTGATTTTGTAATATATTTACCTCTCTGCGCCATCTATGTTTGAATATTGTAAATAAAAAATTAGTTTTGTAAATATACAATGCGTTTTCAACTATTATTTTATGATGATATTGCTTTAATACTGATTTTTGGATTATTAATTTGCATTAAGATGGCGATAAACACTAGTGAAAAATTACCACCAATGATCAAATGAATTGGTTGTAGTCTCTATTGCTTGTTTTATATATATTTACATTATTTTTTATGATAAATTACAGACAAAAGTCTATATTTATCATTTCATTAATTAAAATTTCTTAGATTAGTAATAAAAATGAGTAAAATAAAGATTTGCTCTATAAAACGCATTGTATATTTACAAAACTAATTTTTTATTTACAATATTCAAACATAGATGGCGCAGAGAGGTAAATATATTTTAAAATTCGATGTTTAATTTTTTATCTTTGAGAGCTCAATAAAATGTTTTTTAAAAAGCATTTACTCATTTATAACTTATAAATTAAGTTTACTATAATTATCATTAATAGCCACTCATGAAGAACACAGATATTATAAATCTAGGAAAACAAAGAGCAAAAGATCGACAGATAAAGAATAAAAGAATTAGAAAAGAAATAAATAAATTGCTGCACATGTGTTTAAAGTACTTCATAAATACACATACCAGTCAAGCGTTGGTGACCTAATGGTTAGCATAGCTACCTTCCAAGCAGCTGGCCCGGGTTCACGTCCCGGTCAACGCATTTGACATATGAAAAAAAAATACACATACCAATTAATGTAGAATGTAAGTGATGGTGTGAAATGTTAGTAAATGACTGGAAGTTGTGCTAACCTAAGAAATATCTTAATTATGTATCTTAGCTAATAAAAAAAGTTAAGTTCTGCAAATAGCTCTAGTTATCAGCAATTATTTTTGGCTTATTCATAGTACGTTTACTTATTATCTTCTTAATTGTTGGGTCTGCTTTTATAACATAAAAAAATAAAATCTTAAAAATAATTTATTATATTATTTAGAAATTAAGCAGATATATATATTAATTTTTTTTTCAAGAATAATTTTATTCCAACTTTATGAAGATTTCTATGTTCTGAGAAAGATTGAGCTAAAATTCAGCAAGATAGAAAGTTATGTATTGTGTTCTGATTAGTCTATAAATCAGGGTATTGACTTTGTATATACTTTGTGGCATATCAAATATGTTGGATCAATTTGCATAAAGGGTCATCTTTATCTTAGAAAAATTATGGTTAGTAGAATATTAAGATTTGATTTGAATAAAATATTTAGATGCTAATGACCTGAATTTGAACCTGAATTTGAAGTTACATACTAACATCTATCTCCTTTGCTGATTCAGCAATTGTGTCACAAAAGCTACTGTTGGAAGTGGGTGTAGAAATTTAAACTCTTTCCACTATTAATATTTTCAAACAAGAGGAAAAAAGGAGAATTTAGGGTTTTTTTTTTTTATTATTATTTTGATCAACAGCTTAATTATGAAGGAAAGAATAGATGATATTTATCTATTGGTGGTACTGTATCTGTTATTAGAAAAAGATTCAATTAATGAAAAAAATAAATGTTTTTTGAATGGAAAATACTAATTATCACATGATCACTACTTTATATGTGTACACAAGCCATTAACACAGAGACAAAACTTTCCTTACAGTAGTACCACTCAGTGCAAGCCTGAATAATCAATGTGTTATAGTTCTCTTTTCCCTCAGAAGTGGACTGTTCCAGATTCCTTCTTTATCTGATCAAATTAAGCATTGTTTGCTACAGTCCAATAAACAATGATGATCACTGAATCTGAATGCTCCAATGAGATCAGGGATCTGGCTATAAATGGTTGGTCTATTTGGAGGAAAGGCAGAGAATGTCTGTCTAACCTACAGAGATGATAAGTGTTCTCTAGGAGAAGCTCTGCTAACCTAAACAGCAGTAAGTATTCTTAAAATAGCAATACACTATTGTCCATGCAGCTAAGCAAGTCCACATAAGGACCGGATGCTGCTAAAACTACTGCCGACTCAAGGCAAGCTGTCTGGTACATATGGCACATCCGGAAGAGTCGTTATCCCTGCCCATAAAGCAAGCTATCAGGTGTATCTGGAAGCGGTTGATTGCGAAGAATCAGACCCAAGAGTTCACATTAGAACTATATTATTTTGCATTGCATATATTTGTAAATATAATAAATATTGTATTAATTATAATACTAGTGCTAATTTTCTGTAAATTGGGTCTATTCTCCAGACCAATAGAAAAATGGTTGCAAGAAGGTTTGTGCATAAAATCACCATCTAGTGCTTACTCATCCAGAATCCCCAGACTTGTTTCTAGCTTGTGACTTTCATCAGTGAGGAGCCTTGTATTTGAGAGCAATGAATTAGATTCTAAGGTTTAGTCACAGTGCTTTCAGCTCCAAGACTCCTCACTGATGAAAGCCACAAGCTAGAAGAAATTTAGTATTTGTGGATATTGGATGAGTAGGCATTAGATGGGGATTTTATGCACAAATCTTCTTGCATTCATTGTTATTCTGGCTTGCACTGAGTGGCGCTACTGTATGGAGAGTTTTGCCAAAATAGTGATAAAGAGTGAAGTTCTAGATCATTGTAGACTGGAGATTTTATAAGGAATGTATTGATGTTGTCATGATTTTTTTTTCATTACAAAAATAATGATAATAATAAATTTAAGTGTTAAATTGCAATGTCTGAAGTAATTTATAAATGATCAAAAACTTAACATTTTTTTTCAGAAAAATGAAGACATTCTAAGATTATTCTAGGTAGAGAAAAAGAAAATACCATGTTTACTTGATATTGTTTTATAAAATATGTCAGCTTCAAGTGATAGTAATGATAGATTTAGAACATGTAATATATCTTTTCTAAATAATGGCTCTGTTTCAAATAAATCAGATAATTCAACTACTCTGCAAAGATCTATAAAGAATATTTAAAATCAAGAACTCATAATCAAAGCTCACACAAACATATGAAATAATTGAAATAGAAAATGTAAAAAATAAGAATTGCCTACGGTCATACTACGTTGAATACACAGGTTCTCGTCTGATTACCTCAGTTAAGCAACGTTAGGCTCAGTTAATACTTGGATGGGTGACCTCCTGGGAACCCTGAGTGCTGTAGGCCTTCCAATTTCATCTTGCATTGGTGGTTGAGAGGTCAGCACAACTGCCTTGCACTTGCAGGCAGTTTCCCGGGTTGCGGGTTCGTGTCGCGGCCGATGCTATGACACTTTAAAAAAAAAGAATTAAATCCAAAATCAAAAAGTGCTATGAAATGTAAAATGAGTGCGAAAGTGAAAGTAATATCACTTCTGATGATGTAGCATAAAAAACTTCTGGGTAGAAATAAAAAAACTAAAAAAGTATTAATTTCAAAAGAATAAATTATATACCAGTAAATGTGATTTATAGAGTTCAATGTGAAACTTAATCTCAACTCAAAATATGAAACAATCATCTAAGATCTTCACAGTGTAAACAAATTTTAAGCAAAATATTTAATAAATCTATGACCTCATACTCCTTAATTAGCAGTCAAATGAAAGAAATTAGATAAGAAAGATTGATGTCATGTCTTATCTAAGTCAGATTTAACTACATGCTTAAAGAAGGTAAATCTCCTGCATAATTTGGGCATGTTTTACTAATGACTTAGTTCATGGCATCCTTTATTATCATAGAATATTTTTGAGGTTTTTCTCAAAAGAAAAACAGAACTAATAAAGTCAATTTAAGAACAAACAAAGGCAATCCGCTAAATTAAAAAAAATATTCTACATGCTCCATATTCCTTTCAACAAAATCTATCTATATAATTAAAATACTGAGTTTAATAAAATAATAAAACTGCAAGTATCCAAAATGTCTTATATTCATTGTCCAATTTGTAGAAATTTTTTTTTAAAACTAAACAAAACCATGAAATCAATTATTTATTACACAATATTAATTAAAAGTACTTTTATAATATCGAATGGACACATGCTAATATTTATTTTTATTTTATTTCAACAGAATACATTGTAATTAGTTATCCCATTGAACCACTTAGATTTGGTAGACCAGGACCAGGTTTCTACTGCTTTACAGCTCATATTCAGCAAATTGGGTCAAATTTTTGCTTTTAAATATCTCTTCTTGTGAATTGGAAAAATAAAATATTTTGGATAGTGTTATGGTTCTCACTTCAACTTCAAAAAACGTTTAGACTTATAAAATTAGCACTAGAATTAACACTATTAATCTAATAAGTAGAGATCTTTGATCAAAATAAATTCACATTATATAGTAGCATAGTCTGTAACAGTTCACAAATTATCCACCCACAAACTCTAGACTTATATTTCAACTAAAGCAAAAAAAGAAAAAATCCCACAAAAAATCACATTAAAATTTTCATTGGCAATATATTAAAATAATTATAAAATGCACATTGACATCATTTAATAGTTTAAATATTTTTGGAGTTTACACGACAAAGAATAGCTAGCTGCCTTCCTATATTACTGCAGCTAAAAATATGAATATTAGTGAAAGATATTTAAAAAATAATTAAAGGACAAAAAGAAAAAAAGTAAAGTAAAATAGAACTATGACAAAAGAGAGAGACAGTCTCTTATAAAGAATTGTTGGAAGGGAAAAGCAACTTTTAATATATATTTCAATATAAAGAATGTAGTTATGTATTTATCTGAAAGTATATAATTTAATCAAGCAATGAAAATGTAAACAGATCTACAGAAAAATAAATACAGAATATTCTGATATGTCTTCATCTAATGTATATATATTTCAACATTATAGCAAAAATGAAGTAATCCAATAAAATATCAAAATAAAATAAATGAAATAAAATTAACTTTAAACCTCCATTGATGAAACCTGAAGCTTTTCTGAAACACTATTGTTCCAAGAATTGTGTGTTAATTAAAATAATTTCTCTGGCTATTTATACTGTGTACACTTATTTGGCAATAAAGATGATTATCTATCTATCTATCTATCTATCTATCTATCTATCTATCTATCTATCTATCTATCTATCTATCTATCTATCTATCTGTCTGTCTATCTATCTATCTATCTATCTATCTATCTATCTATCTATCTATCTATCTATCTATCCATCCATCCATCCATCCATCCATCCATCCATCCATCCATCCATCCATCCATCCATCCATCCATCCATCCATCCATCCATCTATCCATCTATCTATCTATCTATCTATCTATCTATCTATCTATCTATCTATCTATCTATCTATCTATCTATCTATCTATCTATCTATCTATCTATCTATTATATTGCATCTTACTATCTATCTATATACTATTAGGTGTTTTACAAGTTTTCAAAACTTGTATTTACTGATTGTGAGTTAGAAAACTCCAAGATTAAAATAATAATTGCATTAAAATTAGGTAATATTTCAATCACATTCACAAGAAAATTAATAGAAGTTTCTACTTTATCCAATTCAACAGCTCTTAAACACTAAAATTACTACATTGGATTTTCTAAATTGATATACATAATACTGAGATAAGGAATTCTTTTAAGAAGACTGTTATGAATGCAAGTAATCTATTCATAAGTTCACTAAAAAGAAAAATAATGACTGGTTTTCTGATATGATCTTGTTATTAGTGACTTGATAAAAAAATAGATGGCATTTTTTTTGCTCGGTAGAATAGTAAATTAAATGTGGAGTTATATAATAAATATAGAAACTTAAAGTCAGCCATTCAATAGTTGATAAGAAATCTTGAAATGATTGGTAGATTAAAATTGCAAAGAAGGTATAGATTATTCCTCATTGTGATTATTTGAGACTTTTTTGATGCACTGATATGAACATGAAAAATAGCATCACAATCTTATTAATTTCAGAAATAATACCTTTTTATATGATGACAATGATATTTTGAATAGGTAGAAGAAATATTTTAATGATATTTTAAATTTGGATGATGACTTTTAATGATATATGGTCATTCATATGTTAGCATCAAAAATTTTTCAGCAATATAAGGAATTACAAAATTGTGGTATCTGATCTTTAGGATACTTTAATTGATCCAATTTTAAAAAATAAAGCATAAATATGATTGCAATAATTATTGTATAATATCATTATTATCCTCTACAGCAAAGGTAATTTCAATGATTTGTTTAATAGGCTACTTCCAATCATATGTAAATAATTATCAGAGACTGGTTTTAAAGTATTAAGATGCACTGTAGATATACTTTTATTGCTAGAAAAATGCAACAAAGTGTTGGATCAAATGAGTGATTTCTGTATTCCTTTTTTGTTTTGATCAAAAGTCATTATTTAAAATTAGTTGGTTATTCCCCCAAATTAATTTGTACTTTGAAATAAAAATTATGATAAATAAAGCCACATGTGTGCTTAATCTTTCATGTTTATAATATTTCTGTAGTATATTTTGTCACATATTTATAATTACACCTATCCACAAGATATCAAATATGAATAAAAACTATTCCCTTCATTGTAAGTGTATAGTAAAAATTACACTACAGAAATATTATTCATTAAATGGACAATCTCTAGTGTAATGAATGAATGACTAATAAAATACTTCCATCAAGTGGGTTGGATCAAAGTTGTGAGGGTAGTAAGTTTAACACTTGTCAATTAAATTATAGTAATTGTCTATTTATATATGCTGAACAATGATAATATGTGTGTAGGAGATTGTGATCTAGACTAGCATGAGGGATGGTTCAGCATAAAATGTGCATCGTGGGAATCATACATTTTTTTTCATGTCTTTGACCATATGTTTATGATTATACCACTCCACAAGATGTTAAAAGTGAATAGACACTAGTTCCTACTTTATGTGAGAGTGATGTAATGAAAATTACACTACAGAAATATTTATTAAGTGGATAATCTCTATTCTAATAAATGACTAATAAAAATTATTAACGTTGTTCATAATTTTGATGACTATGGTCTTTGAAACTTAAGTGACTTAATGAAGCAGAACGCAAGATATGATACAGGTTTGATGATGGAATTTCTTATTTCCTTGAATTTTTGAACTTATAGTTAGCTGATGAATGTACTATTTTTTCCTGTTCAGAATGTATTTAATCTTTTGAATGCAACTTAGAGATTTTGTTTAATAATTTGAGTTTTTGACTCAAATTCTATATTAATCAGTAATGGAAGAAGAATTTTAAGCAGTTTCTATTGGTTGGTTATCAATTTAGAAATATAAATCAATTTAACTATTTTGATAGGGTTATAAGTAAAACAGTGGACTTACATGTTAAAGCACAGCATAGACTCCAATATGCTTTTAATAAATTAACAGATAGGTATTTCACCATAGGAAAATAACTACTGCAATTAACTTACATATATTGTGTGGATGTGAGACTTGGTTACTTTATGATTAAAAACCTATTTAATATGTTTCCTCACTTTTCTGGATGTTCTATTACAGAATCCATTATTATGTCAAATAATTTTTTACTTTTGGGAAATATATATATTCTAGCAGGTGTGCGTGTGTGGCGCAACTGTTCCCGAAAGCTATAAAGCGTTAATATAAAATAGATAACTATTCCTTTGAAAGTACTCAGCTCGTTTGTTTTTAGTTATCTATTTTATATTAACACTTTATAGCTTTTGGGAACAGTTGTGCCACACACGCACACGTGCTAGAATCCTTTATAGTAAAATCACCCCCTCCCCATGAGTGTTGATGAGTAAAATGAATGAACAAAACAAGGCTTTCTAAAAGAGTGTTTTATAGTGAACTTGAGTATGGACTTGGGTGAAGGAGAATCATTTGATTGTTTTTGTTAGGAAGATTTGATGAAGAAAGAATAGATTGGAGAATTACAAATATACATAGGGTTGAGTAGAAAAAAGGTTTTCTGCAGCAGTTAAAAGACAGTATTATAAAATGTCAAATGAGCATAAAAATGGATTAGAATGTTTTATGTAGGCTATTTGTTGTTTACCGATTAGTTTGTATAATCATCGTGAAACTCATTTCTAGAGTATTTTTTTTTATTCCTTGAACTGAAATGACCCATGCCCTGTTTATGAATGGATGCTGTAATATAACTGTAATGTAGCAGTTTTATAAATCTAAACATTTTTTACTTTAGGACAGGAACAGGTGAATATAATTTCAACAAATAACTTAGAAAATATATTTTAAAAAATCTTTATTTGGGAGATAGAAACTGTATATAAAGGCATTTCCACAATGAAAAAAGAATATTTGTAATTTTAAGTTTTAGACTAAAACTAAACTTAATACATGAAAGCTTGTTTATGGTCTGAATAGTTAAAGATCCATGGATCACAGCTCAATACTATAACTTAATCAGTATTCAAATATCATGTGACCTCATAAACGACTAATCATTCAATTATTATTTTTTAAAGAACAAAGCCATAGCTCGATACTGAAAATTAATACTTTTTTTATTACTTAAGGAATTTACACCACAATTTAATACTTTTTCTTTTTACAATCCTCAGGACCTGTAAGACAAATCCTGAGGTTCTCCTACTATGGAGGGTTGTATTAGATTCTAAGATTTAGGTGTAGTGCTCTCAGATCCAAGGCTCCTCACTGATGAAAACCACAATCTAAATACTAGTCTGGGGATATTGGATGAGTATAGAGATTTTATGCACAAGCTTTCTGGAATCCACTGATTACTCTGGTTTGCACTGAGTGGCACTACTGTATGGAGAGTTTTGCCTCTTTGAAAAACAGCTTGCGTAAGCATAAAGAATGGTGATCGTGTGATGTTTGATGGTCTACTTCCACAACTCCTTAAAAAAAATCCAGTTCCAGTTGAGTCCCAGTAATATATTCTACATCAGAATGATCTTTGCACCAAAAGACGTATTAATAGTAATAAAAAGAAGATCATTAAAGTTAAAATTAACCTCTAAATCAATTGTGTTAAGAATGTGAGGAGTATTCGCAACCTATCACTAAAACGATCAAGGAGGATGTAGCAATATTTTAGTGACCAAACTTTGAGCAGAAACAGTAGAAACATATATTTAAATAATAAAACACAGTGCTAGACTTATAAGTTTAAATGCATAATGAAAAAAAAATGTGAAGAGAGGGGAGGGGAAGCGATTAATTTTAATTGACAAACTCTTTATTGTAACATAAACAAAAATCGCTGAGATATAAAACACATTCATTTTATTTTTGTCAGTTTTTTTCTTTTTAAATAAATCTTTAATCAGAACTTGACTTTTTTCTTTTTTCTCAAGTTATTATTATTATCTTTTAGAAGTTAAACTAATAATTACATTTCTTAGAATTGTAGAAGTGAAAAAAATTCATTTCAAGCATTCTAAACATCAAAAGTTTGGAGTTAATTATATTATAAGCACATTAAGATAGTCGATAGACGACAGATTTATGATTTAGATAAATTAAATAAGTACTGTGCTATTTAAAACGCCAATGATTATATTGTATTTTAGAAGTTAAATAAATATTTTTATTTTTATAGTACAAATACACAAACAATTTTATTCGACATTTATGGAAGTGGGACATAACTTTCTGAAAAAAGATTGATTGTCTTTGAAGAGCCCCCCCCCCCCCCGCAGGCAGTAATAGTTTGATATTGCTTTTTGTATAAAATATTTTCTGAATAAGTTTGTTCATATATATAAAAAAAGTGACGCTGAAATTTGACCACTTAACTGGGCCTCATAACTTCATGGTTATGACAAAATTCAAGACAACTAGTTATAAATCGAATCAAAAACGTAACAAGAATACATACATTTAATCAATCTATTGCATGTTTTGCTTCTGGAAAACATTGCTGATAAAGAAAACTACATTCCATCTATTTACAGTAATAATATATTTACAATAGTAAAATGGGTTTTCTGCCTAATTTGTTTGATCGAACTGTAATTAACTATTGGCAGTAACAAGCAGCAGGTTGGAGGAATGCTGCGATTTCTTTTAATAAAACATACATATCCTTCCATCCATGATCTGATACTATTTAATATAAACAACTTTCTGTCCTTAGTGTGTTTGCAAATAGTGAATAACATACAGTTACTTTCAGAGTAATCCCAAACTACAAATTGCTATTCTGAATAGGATACAATAACTCTCATCTGCTGGTTTCTCAAATGACTTTAGTTTTGTAGCCAGCTCCTCCCTACCTGACTATGAATGATTGGATATACTAACTCCATTATATGATGGTCTGTTTATACTATTGGCTACTTTTTATATTATGGCTGTTTCATTGGTTAGCTGAATTGTTTACTAAATCTATTTTAGAGAGTTCAATTGTTTAAGTGAATGTATTATTGAGGTTAAGATTAAAATGAATGCAGAACATTTTCTCTCCCTGGCTAGTCTGTTTTGGAGTATATAATCTTTGAAATAGATTGGTGAACATCTAGCCATCTTTGTGCTTTTGGTTTTATTTTGCTATCAATTAATCTGATGTCTCTAATTCTTGCAATAGGTTTCCTATTCGTCTCTTTATTTTCACAGATTACTTTATAGTAATGCCTTAACTGATCTCGGCCTATATTTGACTAACCACTGTATGCAGACCTTTGTGACTATAACTGTTGTCAGAACATTTTTGGTTGTCCCATCAATATACAGCAAAATGCATAAGTATCTATTTACATTTTACCAGTTTCATTTTTGTTTTACATGACACTGGTTAGGTTCACAATAGATCTTATTTTTTATTGACATGTTTTACTTTATTTTAGATTACCAGAAGAGTTTGATCATAGACTTGATATCTATGTCTAAAGTAGAGAATCCAGCCAGTTTTTTTATTCATGTGATCCTTGTGTGACCACCATGCAAATCTTTTAACATTTAAAAGTATCCATTTGGAGAAATTATTACCTTTGGTACTCAAATAGTCCCATGATTAGAGTTCACTTTATGCATCTAATAAGCCAAGTGTATACAATTTTTTTTATTTGGCTAATCCAGATGAAAATATTTTGTTAATCTTTGAATCATCAGTGGTTCATGGGTAACAAATTTACTGTTTATCTGTATCTTTATTTCTAAATCTATTTTGTTAAAAGATTGATGGTTTGATTTTATTATTTTGTTCTTTATTTGTGGACTGCCTATCCTAAGTAGAATCTTCTTTTACATCATAATGATGATATTTTAAATAGATGTAAAAGAACTTTGATAATATGTTGAATAATGATATATTGCTTTGAATCATAAAACCAATTTTTTTTAGATTTGGACAGACATATCTATCTTGATAAAAGAAAAACTGATTAATGTTATTATAAACACAAAAAAATTTGTAGATTCTTATAGGATATTTGGAACAGTTTTAAAATATTGTGATGACATGTTAGCTTCAAAAGCAAAAAATAATTTTTTTTTTTTACTTTTATATATGGGTTGTTGTGATCATTTTTCCAATTTAAAAGATAGCCTACAGAAAGGTTTTAATATTTGGAATGCAACTTGTGAAGAATTTGAATTTAAGGACTATAAATAAAAGTTTAGATTGCTTTATCAACCATTAATGTAAGCATATCTCCAGAAACTTTAAGCTAGTAAGGTTATCAGCTTATATATTAATTTAAATATTGTGGTAATTTTTTTAAGTAGAAAAGACTGACTAAGATGCTACGGTTCAATATTGATTTAAATAGCTGCACTTAATAAGTTAGTGATATAAGTCACTAACTTTCTTCAGCTTTCTGGATAAGATATTTGAATCACAATTGTATTAATTGGATTTGATTGATAAGTGAATAAAGAGTAACACCTTTTATATAAAGTATTTTATGATGAACATGAATATAAGTTTTTAATGAAGAAAAAAAAATCACACTTACATAATAAAGATCCCAAGTATAAGACACAATATTGATTGATTTCATTGGAAAATATTGAGGATAGAAAACTATAGGATAAAAAACTATAGATTGACATTTAGGAAAGATATTAAAAGTTTTTTTTTTTTTAAAAATTTGCTTCAGAAAAAGTTAAAATATAGCATCTCTTAAAAATAATTTAACGGACCAGTACAGAATACAATAGACTTATTTTATATTTTTTGTATTACTTTGTTTCCCCCACGTATTATATTCATTACAATTTGTACTAATGATAAAAAGTCTTTATCCCAAAGCAAAAATAACAATTAATGCATATAGTGAAAACCTTTCTATATCAAACTAAAAAATTGTATAATCTTCAATGTGACCAAATATTAATTTATAAATTACGTCTTGGGAAATGTGTTAAATATTGCTTATAAACATTAATATATTATTAAATTTCACTATTAAGTTTAATACCAGATTTAAAAGTAATAAATGATTGATAACTTATACAATAAGGTTAAGAAATAAGAAAAGATTAAAATTATATACGCAAATTCTTGATTCAATCAAACCTAAATAGATTTGTTAATAAAACTAAGCAAACTAAGATAAAATTTATAAAATAAATTATTCTGACCAATTATGATTTCTAATATGCTGGTTAATGTAGATGTATATTATATAGAAGAATGATAACATAAAAGTTACTATGACATGATTAAAGAGAGCAATAGACAAAATAAATTTTGGTACTTAGAGAAATAAATGTATTTAGCATAATACGTTCAATTTTAAAAATTCATTTTAGCTAAATAAATGATTGTATATGTGTGTGGAGATGGTAATCTGGACCAACTGATGAGTGCTGGTTTAGCACGAAATACGTATATTCGTGATTATTTATCTTTTTAACATGTGTGTGATCAGGTGGGTCAGCAATATGAGATGGCATGGAGAGTTGAGGGTTGTATGAAAGTCTGAGTTCGAATCCCGCCTACATTACGTATATATAAGCCTGTATAGTGTTTTAATCTAAATAAATAAAATAAAAGCATTGTTTAATTAATACAAATATAACATCATTTCCATTATTTAACATTAACAAATCTATTTAACATTAACAAATCAAAATATTTAATTTTTGATCATTAATACAACAAATCAAAATAATCATTTAAAATATTTTTTTATACACCGCTTTTAACTAGGAATCGTTTAATTGTTTTATGATTTTTCAAAAGGTAATTAACTTAGTTTTAGAAAATACATACGGTATATATTTTCCACAAGCACATGCATACACACAAAATGATTTTTTAACATGTGCAACAAAAATATTGGTCTAAAAACAAAATGGTAAAATATTATGTAATTTAAAACATTTTAATAGTAATTAATTAAAAATTTGAGGTTGTGAAAAAACATTTTTTTATATACAAAAATGTAGTCATAAAGTTTTATGAAATAAAAAGATTGAAATGAGAATGAAAATCTGCTTTCATTAATGAATCTTATGTACATTCTCAATTTATTATTAAAAATATTTTGCAGATATTATTTATGAATTAATTGGATTTAAAATTGAAAACAATTTTTTAATTAGTTTAATTAGTGTTAATTAAAAATATACAATTGCAAAAGCACATTCATCAGGTCACAAGAAAGAGATTACTTCATTAATAAATTTGGTCAACTTTTTTTTTAATGTGATGAATTAATTAAATCTTTTAATAAATTTATGCTTTTAGAAATTATAAGAGTACAATTTATTTAAAGATTAAAATCACCATTTAAATTGTCAATTTATAATAATTTTAAAGATGTTTTATTTTAATTCCATTTTGTGCAATTTTTGTGCTAAGTTATAATTTATTAAAGCAAAAAGATATCAAAGCTTGTACAATTTATATTTTATAAATTTTTTATGAAGTTTTTTAAATTCACAGCATAAATATTTTTATTTAAATATCTCATCACCATCGTAATTTTCAAACATAAAACTGATGTAGGATGAAGATGTCTCCAAGTTTAATTCATTTTTTCTTTTCTATAGCTTCTTTATATCTTGAAATAATTCTCTTATCTATTCTTTTCACATGGGGAATATTTTTAAGTTTTTTTTACCATTCCTTAGGATTAAATTTAAAACTTTAATTGTTTATAGATTATAATGTCTACTAGCAATATATCTGTCTCAGCTTCATTTCAATCATTTTATTCTTTCAGTGATATCAGTTATACTTGTTTGTTCCTTCATTTATGTACTTCACTTTTAATTTCTCATTGCTGATCCTGGTTATGAAGTTGAAGTTTCTATATAGGTCTTCTGTTAAGCATCTATATCTCAGATCTTTGTCTCAAAAGTAGCAGAATTTATCTATTAAAAATCTTTTTTTTCAATCATATAGGCATATTTTCTTTTAATATTATTTTTGGCAAAAGAATTCCATTCAAATTGAATTCTATGATTAAGTTTATCCATTATGTTTTTATCTACATTGACAATCTGATCAAGGAATTTGTAGTTATGAAGTTCTTCTAATTTATTAATAACCATTTCTTTTTCCTCATATGTAAGACTGGTCCATGTTACTTTATTCTTTTTAGCATTTAACTTTAATCTTACTTTTTATAACATTTGCTGTTGGCTAAAAAAAAGCACGAACATCAATAGCTTCATAATTTAAATGACTTAAACAATTCCCATTTATTTTATTCTCTTAGCTTCCTATGTTAATTTCCAAAATTCTTCCCATAATATTACAATAAAACATTTTAGAGATATGGAATTACCCTGTTATACACTCTTATTAATGTTAATCTAATTATTGCTGTTGCATTTTAATAAATATTCTTCACAATATGACAATATATGGAATGCATACCTTGATACTTAAAGTTTTAATCA
This sequence comes from Epiperipatus broadwayi, assembly GCA_028023455.1. Classification (NCBI taxonomy): domain Eukaryota; kingdom Metazoa; phylum Onychophora; class Udeonychophora; order Euonychophora; family Peripatidae; genus Epiperipatus; species Epiperipatus broadwayi. The sequence continues at coordinate 15,210 of JAQFVV010012602.1, read as the reverse complement.
CCACAGAAATTCTTACAAAGTGAGATATCTTTTTATAGTCTATAAATCTAAAGCACAATGAAGCATCATACACATTAATCCTTTCTATAAATTCTTTTAATACTTGGACAGGATCTACTATATTAAAAACAATAGTACTTATGAGCTTTCAAGTAAACTAAGGTCACAGTTCATATTTTTGATGAATATACAGTTTTGTGGGCCTCCAAAAAATATTTACAAAAAAAAATGCTTGTTAGGAAAGATTGTATTTAATAATAACATTTTATTTTTTTATTACTGTTATTTTTAAAAAAGAAACCATTGTGGAAAAATTAATTATAATATTTACAGTTTATTTTCTTTTCTTTTTTTTGGCTTAATTTATTACCAGAAAAATGAAAAAAAATAAATAAATATAATATTTACATTTTATTTATGTTGGCAGCATGCAATCATACCATGACCATTAGCATACACAAATTAGGAGAACAGGATCCTGTACTTTTGGAAATAGTCCATTGCATTATATTCTGTGACAGGAAGGCCCCAAATTTTTATCATTATAAAATTTACCAAAAAAAAAAAAAAAAACTACTGACAAAAAGAAACATGTTAAATTAAACAAAAAAAACAACAACAATGTTAAGATCATTTAATCGCTTCCTATATTATAATAGAAGCAAAAAATAAAAATTGAAATTTATTGGAATTTATTCATTTTTTAACAAATTTATTAATTTTGTTTTAATTTAACAACTAACATATCTTTGATAGATTATAGGCCCTTGAAACTGTATATTTATCAAAAATAATGGGTGCCATCTTGATTTACTTGAAAACTTACAAGTAAATAACAACTTTTAAATCCAATTGGTTCTTTTAACTGATTTGAGTTCAGAATTCTCTGTAGATGTATAGAAGTGGCAAGAAATCTATAGGTTTACAATTTTAATATTTTTTTCCATCTTTCTTAAACATTAATATTATTATTGTACTCTTTCAACCTTCTATGACAACTTTATTAATAAATATTTGATATATATATTTAATTTTTATAAATTTTTAAAGTTTAATATGAAAGAAATAATATATCTAAACTGAGTTGCTTAAATGTTCAGTGTTGTAATTAAAATATAAATGCATACACTTAAAACACATTGTATTTACATTTTTTATTATGCTTATGAATACATAATTATTTTTATTATTTTAGTTGTTTTTACAGCATATTTGGTCTGAATATGTAAATAATGTTTTTTTTAAAGAAAAATAATTATGTAGCTATTTTGTAGTTGTTGTTTTTTTTTTTACACTTAATATCTAAATAGTAAAGATTAATAAATAGTAGATCAAATAGTAATCATTATTGTTTTGGTGATAGCTATTGTGGCAAAGTATTAGATCATTTTTAAAATGATACATGCAATCTTTTAATTAACAATCATTATATTTCTTGTTTGACAAAAAATGTGTATGTAAGAGACTAAGATTATATTCTCAACATTCTGCTAATTAAGATTTACAAAGTATAGAATGTTAAGTAAATACTACATTTCAGTGTAAAACTATCAGATGGATATTGCAAGTCAAATACAGTATTTTTTTTAATATCTGAAAATAAATATGAAAAAATTCAACATGTCTATTTATTTATATTGTAGTTTATTCCAATATTTTAATATAGTTTATGTCTCAGTATTTACAATTGATTGAGAATCATATAAGTTTTTGTGAGATTTTAACATTTTTTGTGTGATGACTAGAGGTATATATATACACACATTAAAAAATACAACATTTTCAAATTATTGTAAAAAATATGGCAACTACTTCCTTTTCTGTGCATTTATATATCATTGTACTTGTTAATAGTCATATTCTTTATATTTGATATCTTATAACTTATAGATATAGATTATCTAATACATAATATTAATATAGGTGTGGATATAATATTGATCTTTATTAGTATCACTTTTTAAATATCCTATCTCTATAAATTCTGAGGCAGATCGTTTAAAAAATCATTTTATACATGCTGGCTCTCTGAGAATTAAGGATGGGACATTAATATTAACACAAGCAGAAAAAAAAGTCATTTACATTTTTCTTATATATAATTTTTTTTTTTTTTTGTATTTATTAATATTATATATTTGATTGATTCCGACTAATTTATAGTTGTTAAAATAAGTAAAAATAATTTTACTTTACATTCATTATTTATTGCCTATATTAAATTAAAGGTTTGTTTATGGCTGATATGGTTAAAATTAATCTTTATTAATATTAGTAGTTCATAGCCGATTTTTGTTTAGGAGCTTGTAAATATAAATTAGTTTTATATACTTGCAGTCTCTCTGACAATTAAGATTGATTTAATGATATAGACAATTCATGAAAAAGGAAGTTGTAAAATTAGCATATCTTTTTATATAAGTAATTAAGGAAAGCAAATTAGTCTTCTTCAGACTATGAATAAATGGCACTTTGAATGTTTAGCAAAGATATAGAATAGAGTATATGACATACTCCTAAAATTTTTGATGTTTATAAGCTTACATTGTGGAAATTCAGAGTGAAATTAATATACTCACTATCTGGTTGGTGAAGCTTATAAACATAAAATCTTATTCCTACCCTGAAAGAGACTGTTTTAATTGCACATCCACATATATATCATTAGCAGATATTCACAAATAACTATAGATTTTAAATTGCTGCAGAGAAAAAAAAGAGACAAGAAAAGTTAAAAATGAGTTTTGTGATCACTATAAAACTAATCTGTGAAAATATATCAACATACATCACATTATCACATCACTGTTTTGATCTTTTGTTTACAGCATACACTTATTTTAATCTGTTTACTTTCTGAAAGACTTTATCACCAATAAAATTACAGTTCTCCACTTTACTTTTCTTTCCCAATAAAAACAGCTTGAATATATTTAAATTGCCTTTTTTTAAAAAAAATAATTTTTATAAAATAAATAAATGTACATATTTTTCATAAAATTTTGATAAATTCAATTTTATCATAAACACTTTTTTTTTAAAAGAAAGACTGCTAATCTTGAATCCCATTCCATATGACCAATTCAATAGAACATATTTTTGAAGTAATGTATTCATTGTCATCAGATCCAGAAAGTTGAAAATTTTGCTGATTGGTCTTATGCACAATCTTTCCATAAAATTTTCTGAATATGGTGTTCTTAAATGAAATCTTTTAATGCTTTACATTTCACGAGCTGGTGTCAATGTCTCATAAATATAATAATAGTCTTGTAAATAACTAAAAAAGCTAAAAAATATTAAAATTGATGTATACATATAAATTGATAATCAAAATATTCCAAAGACTACTGAAGTAGTTTCTTTCATCACTGGATATTGTTTCAAACATTGGAGCAATTTTGAATGAGCAAATATTGCATAATTATCAGAATACTATAAATCAAAAAGTCAAGAAGATGAAGGTATTATTTTTTTATTTCATGTCTCCAAAATTTAAAACTTTACTATCAAATCTACTTAACATCTGGGTGCTTTTTTTTTTTTTTTATTATATAAAATTGCCTATAATCTTTTCCAAAAATACCTATAAAAAATGGAAAACTAAGTTATAATTAGCACAAATCTCTTATTTAATTTTAGTTTTGATTATTGGTGAAGAGCAGATGTTTTTATATAGTTCTACTCCACTATTCAATCAATTAATGAGTGAAAGTCTTTCCCAAGTCCCCTTTAATCTTATAAAAAAAACCTTTCCCATTAGGTCATGTGACATATGACTTTATTTCTTTGTAATTTTATTCTTTCCATTTGTTTTTTAAATGCTTACAGTTTTACACTCTTTATATTTTTATATAATTGCATACAAAGGAAAATAGTTGGAATTGTTAAGAATATAATTAAAAGATAAAAATATAGTTGCATACACAAACAATCTCATTAATAGAGTTAGTGCAGTAAAATTTTGAGTTTAAAAAAGACCTCATTGCAAGAAGCCATTTATTGAACTAACTGACTAGAAATAATCAAATAAAAAAACAAAATAGGATTGAAAAAATTAGAGAAAGGGTATAGAGAGAAAATATAAAAAATGTAACAGAGATAGTTTGTAATTTTAATGTATCAACATAATTTCCTACAGAAACAATTAAAAGTGCTTTTGTTTTCATGCTGTTTACTGATTTTTTGTAATTAATCCTCACAAATAATAAAATAGCCACTGAATTTCTCACTACAGAGAAAAGATCATTCCAACAACTTTTCCTAGAAGATTAGTGAAAATGAGACCAGTTTACACCAGGACTACTAATATTGGATGGTGAGGATTAGAGAAGTTTTTCATCCTTGTTGACCATCTTCCTAAGAATAGTTAAATATCCATTTCCCAAACAATATTTTATAGTGAATGAATGGATCTGAAGTCCGATCCATGCTTCACAGCTTCCTATAAACTTAGTTAGTATTATAGATCTGAATTAAGTTTATAGTCCAATATCAGCAGGGTTTTGCATTAAAGCTAAAATTAATTACATTTATATATTTTGTATTTGCATTTAACTATTTCATTTTAAATAAATTCCATTCAAAGATTAAATTTCTGTTAATAAAAATTACTTGTCAAACCTATTAGTCAAACATATATATACGTCAAGCATATATATATGAGTTAATGCAAAATTCTGCTGAAATAAAATGCTTATTTTAAAAATGCTTATTTTACTATAAAAAAATAAGAAGATATTTTTTTGTTAAAATCTTGTTAAAATATGCGTATGATTTATTTTGAAATAAGCCCGCCAACATTTTCTAAAACAATGTATGTTTGTAATTAGTGAGCCCATTCAAGTCAAATTAAAGATGGCCTTCTCTTTCTTTTTTAATTAATAAAATTAAAAGTTTAAAGAAAGAAATTTAGAGGAAAAGAGTAAAAGTTATTTTTAGAAAATGTTACCTTGAAACAAAGGAGCGTGTGGGTGGGCTTATCAAGATCTAAGATCATACAAACAATAGAAGGTAGCTTACAAAAAAGTGATAAATAAGAGAGTGAACAAAAGACTTGGCATTCAGATTTTCCTTTTGGAGATTGCATTCAGATTTCTCTTTGGAGAACTCTTTCAGATTTTGCTTGTTGAGATTTTATTCCAAAAAGTTATACAACTGTGTTTTCAAAATCACGGAGAAGTTTGAACATGCTACAAGCTAAACGCCATATGAATTTGATGGATTCTACTATGCTTGGCTAGGCAAATAGCTTTGCCTATTGCCAGGGTTCCTAAATACCATCAAAATGCCATAGTATCCACCCAATAGTAATCAGAACTCTGTGCCGTGTCTGTAGGACTTTTCGTAATAGCATGCTAATTATTTCCACTTTCCTTGTCCGGACAAATACCTATCGATGGTCGGATCAAGCCATGAACATCGTCAAGGGAACATGACCAAGGAACTAGGACGGTAATTGTAGCTCTCTTCCATTGAACTATTTACTTTCTCTACCCTTTTTTGTTCATACCTTTCTTAATTGCTTAATTGAATTTTATTTTGAATTGTTTTATTTAATGATATTTGTAATGTAACCATTTTTATTAGACCAGTCTTAGATATATATTGTGTGATCAGCTATCTATATATTTAACCCCTTTTCCTTCGCTATTCTTCATTACTAACATGTATAAATATTTTGTATTCCATTGTGGTTAAGTTTAAAAGTTAATTTTTCATTTAAAATCTCTTTCCAGTTTTATTTATGTTTCTAAATTCCATACGAGTAAGTTTCCTTTGTTTGCCAACTTGATCTCCTCGATTACGCCTCTTTTGTCCGCCATTAGCTTATTACGTATATCTGATTTAGCTATATACATCTTAAATAATTTTTAAACTGTCTGTTTTTAGCGCAAAGCAATTAGAAAATGCTTTGCGAAAGATTTTTATTATTGTACTTTATCGAGGAGATTCGAGTTGACAATTTTATTAAAATTGGGAAGAAAAGACTTAGACCGCAAAAATATTATATCGTTTAATCTGTTTTCATTGTCTAATTAGTTTTCATTAATTTAGGGGAATAGCGGAGGTAATTAAAAACATTCTTAATATTTTAAAGTCATTAATTAAATACCTTAGTTAACTAAAAAGCTTGAGTTTTTCTAATTTTATTGTAATGCTTTATTTTACTTTTCAATGATCCAGGCATGCAAAACACATATTTCTTAGTACTTTTGCACTTTTAACTATTTAGCTCCATAGGTGTTCCCATCCATGCCTCTACCTCTGTTGCTAAGCTTTGTGGCCGGATAAAAATTAATTTATGTATGGCTCAGATAATGTTGTTGGTTCGTCGTTAGCCTCGAGAATAGGTGAATAGGGCAGAGGTCATAGTATTCTTGATTTAATATCTCGTGTATGGGTGGCCTCAAGATACTTTTGCCTAGTATTCGAACTGGGTTAAACCAACATACATCATCTGACTGTCACAATTGTTAAGTGGACTAATTGGAAATTATCTATACCTGAAAAAAATCGAATTTTAATTGGAACCTAAAAAAATGACGAAGTTTTATCTAGCCCACTTTAACCCTTTCACCTGAAGATTATTTATTTTTATAACTATGGAATCTATCAGTATCCTGATTTCAGCATCTCATATATACACATATATATATATTAGAAAAAAATTATAATCTCTATAAATATAATTTTTAACTCTTTAATTATATGTTTTGTTTATTAAATGTCTCCTTTATTTTTATTATTTTTTTATTTGATGTCTCCTTCAAATTGAAATTATTACTCATTTATATTCAGAATGAATATGCTATGTAAAAATAGAAACTTAATTGAATATATAAAAATGTATGATCTGACAACTTCATGACAACTTTATTATTAATCATTTATATCATAAACTGCAGTAAGTCACAAATTGTTGAAGTTAACATTTTAATTTGGCTTTAAGTATGTTTTTAAAAATAAATCTCTATTTAAAAAACTATAAAAAATATGAATTAAACAAAAAACAATTGATAAAAATATTTTACTTAAAACAGAGCGAATGGTAGATCATATTTACATATTATTATTCTGGTTATTATCATAATTACTAAATAAATGTTATTAATTAGCACAACAAACTATTAGTTATGTTGGAAGAAAATGAAGACTATTTTAATGACAGATAATTTCCAAATATATATATATTTTACAATTAAATAGATAAGTAAATAAATAGCTCTTTTTTAAAAAATTTGAAATCTTTTCAATAAGTAATTATATAAATTACAAAATCACCATATATACATATATGAGTTTTATTTTGTTTCTAATTTTTATCTACTATATCAAAATATTTAAATTTATTAAATTAAAATTGTATCCACATATATTAATGTAATATTTTACTACTCATTATATGTAGGATTTTATCTTTTGAGAAGTGAAAAAAAAAAAAAAAATAGATTTTTGATTTCAGAAACATTTCTAGTGAGACAGTTTCAATTCCACTAGAAAAATTTAGCGCCTAAACCATTATGTATAATATTCAACTTTCACTGATGATCTAAAAGATGTAAGATTAGAAACTTATTTATAGAATCACTATAACTAATATTTACTCACTTTCCAAGCTTTCTCAATTGTGTTCTCATCCATAACTTCCAATCATTACTTTAATCATCAAAAATCTATCTATCTATCTATCTATCTATCTATCTATCTATCTATCTATCTATCTATCTATCTATCTATCTATCTATCTATCTATCTATCTATCTATCTATCTATCTATCTATCTATCTATCTATCTATCTATCTATCTATCTATCTATCTATCTATCCATCTATCTATCTATCCATCTGTCTATCTATGTCATTCAACATGAAGTTTACTAATTATAACTTCAATTATGTATATAATTAATATCTTTACCCAAACAAAATAAGAAACTAAAAATAAAGTTTTATAGTCAAATGATTTGATTATTATTGCTGTAGTTTTCTATAGCCACCCACGTAATGTGATATATTTTAGCATCTTTGTAATTCAGTTCATAGCATTTAAAGATGATTTATAAACAAAAATTACTTTGCAGTTGTATTTATAATTTATAATATATAAGAATTTAATACGTTTTTATTTTTATGAAACTATTAAAATAAATTATTGTCTTAACAAAAGACTTAAAATTGCCATTCATTCGTAGAACATATTGTTTGATGCCACCTGTTACTAATTGACAGTTACAGCTACATACAAATTCATCTTAAAAACGAAAAAAGAAATTAAATTTTATTCTTATGTATTACTAGTAAAACCATAGAAATGAATTTTGATATTGGTCTATCATGCGATTATACTTTCTCATATCACTAGTAATTTTCTATTGATTATATTTGTTGTATTTGTTTGTTAAACAAATTTTTTAAGCATTCCTAAGATAAATTAATTTCAAGTTAAATTGCAGAAAATAAAACGATTATATAGTAAGTGTAATATTATTACAAAATCATTTCTAAATTAAAAATAAGTTTTTTAAAAAAAATAAATAAATACATATATATGTTGACTTCAATAAAATAAAATATGATAAAATTAATCTGTAGACAAAGTAACAGTGTAACTCATACGATTTCCTTGGAATAGTTAATCAAAACACCATGACACTGAATAATATTTCTGTAATGTAATTTTTATTACACCATTTTTACGCAAGATAGGAATTGGTTTTTAACACCTTGGAGAGTGATGTAATTATAAACATATGACCAAAGATATGTGAAAAAGATGTATGATTTCTAAGATGTACATTTCATACTGAACCAGCAGTTATCAGTTAGCCCAGACCACAATCTCTTACACATATCTTTATCATTTTTCAGTATTTATAGATAGAAAATTACTACAGTTTAATTCATGTGTCAAATGTGTTGCCCTCACAACTTTAACACAAAAAAGTTAATGAACGTATATTAATAATTTTTATATTTTTATTAGTCAGTCATTAGACAAGAGATTATTCAATAATGAATAATATTTCTACAGCGTTACTTATCCAATATTAAGTAATATTTTTGTAGTGTAATTTTTACTACACTACAGAAATATTATTCAATATTGGATAATCTCTAGTCTAACGAATGACTAATAAAATTATTACAATGACTTTGAGGTTGTATCTTTATTACGAATTTTTTTTTTTTTATTTAAGTCATCTTAAATTTCAATATTATTTAATTTGCTTTAAAAAAATCATTTACTATTCCATAGACTTTTTTGCTCACATCTTTCAGATATATATCTCTCATATAATATTTAAAGTTAAAAAGAAAAATCATGAACAAAAACCTCACCCATAATCTCATGGCATTAAAAAAATATATATATTGCAGGTTATTACAAATATAGAACTGAAGATGTGTAATAGAAATATTTATTATTTCTCCATCTTTCTTATGCTTTTTTTCCCCCCATAGTCAAATGCGTTGACCGGAAAGCTAATCCTTGTCAGCTGGTTGGAAGGCAGCTATGCTAACCACTAGGCCCCCAACGCTTGTCTTATGCTTGCAACCTCTCTTTGTCAAATAAAAATATATAATCCTGACTTAAGGTGATAATCATTAAATAATTATAAATATTATGACATATAGTTAAAAATAACATTTAATAAGATATTTAACAATGGTATAATTACGCATTAAATTTGTTTACATGTTCATAACTTTATTATTATTTCATTAATTAAATTATATTTTGACTATTCAGTGTTGTCAAAAGTTATTATATTGTGTGAATATATATCACTTTTTTTTTTAAAAAAAACTATCTTCTTTTGAATTTTTAAAATTCAATTTTACTTGTGTTTTTTTAATTCAGTACTATTAATTAAATAGAAATAATGTCACTTTCTATACTTCCTTTGTTTGTATTATTATTGCATTTATTTTATATTGTGGAATCATTTCCTTGAAATTAATATACAGTAATGTAAGCAAGAGAATCTAAACCTGTTATTTTTATTTAATATATTGTTATGATCAACAGCTTTATAAAGTGTGCAACAGCAACATTGATTGATACTTATTGTCTATTTAAAGCAGCCAGTCAACACACACCGACATCTGTATTCTTTATATTTACCAGGAACAAACGGGGAGAGTACATGAAAACTTTAAAATGTATTCATGCAATCATGTACATTTTTATACAATTTTCTGTAATTAATTTATCTACATGGAGACACTGATCAATTTTACTTAATGCAAATAAATGATTATCTTGTAGAAATACAGACAAATGTTTTGAGCTGTAATTATTTATTTTAAGTTATGGAAAGGTTAATAATTATAGTAAAGTTTTCATAGTATGTTCAGCAATGGAATGCTTTAGATACAAATCTAGTACTTTTTTACATTCCCAATGAAAACAAACTCTTTAATTATAGTGTTTATTTTAAGTTGTGGAAAGATTAATAAGTCCAGAAAAACTTTCAACTGTAGGTTCAGCAATGAAATGTTTTTAATTATGAATCTGGTATTTTTTCACATCCTTTCTGAAAGTTTTTAATTTCAGACTGATAAATAATTCTTCATGGCCTCTTAACTAGATAACTTTTATCTTTTTTGAAAATCATTAGCTATTTTCTACAGAAAGAAACAATTAGTAGCTCCACTGCTTCAGATCACTATTTTTTCATTATCATAACTGGTATTAATGTAGAATTTTTTTATAATGTAGATTCTGTAGAACTGCTTTTATTTGATGTTTTAACTGAAAAAAAAAGAGGAAATCCATATTTTACTGTCAGTTAGCAAATATTAATAGTATTTACTATATTGTTCTTGAAAGATGTCTTTTAAGGTCATTTGTTTCTTCTGGTCTCATTTTCACTCAAAATTGTTATAATAAAAATATGATTTTTTTGCTTGTTTATTAACCAGATATTATTTCAAGACATTTGAACAGCATCTGAGTTGTCTAAAAATTAAATTTGTGTTCTTCACCCTCTGCTGAGAAATTTTGTGAACCTTTTTTTTTTATGGTTTTAAAATTCACGTATATTTATTTTCTAATATTTTAAATACAAAAAAATTCAAAAGGTGGTAGAAAAATCAAATATGCAGTTCTTCAAAGTATCTTAAGTTCTACCATGATGAGTATCCTTTATATATTTCATGATCTCAAACTTTGCCAAATTACTTTGATAAAATATTATAATTATCAGGAAAATATTATGATGGCCTAAAAACTTGATTTTTTGGAAAGTTTATGATTATATTTGTATCGTAATTGTGTAATAATTATTAAAAATCAAACAGAAATATTATTACATATTTTTTTTACAGAAAGGTTTTATTTTTAAATATATAAAAATATATTCTTCTGACTATTGTTACTATAGGGATCACATTCATGGAAAACACATCTATCTATAAATGAGGTCACTTAGTAGATTGTTATAATATTTAGTGATATTGTAAAAATTTTAAAAATTTTTAACTTTTAAAGCATAAATTGATAAATTTAGTAATTATTAAAAATAATTTGTTCAGATTTTTAAAACAAACATCAAAGATGAGCTTTTTCCTTTTGCAAATTGAATTGGTTCCACCTGAAATTTGATAACTTGATAGCATTTTGTCTAATTTTTAAAATAATTCTGAAAATCAGATGTGATTTTTTAAAAATTATTTTATTTATAAACAAAAATATCTATCAAATAAAGTCAATTTTTTATATTCTGATAAATAATAATGGTTTAATATTAAAATAAAAGTTGAAAGCTTAAATCTAGTGAGATCAAAAAAAAATTGTCAGAATACTAATGGAATACAGGAGAGTTAAATATTTCTGATTATTTTTTATATACTAAACAAAAAATGTACATATCCAATTTAATTTTATTCATTTATGTTTGAGTTTTAGAAACAAAAGTTATTAAACTTGATTGTAATATTACCAGTGAAAATCATGGCATAAGTTTGATCTTGCTTTATGTGAAACTCATTACATAATGCCATCATCTGTCAAAATTGATGTATGTTGGAAATTTTCCAGGTATTTTAATAATTATAAAGCAAATATCAGATTTTAAAACAGAATCACAAATCTGTATTCATTCATTCATTTCCTTTATTCTTATTTACAATTCAATTTTTAAATATTTATAAAATTCAAATATGATTTTGTAAAAATATTATTTGTTTATAAAATTAAATTTAAAAAAATCAAGTCCAATTTATTAAGTTTTGTTCATCATTAGTTTGATAAGCATCATTTTTTAAAATTATTATTATTGTTAAGAACTTTTAAGCAATATATCTTATCCATAATAACAGATAGAATAAACAAAAATTATAAAAATGTGAAAAATCATAATTTTACATGTATTTTCTCATGTTAGTTGCAGCATAACATAATTGTTAAACAGGAAGTTATTTAGGTTACCTTTATTAAAATATTTATATGTATGAAATAATCATGTAACATATTTTGAAATATTTAATCATAATAACTATTTATATAAATGTTTAATTTTATTGAATATAAGACTGTGGAAAAAAAAGATGGGGGGGGGGGGATAAATAATCTTTTTTTTTGTGTAGTGTTTTTTTTTTTTTTTAAAAAAAAAAAAGGTAAATTTTTAAAATTTTGTTTATTAATTAATTATAAAAAAGAAAATATTAAGGGCTTTATCTCTGGTAAAATAAGAATTGTTCATCAACTAATTAAAAAAAACAAAAGGGACTGTGATGTTTATCTCTGAAAAATATGAAGTTTGTTTTTCAATTAGTGTACAAATAGAATTTTTTTAAAAGACAAAAAGATAATATTTATTGTAAAAAAACAATTGGTCATGATTCAATGAAATAATTTCTGATATAATCAGGTGAGAGAGATTGATACCAGGGTTGTTTTTAAAAACAAATAAATGTGTAGGTAATAGTGTTCAGCAGTCAGAAACTCAATTTGGAAGTCTGATTGATATCCACTCTTAGTTTTAAAAATGTTTTTGCAAAGCATTATAATATGAAGTTGATATAAACCATTTGTTAAGCTCTTGCTAAAAGATGATCATTATTAGCTAAATTATAAAACCAATTTCACTAAAAAAAATATAGATGGAAAATATCCCTCACAAAAACTTTCAACATGCCTTATGTATTAATCCATTTAAAAATCATGTCTGTTTCAACTTATATTAACTTGAAATGAAAATAATTGTTAAACTGGAAACCTGAAGCTACCAAAAGAAAAAGAAAAAACTAAAATGAAATAAAATAAAATAAAAATAATTATTAAACAGGAAACTGAAGCTACAAAAGAAAATAAGAAATAGCTAAATGGGTAAAATAATGACAAAGCTACAATAAAAAAGAATAAAACTGGGAATCAAGAATTTGACCAAACTAATGCCTTTAAGATCTATTAGAAGAGACATTTAATTAGACCACTACAGAAGAACTAAAAATAAAAAAAAATCTATGGAAAAATGAGGTATTGTAGAGTGTATACCTAATACATTTATAAATGTTTTTTTTTTTCAAGAAATTAATAACTGGAAATAGTGAATAATTTATTTAATTAATTTTAATGAAAATACATTTTTTTTCCTTGATTAAAATTGTTGAGATATCAACATTTTCAAAAAAAAAAAGGGACAGTTCAAATTAAATTTATTATTTTATTTCTTATGATTTTTTATAGAATTTTTATTATTGTAGGGAATAACTAACTCATCACCATTGAACCTTAATTAAGTAAGAAGAATAAAAAAGAAATAATAATTAAATGTATTATATGAAATCACATGTATTGTATATTAACTTTGGGTTTGTGACATTATCATTTTCTAATTTTTCTATCTATATGTTCTATGAATTACTAAATGAATGTGACTGATTTAATCATAGAATTATGCTTTGAGAGGTTTGTAAGTTACACCAGTAAAAAAAAAATGAATGAAGGGTCTATATTTCCCCTTATTGCATTTCTGAACATAGTTCAGGCATAATAGTATTTGCAATATATGTGTGTGTGTGTGTGTGTGAAAATTCAGCTGTTTTACCTGGAATTATTTGGATAGCACAAAGACAAAGATTACCTGTAAAGTCAACAAACTTCACTTTCTAAATATGATAATTAATCTACTGATGGCCAGTGTAACTACTGATAGCTCAGAGATTTTATGATAATTATTATTGATATGATTATCCCAGTCTTTATTTTTATTAATGTAGATATTTTAGCATTTAAATATATGTATGCAAATGAAAATATATCCCAAGTTTTGCATTGTGTTTATGATGATTAGCCTAAAATTTTTATTATGATACTTTTTAATCCAGTAACAGTGGATGACTGTTATTCTTAATAACTAATGCTGGTGGTTCTTTTATCACTTATAAGTTGCTTATTATTGTCTATACTAGATTCAGATGATGCCCCCCCCCCCATTTTTATGCTCAGTAAACCAATGATGCTTTTGTAAATGACTATTCATACTTTTAGAGGACGGTGATTTTTATCACCTTTGCTGTATTCTTGTACACATTGTTACAATGGATAATTTTATTATTTTGATTTTATTATTTTGAATCAGTCTTTTGATAAAATTTAATGTTAGCATGGAATAATCATTATTACACAGACCACATATAAACAAGCTTCTACTTAAAATTGTTTAAATGATAACGAAAAAGAATGTATTTTTCAGATGTTACATAGTTGTTATTTTTATTTAGGAAAGCACAAAATATAATTTATTGCAATAAAGATGTTCTAGATATTGCCTCAGACCTTTCCAAGTACGCTGCATGAAAACCATAATAATATCTTGTAACTTAAAAAAATTATATATAAATTTGCCATTATAGTATATTTTTTAAATTAATAAAAAATTGTAATGCTCTATCATAAAAAAAAAATATGCTAACTTGCAAGCAATTTCTCATACATGTATGTGTGTATATATTGTACCGGGTCGTACAGCAAACCCACCTACTTATACGTATATATAAGTTTTGGCCGGTTTCAACCTCCTTCACAATACATCTATAATATTATAAAAGTTTGGTGAATGAACCGGCACGTTCGAGCAAAATGGGAGATCTTATTAATAGCTTTAACTATCAATAATGGCCCATCTCGGCTGCTAGATTCAAACCCCTACTATCCAAATACTTTATTTGTTTCGGGGTAAACCCCGGGGTGCCAGCTAG